>JAAGEH010000041.1:41182967-41242804 GCA_011751065.1 Lasiurus cinereus
TTCCTTCCTTCCTTCCTTCCTTCCTTCCTTCCTTCCTCCTTCCTCCCTTCTTCCTTCCTCCCTTCCTTCCTCCCTTCCTTCCTTCCTTCCTTCCTTCCTTCCTTCCTTCCTTCCTCCTTCCTTTTTTTTTGTATCCTAATCAGTGTATCAAGAAATGGAAATTCCGTTTTAAAACTGTTTTCTTCAGCTGAAACCGGTTTTGCTCAGTGGATAGAGCGGCGGCCTGCAGACTGAAAGGTCCCAGGTTCGATTCTGGTCAAGGGCATGTATCTTGGTTGCGGGCACATCCCCAGTAAGGGGTGTGCAGGAGGTGGCTGATTGATGTCACACTCTCATCGATGTTTCTAACTCTCTATCCCTCTCCCTTCCTCTCTGTAGAAAAAAAAAATCAATAATTTAGATATAAAAACAAACCGTTCTCTTCATCCTCTCTTTGTTTCCTCCTTTTTGTCTCTTTACTGCCCCTTTTCTCTTTCTCCATTTCTTTCTGTCCAGTCCCCTCCTCTTCCCCTGTTACCGCCCTGGCATGGTTTCTTGCTGTGCCACATTTGCAGTTTGTGACACAGCACTAGGAACTCAAGGCTCTGTTTCTGTCACAAGGAATCAGCCACCAACATCCCAGAAGCAGTGTTGACGGCTTCTCTTCCTGGTGAGTGACTCTGCACTTTTCTCTCAAATTGTTTCCCTGATTATCAAAACTAGTCCTGCGTAGGCCCCAGGGGTCCAGTGTCACAAATGTGAAATCATTAGTCACATGCTGCCATGGAAAGCCAGAGACAAATGCATGTTGCTTCTCAATTCTCATTGAGGGAACAGGGCATCACTTTATATTTTGGGATAAATAGGTCGTCTGGTTCAGCATAGCCTGTTTTGTTCACCAAGTTATTTAGTAGAAGGGGGGATGCTCATCTATTTCAGGGGGCTTGTGTATAGTAAAGAATAAAAAAGTGCCTATTGGTCCTCGTAAGCGGAAGCCATGCAGTGTTTCTGGCAGAAGCATGGGCTTCTCCTACCTCTGTGAGCTTGGACATAGGATCTAACTTCCACAGGGCTCTTTTCTCAGAGAGGATAAAAAGAATAACTCCTTCCTTGCAAGTCGACAAGATTAAATGAGGTCATTCTGTAAGAGAGACTACTCTATTAGCTGTAGGATCAGAACTGTGTGTGTTTTATTCTCCTGTCATTTGTGATGTGGTATGTTATTTAACCTTTCTTTTCCTCTGATTATTCATCTATTAAATAGGGGTGGTTTTCAAGAGTGAATGAGCCAATACATATTAGTACTTTGAGAGCCTTCTGGTACATATGTGATTATAAATGCTACTGCATGACAATGTTATCCTTTTTTTTAAAAAAAAAACACACACACTTTTAGTATAAAATACAACACATACAAAGAAAATTTTGCAGTAGAAATGTTTTTTTTTCCTAATTCACGTTCCTTTTGTGTAGGGCTTCTTTGCTCAACATTAGTTTGGAAGATTCATCCATATTTGTACGTATAACTATTATCAATCTCTCTCATTGCTGTTACTGTGTTCTGTTAAATAAATGTAATACAATTACGTTATCCAGTGAACTGTGAATGGACATTTAGGTTGAGTCCAGTTATGAATATCTATCTCTTGGTACATGTGAATGGATTTTGATTGAATCTTTATATAGGAAAGAAATTGCTGCATCATTGAGGGCAAGTCTTCTGCTTTGGTAGATAATACCAGACCTTATGAGAGGACCCCTTTCTCTTCATCCCTGTTAGCACTTACATTGTCAGTTTTTAAAATCTTATTTTGGTAGATGTTTAGTTATATATTTTAAATTGCATGTTTCTGATGATTAGTGAAGATGACCAGCTTTCCATGTGACTATTGGCCATTTGAATATATCCCACTATGCGGTGCTCATATTCTGAATTTACACCTCCTTTATTGGTCTATGAATTGCAAACAGCATCTCCATTCTATGACTTTCAACTATCTTGATACCTTTGCAGAAAAGGTACCAGTCTTTACTCTATGGTTAATGCTTTTGTGTTTTTTTTTGTTTAAAATAAAAATATTCCCCCTTCTTGAGGGTTGTATAACATTCTTCTGTACTCTTCTAAATGCTTCATCATTTTGGTTTAAAATTAATCTGGAATTGATGTTTTTGTATTGTAGAAAGGAGTTTTATTTTATTCTCATGTGGATATACAGCTATTCCTGCATGAGTTATTGAAGCCTTGACTCACTTGTGTCATCAGTGAAGGGTCTATGTCATGTATCTGTTTCTGGGATTTCTGCTTTGTTCCATCGGTATATTTTCCCTTTTTTGTGTCAACACCATACTGTTTTATAAATTGCTGCTTTATAATAAATGGACCAGGTTATTACTCCCTGATCATTTTATTTAAAAGTTTATTGGCCAATGCTTCTCAAAATGTGACTGAGGCCCAAGAGGTCCCCAAGATATTTTCAGGAGGCGCATGATTCCAGCTTTTCTAGCTACATATCTGTGTGAGGCTGGGTTTTCTTGTGTACTTCAACCAAACAACATATGTAACAGATCTAATTCTGAAGAAGATATTAGAAAGCAGTTATGTTAGCAAAACTGTGGTCTTGTTTTGCATATTTATATTAATTGTTTTTGTTTAAAAAATGCAGTATTATATTAGAATGTTATTTATCATAAATGTTATTAAAGTGTTCTCAATGTTAATATCTAATATAATGGATATGAGTATCTATTACCCATATAAAATACAACTTTGAGGTGTTCACTAATTTCTCAGATCATAAAACATTTAAAAACACAGTAGGTAGTTTTGCCTACTGTTGATCTTTGCATTTTCATATATATTATATTAATAGCTTTTCAAAGTTCCACAAAAAAAGCAGTTATTGCAATTCTCATTATGTTTGCATTGAGCCTATAGTTCAATGGTAATAATCTGTGGCAAAATTCTGCTATCAAATTATGTCCCAGTGTTTAAATGATGAAAACTACTATTTAAGCTGACTCCCTGAAGTGGAGAGTTGAGTTTTTGCTATTAAGTCTTTTGATCAATTACATTTCACTTTATATGAGCTTTCTTACATTTCTTTCAACAATGTCTGAGAGAACATATATATTAGTGTGATTATTTTGGTGCTACAATAAATAGTATGTTTTAATTGTGTTTTATGCCTTTTGTTGCTGGTATACAGTTGAATTTTTAGGTGACACCATTGAGCCATATAATGAACTCTAAAGAAAATGTTTATATTCCTATCAGCTGTTATATACAATTCATCTAAAAACTTAGCTCAGGGTGTCTAACTCTGTAACTGCACACTGGGATGGTTATATATTGTAATGATAAGAATGTGGATATTGGAATATCAAAGTGGCTTTAAGTCAGGACTTACTAGCTGTATGACATTGGACATATGAATTGATCTCTCTAAGCTTCAGTTTTCTAGGTCACTAAATGGGGGTAGTTTTTATCTCATGAAACTGACCCAAAAATGAAATGAAATGAAGTGTTTAACTTATAGCCTGGCACTCTGAACATTTGGTAGACCTTAGCTGTTAGTTTTAATGTGAGGATGTTATATTGCTGCAGTTCATTTAAGAAGGAAGCTTGATTAAAAAGACCTGATTCTCTTTGGCTCTGATTCTTCTCTGTAAGCAGACATAGAGCAAGCTCTAGCTTGAGCTGCTTTTAACTGTAATTTTTATTCATTTATTTATTTTTAAATATATTTTATTGATTATTTTACAAAGAGGAAAGGAGAGGGATAGAGAGCCAGAAACACTGATGAGAGAGAGACATCGATTAGCCACCTCGTGCACGCCCCCTACAGGGATGTACCCGCAACCAGGATACATGCCCTTGACCAGAATCGAACCTGGGACCTTTCAGTCCGCAGGCCGATGCTCTGTCCACTGAGCCAAACCAGTTTAGGCTAACTGTACTTTTTATAAAAATTACGTTCAAGGCATGCACCACAGACTGCATATACATACAGTTGCTCTTGAATCCAATGCAAAATGTATATTGATGCATGTTCTATTTTATGTATTTGGATTATTTTGATATTAAGTCTACCTTTCGTTCTTTTAGTAGTTAACATGATTCTCCACAAATAATAGTATTCATTCAGGTCATTGATGAAAATGTTATACTCAGTAGAACCAAGGTCATATTGCAATATATTGCAATAAATGTTGTAATAATATCTTCCTGGGAAATCTTCATAGTTCAGAAAAAGAGGCAAATTTCGTTTAGCAGGAGTACCACTTGGGTCTTTTTTAAGGGTGAAGGAAGACTTTCATGTTTAGTAACTTCTCCAGATTTTACCTGGATACCACCTCACTGTTAGCTTATATTTTTCATAACTTAAAGACTAGGCCATCATTTTCAAAAATTGGATAGCAATAATCTGTGGCAAAATTCTGCTATGAGCTCATTCTTACAAGTCTCACAACATGACCATTTATGATGGAGAAAAAATGCACTGAATTGGAGTGTCATTTGCTTTTTCTTACCTCTTTATGAATAACCCAAAGCTTAGTCTTCATTTTTAAAAATAGCTAAGGTATATCCTTTAATTGTTAGGAGCATTTCATAATTTTTGTGACCCATTTTTCATGATGCTATAATACACCTAATTATGTTTTTATTGCTTAAGGTGGCATCATCTCCCTCCCTCCCTTTGTGTGACAAATAAATAATGTTAGTGGAAAGAAAGAATAGGTTTGGGGGTGTATGGTTCTTGCAAATAGATTGTAATATTCTACTTTAATAGAATGATTAGTAGAATGATTAAGCCATAACTTTTCCTATAAAAGCAAAGTAAAATTAAGTGCATTGAAAAACCACCAGAAAAATGTTAAGATTACTTTATGTTGTGTTTAAATATGCACATATATAATGTGCTAAGTCAAACGATTGAGTAAGATGACTATTATCCAAATTTATTATTTCATTAAAATGTCATATGGTTACTTACAGAATAATACAACTTTGTAAGTACAAGGATATTGGCAAGCACTGAATTAAGGATGCTTATTTTTGTGCGGACAAAACAGACACCCAAAAGGGGAAAGACCTTGCCCTAACTCACATGGTTTTGGTAGTGAGAGGGACTGGATCCATGTTTGTACCACGTGATAAGAACTAATTTCCCACAGGTATCATAATAATTTTGTATGGTGAGACATAGTTACTACATTTAATACGGTATCACTTCATAAAGTATATAAATGTCGAATCACTGCTATACTCCTGAAACTAGTATGATATATGTATTTTTTATTTTAAATATATTTTATTGATTTTTTTACAGAGAGGAATAGAGAGTTAGAAACATCAATGAGAGAGAGACATCGATCAGCCACCTCCTGTATACCCCATACTGGGGATGTGCCCACAACCAAGGTACATGCCCTTAATCAGAATCGAACTGGGGACTTTTCAATCTGCAGGCTGATGCTCTATCCAATGAACCAAACCAGTCAGGGCTGAAACTAGTATACTATTCTATATGTCAACTGTACTTTAATAAAAAAGAAGATAGTGGGAGAAAACATAATTTCTTGGCATGACAGAAGACTTAGTGTGTGTTGTTCAGTATTACTGTGGAAGGAAAAAGGCAAAATGGAACTTGTGAAATAATAGCTACAGTTAAGAAAAAGAACCCATCAGTCTGTTTCTCCTTGCCTTTGATGTCTGAATTTGCAGATGTGCTACCTTTGGGATCAAAGAAATAAAAGATATATTCTAGTATCACCATGAGTAGAGGCGGCAGGATCAGCCTTGTGGCAATAATATGAAGTGCTACAGCCTTAAAGGTTTCTTCATTAATTATCTCTGAAAAGTTCAGTTGTTTGTTCTCAACAAATGAAACCAAGGGCTGCAGGAACAGAATCAAATAGCTCCAGGGAGCTACTCAAGATATTCCTCGTAACCTTTACACCGCACACAGAGAAATGTAACCGTTTACTGGGTAGCGTTCTCACTTCTGTTTCCTATTTAACCAGCTTTGCATTCTCTGTCTCCCTTACTGTTCAGTGCATCTTCAAAATCTATCTCTGACTTGTTATCTGCATTCCTGCAAACACCTTGCTTATGCTTGGTCTGTTCCTTTCTCCACGACACAGTCTCAAAGTTGATTCTCAAAATTCTCCTGACACCCTTTCTCGGTGTGTCAGTGGTTTAGAAAAACAGGGAGAGGGTATTAAGTGTGCAAAAGCTGTGCCACTGCTCTCCAACTGCATTCCCTCTGGAGTGTTTGCCCTTTCAGTTTTCTAAATGGCAAACGAGAAAAGTGCAGTTTTACTAAGTCAACTAGAATGTTCTATGATGAATGTTATTTTTTAAAAATGCTATTGCTTAAAGCATTGTATAAAATGAATAATCTTCATATCCTCATTAGCTAGTAAGTGTTTCAAGGTGATTGTATCTATATGTAGAGTTTCTTTCCTTTTTTATTTTGAAATCTACTTGAAGAGTAATTATATTTGGAATGCAGAGTGTATATACATTCCCCCTTTTTTCTATGTATATGTGATCCTTAAATAGCATTCGTGATTGCACTGAGGTTACAGGTAATAGTGAAGGTGCATTTTTCTTTTCTTTTTGACATACTTTAAAAAAGAAATAACATTGGATGTATTGGTAATAGCAATATTTTAGTTTAACCACACATGTTGTTTTTCATATCTGTGTGGTCAAGCAAGTGGTAATGCTTCTGTGGCTTATACATTTTGTAAGAAGTATGTTTTCCAATGATCACATGAACCAAGGCCTTCCTGAATAGAAGGTTATAAAAGCAAAAGGTAGCACATAACCCAGTACATTTTAGGATTCAGAGATTCTCCCCATATCTTTTCATTCAATTTATATAAAACTATGAATCCCACTTGAGTTTACAAAGATGTTCCTTTGTCCAGGTGGGAAATAAATTTACAGTGAAATGAAATGATGAAAAATCACTCTTAGACAGTATTTTCTACTTTGACAAGAGCCTTCACTGATTTGATCCCATGGGACAACTCAAATCTTGTTCCATTTGGGGATCAAAATGTTGCTTGTTGTACCTCAAATCACAGCAAATGCAGAGTCGTCTGTTTTGTCTGTAACGATGGTTACACTGACAGGCCTCCTCCAGGAGGGCTGAGTCCAGCCTGCCATTCAGCCACAGGCTCTCCAGCCACTTTCTGAACTGCTGGGTGAGCAGACAGACTTTCACTGCTTCCCGATGAGGTTCTTCTCTTTCTCAGCTATGATGAGATATAACGGACATATAACACTGTGTAAGTTTAAGGTATACAGTGTGATAATTTGATAACACACATATTTTGATATGATAAGATTAACTCATTTATCATCTCATATAATTACTTTTTTATGGTGAGAACATTTAAATTTTACTCTTAAATGTTCAAGCACAAAATACTGTATTAACTATATTCACCATGTTGTGCATTATTATATTCCCCAGAATGTACTCATCCTACAACTGGAAGTTTGTACCCTTTGATCCACATTTCTCCATCCCTGCCCTTCAGCTCCTGGCAACCACTACTGTACTCTGTTTCTATGTATTTGACTTTTTTTAAGATTCCACATACAAGTGAAATAATACAGTATTAGTCTTTCTCTTTCTTAGCATATTGCCCTTAATATCCATCCATGTGGTTATAGATTACAGAATATTCTTCTTTTCCCCCTCATCTATTCATGGCATTTAGGCTGTTTACATGTCTTAGCTATTGTGAATAATGTTTGAATGTACATGGGGGTGCAGACACCTCTTCAATATAGTGATTTCATTTACTCCAGATATATACTTAGAAGTGGGATTGTTAGATCATGTGGTCTTTCTATTTTTAATTAGTTGAGAAACCCCCATACTGATTTTCATAGTGGCTGCACCAATGTACATTCCCACCAAGTGTACAGAGTTTCCTTTTTAAAGAGCTTATTCTTACTTTCCGATTGTTTTACATAAAAAGTCATTATCATTAATTTTTAATCCAACTAGATTCTTCTCTTCACCTCTCCATTCATTCATTCTTGTTTTCTGCTGAGCTGCACAGACCTGGTTTAAACTGTGTGACAGGTGATCTCGAAAATAGCTCTCTTTGCTCCTCAGCTTCTGTTCTCCTCCCTGAACCCAGCGGCTTCCCTTCTCAGGGCTGCCACTCTAGGGCCCTAAGTTCCAGCCTTCACCAGCTAGACTTTGCTCTCCCCTAACGGCATGGCATTCAACAATGCTGGGTCTTCCTCTAAGTGACAGGAAAGAAGTGGTATAGGAAGACAGGGAGTGAAAGATGCATACAGAGACACAAAGGAAGAGAGAGCAGAGGTGCCAGAGGCTAGGTGGGCAGGTGCTTACATTCCCATGGTCTTCTCAGTTTGGATATTTGACTTCTTTTAAGGAATCTCTGGTCACTGCCTTTTGGCATTAGCAATCTCATGACACTGTTGACCTTTTAGCCAAAACACCCCTGCTCCTTTTTATAAAAAAAAATACAAATACAATAGTACCTTAACATTCATAGAGATCTGACTCTTTGGCCAAACATCCTTTAAACTCATGGATTCTACAACATACATAATAAATCACTACTCTTTTTACTATATCCATTTTACAGATGAAGAAATTGAAACAGTAAGAGGTTAAGCAACTTGCTTCTGTGCATACAAAGAACCAATGGCACAGCAAAGTTTCTAGCCTGTGCTTGTGCAGCTTTTATAAAATTCAGACTACATTTTACTGTTTTCATTTCCTTTTTGATAAACTTGTCCCATTATTTTATCCTAATTCACTCTTTGTGTTAGCGATTTCTCTCAGTGTTTCTTAGTAAGTAAGTAATAAGTATATCACTTTTTTCTCCAACAAAGCATTCATGGACTCAGTGAATAAAACGGTCAGGAATTGAATACAATCGAGTGTGCTCTGAGCCTTTTCTCCCAAAGGTACTAGTGGTATTTGACCCATGTGTCTATACCTTTTAGATTGGGACATTTACCTATTTTAATGTAATCTAGAATTAATCAGTATCCAGATATATTTTCCATCTTATGATCAAGGATATCAAGATAGACTATTTCTAATACTTGTCTATAATTCATTTATAGCGTTTCTTTTTTTTAAAATGTATTTTATTGATTTTTTACAGAGAGAGACATCGATCAGTTGCCTCCTGCACGCCCCCTACTGGGGATGTGCCTGCAACCAAGGTACATGCCCTTGACCGAAATCGAACCCGGGACTTTTCAGTCCATAGGCTGACGCTCTATCCACTGAGCCAAACCGGTTTTGGCTATACAAGTGTTTCTATTTAATGGTTTATCAGTTGCCCTATCAAATTATTTGTGTAAAATTATCTATATTTGAATATCTCCCAAGGAGTTTCAATGGAATAATATTCAAAGGTAATTAACAATTCAATGATTTTGAATTATATAAAATCATTTTCTATAATTAGAGATTCTTCATCTGATCCTTATAATACAGACATAAAAATATAAAGACATCTGTGTGTATATATGTGTATATCCATAAAAATTTTAGATGTATACACTTAATCCAACTTTATAAAATTTAAATTTTGGAAATAATAACTTACTTTTATAGTATTAATTATAGTTTCAATCCTGGAAAATTTTCAGAACTCAAGTAGTGAAAGTAAACAAGTACTAAACAATCATGCAAGTTCTAATCTTATATCATTGTGAATACAAGGCCCTTTTGTGTTTGAGAGAAGCTTGGGTGACAAGAAAGTGAACTGAATTTCCAAATCAAAGTACAGGCTGTTTTAATATTCTTCCTTCACCTCTCAATTTCTTTCCAAGTGGACTATTAAAAAGTAGAATTAAAAATTATTTATGTTGCAAGCATTACTGAAACACTGGCTTTCTGTGGGTGTGTATGGACAACCTATTGTCAGTAAGATAGGTATTAAACTTTGTCTGGTGTTTTATTAAATGCTAGGCCATGACAAGTATTAACTGAGAAATGTTTGAACAGTGGTGCCAGTTTGATGGCAACTGCATAAATTGTCCAACTGCCTTATCTTTGTTTCTGCAGCTTCTTTCTGGGATCAGAGAGGGAAAAAGCCTATCCATTTTACAAGCAGAAGATGGTCAGAGGGTGAAATAAAATTAGCATGTACGTTTGTAATTGCTCAATCATCTCTCCCCCAAATCACTGCAAATGACTCTCTTTTTCTTTGCAGGAATAATTGCACACCTGCTTTTCAAAATACAAAAGCTGGTTTGCCTTTGTGCATAAAATAGGATTTAGGGATCATGCAACCGCATATTTACATAATCAAATGGCAAACTGCAATATATTTTAGGCTCATGGGTTGTTTTTCCTTACCCAACAATCATGTACATACACAATGCCAAAAGCACTAGTGCCTGACACTTAGTGGGTTTAGTTTAGTGTGTATAATGCAGAGTAATGGATACAAATGATTCCAGGACATGCTACTGAAAATACCTCCTATTTTTTGGTGCATGCCAAAGCCATTTTTAGATTTTGTTTCTGTCTACCCACCTTGTGCACATTACAATTTGTATTCCCCTGGGAGAAAAGAAGTATCAAGTTTCTTGTTGATGATCTAAGAAATGTGAATAAAGTTGTTGGCAGATGGTTCGCACATTTCATTCTGAAATATCTTATAGTGACAAATAACAAAGTGTATATAATTAGCTCTATGCAGATGGCATGCCAAGTGTTGCTATTCATCTCTGCAGGCTTTGTACAAAGACACTATTTAAGAGTCAAGATGCAAAGACAGGCCTTGAATTAAGCAGAGTCTATCTACCATGGCTATCAAGAAAGCCTTTTCTAGACCCATTTTGGACTCCATGGGGAGGAAACCCATAGTGAGTGTGCCCACACCTCAGTTATTTTATTGTTTTGATTGAAATGTTAGAGAAGCATGCACTGTGGATGTAGGGGCCTGTGCTCACTGCATGTAAACCACAGCAGTCTTCTTTTTTCTTCCTCTATCCAGCCAAGTCTTGGCACCTGCAGGTCTCTTTACCAAGAATGTTTCTGGCTGGAGACTCTTGTCATTCAGATTTTAGTGGAAATGTCACTGCCTTAAAAATGCTTTCCCTGACCACACAGATGCTTCTATTTCTTCCTTTCATATTATCCTGCCTTATTTTTTTTTTTAATTTTTATTACTCTATTTGAGTTAAGTGAGGACCTAGACTGTCTGGTTCACTGCGTATGCCCGCCCTCAATTACAATGCATGGCATATGAGAGCTCCTCAAATATTATTTACGTGAATGGCTTTTTAACTCACTCCACACTGGTCAAAGTAAATCAAAATATTTAAGCTATTTTCTTTTCTGTATTTGCCCTGTATTAATATATATGGCTAAAGTTAACACATTGAGCTATTATTATCTCTGCCATAAAGATTTTATTACTTTTATTTTCAATATTTGCTTTCATTTAGCTTGATAGCTACATATGGTATACAGAGAATGTAGAAGTAGACCAGGACTGAATATAAATAGAAAGCAGAGTTTGAAATACTTGTTTATTTCCTTTTAAGTGTCTCAATGAATATGTCTGTTTAACTTATTTATAAACATTCTACTATGAGGACATATGACTAATAGATACTCTGTGGTATTAATGGATATATTGGAAAGAAAAAGTATTGTCATACTGAAGAGATTGGATGCCTAGTTTTTTATTTCAGTTCCTTCATAAATTTATTATAATTAAAAATATTCTGTGTTTGAACTCAATAATCTATATATAATAAAACATAATATGTAACTGGATTTTGTGGCACTAATGAAGAGAATGTAATCTAAAGAAACAGAAGTAGGCATTATTCTACTTTTATTTTGAATTATTTTAAAGAAGAGTATATCTGAGTTTCCATGTTGGTGATGTGGTATTTTCTTATAAATTGTCACATGTTCCATGGTGTGAATAATTACTTTAAATGATTTTTTTTTTTTGCATCTCAGTCCACTGAAATTTTGAAAATCCTGTTTCTTTAAAGTATTTTGAGAATCTTGATTCAGAATCTTGTTCCAGCTCAAATATTTGCACCTCTAGTTTTAGGCTGAAAATTTTGACAACTCAGTGAAATATAAACAACAGACTTACAGTATCAAAATGGAACATTACATTCTTCCTTAGTATCTTTTTAATTGTTAAATTTAAATGCTTTAGACAATATCCATAAAGTTCAATGATTGCCTCAGCTGGAATTCTGCTATTTTCCAGTTTTTTTTACATATTTTCCAAGCTTTTAGTATTCAAGGGGATCAAGGTGAACACATTAAAGTCACCAAATCTCTAAACTCTTAATCTACATGGACTCCAACTGCTGTGATTGGAATTCGGCTGACCCTAATTACTTCTTGGAAAGCCAGTTTCTACATGCAGCACTTGGGAAGCCATTGGAAACCCAGCAAAGGGAAGTACAACAATAACATGCACATCTTAGATCTCATACCCTAGGGAGACACACAAGTCAATTTTCAGGTCATGGGCTTTGAGGTGCTGAATAGTGATCAAGGCTGTGTTTCCTAGTATGATAAATGTTGCACACATACACACTAGACTAGAATTTAAAAACCATAGATATTTTGCTTCAGTTAAAAAAACTATGGAAGAAAACATGAGTAAGCTACTAATTTCTCCTCCTACCTTTATGGATACCCAATTTAAATAATGTTCTCCTGATTTCTGTAATAATTTCAGATTCAACTCCATGGTCATTGTCTTCTCAGAATGCTGTAAGCCAATCATGAATAGCATAAGATGAGTTTAATAGTCTGCTTCTTCCATTGATGAGATTAGTGGAAGCTTTAGAGGACCAAGTTGAATGATAAAATGGAGATTGCCATTTTATTTTTAATTTAGTTGGTATAAGAGATCATATTAGTTTCAACTATAAAACATAGTGATTTGATAGCTATAAATCACATTGTAAACTTATCACAATATTATTGACTAAATTCCCCTTCACCTTTTTCACCCACTTTGTCTCTCCTCTAGCAACCATCAGTGTGATCTGTTTTTATGAGTCTGTTTATTTAGCTTCTACATGACTGAAATCATACGGTGTTTTTCTTTCTCTGACTTCTCTTGGCATAATACACTCTAGTTCCATCCATGTTGTCCCAAATGGTAAAATTTCATTCTTTTTTATGGCAAAAGTTGTTTATTTTTTGTTATTGAGTTTTATGAATTCCTTATATTTTGGATATCAACTCCTTAGTGGATATATCATTTGAGAATATATTCTCCCACTCAGTAAGTCATCTTTTGTTTGTTATGGTTTCATTCCCTGTGCAGAAGTGTTTTAGTTTGATGAAATCCCATTTGTTTATTTTTGCTTTTATTTCCCTTTTTGAAAGGACATTATTCAGACTGATGTCAAAAGTTTACTACCTATGTTTTCTTTAGGAGTTTTATGCCTTACATGGAAGTCTTTATTTTTGTACAAAGTATAAGAGCATGTTCATTTTTTTTGGGGGGGGGCATGTATCTGTCCAGTTTTTCTAACACCATTTGTTGTGACTGTCATTCCTTTACTGGTTCTTTATTACATTTTCTAACTCCTTTTTGAAGTACTTTCCGAGTTTCTCTACTCTTCTTTCTAGTTTTTTGAGCATCCATATGATGGCTTCTCTGCCTTCGTTAGCATTAGAATTTTTCTCAGGCTTTTATCCTTTCATTTGGAGCATACTCGTCTGTTTTCCCATTTTGTTTGACTTTCTGAGTTTGTCCTATGAGCTAGCCCTCTCTCTCAAGTTTGAAAAGGTAGGCTTTGTGTAAAGTTGTGTGCTGAACGTTTTGGGGAGCCTGGCTATAGTTTGAGCAGGTGCAAGTTGTGCCTAATGGGCTGCATGAGGCACATTTTGTTATTTTGTTTGTTGCCTGAACTGGGTCTGGGTGGGGCTATGCTGAGTGTGCATTCACAGTACCCTACTATTTCTGCACTGAATCCCAAAGGAGAACTCTGGCTTCTTGAGCATTGTGCCGATTTCCCCTCCACAACAAGCCTATGAGCTGTTCTAAACCCTTCTTAAACACTTAAAAAATTTATTTCAACTGCAATTTATTAAGTTAATATCTGTGTATTTATTTATAACACTTGGAATTTCAGAGGTGCTATGATTTTATATTATTTTTATACTTAAGATTTCTATTTCTTCAAATTTATGTTATATATGCCCTTCCACTGTTTCCAAAACATTTTAGGTGACTTGCATTTAAGGGAAGACAAAAGAAGCTGTTAAGAGGTAAATATATGTTGTTTCTGCAATGTATCAAGCATGATACAGAACAAGTTCTTTATAAAATTTACGGCTTATAACAATAATAAATATCACTGTTGAGAAGAGAGGCTCAGGGAGGTTATGAAATTTTCTCAGGATCACACAGCTAGTGAATGGCAGTATCAGAAGTTGAACCCATTCTTGTCTGGTTCTAAGTCAATCTCTTTTTAGTACTACACTGCTTTCTACATACCACATACCTCTACATTAATTAAAGATCAATGTCCACTTGATAAAGACCAGAATGGAAAGAAAATAATATGTCCACATTGCAGAGCTGAGTGATTAATTGCAAAAAGGAAGGATAACAGCATATCAGATCAACTACTGGTTGGCATTAAATTCTAAAAAAATTTCAAGCTCTGATGTAACATTCTAGGATTTAGAGAGCATGCTAGTTTTCAAATGATTTCTGACTCAATAAATTACCAGTGAACATTACTTTAAGTTCAGAATATGTGCTTATGGGACATGTGCCAAACTCTTCCATTGCTAGAAAATAATGATCTAGAAATTGGTATGACTTTTAAGAGGAAACTATCAAATAATCTCTGGGGAGCCAAACCTAAGTATTATTTTTGAGAGTTTCAAGAAAGAACTATAATGAAGGTCAGAAATAGAGATCCAGCAATTATCTGGGGGGGACCTCCCCAGTTCAGACATTCATGAATTCACCTGTCAATCATATATGTATTCACTCAACATTTATTAAAAACTTACTATCTTCTAAGTGTTACTGTAGGTACTGACGTTACATAAATGAGCAATATAAATATTTTTCTTCATTCTAATGGGTGGGGCAAGAGAAACTATCAAGAAAGGTAATGTCCTATTTTGGTTAAGTGTGCTATGAAGAATATATGCCCCACATATCAAACTGGAAAGTCACTCTGAATAGGTGACAGTTGTAAGAATTGATAAAATAGGTCAGCCTTCCAGCTAAGGGTGGACGAATCAATTTCAGCAGGTGGGATAATGGGTGCAAAAGCTGTGAGAAAAGTAAGAGCTTGGTATTTTCTATGAATAGAAAGAAAGCCAATCAGGCAGGAACACAGGGGGGAAAGTAGGAAATAATGTCAGAAAATTAGTCATAATCGGCCTCAGTATATACTTTGGATTTTGTTCTAAATGTGCTGGACAGTCATTGGAGGATATTAAAATAGGATATTATATTATATTTAATGTGATATTTTGACTGCTCTTTTGGAAGTAGATTATGTAAAGGACAGAGTGGAGTAGATGAGCGGATGTGCTAGGCTATGGCAATAATCTGGACAAGGGTTAGGGAATGAGCTGAAGCAGTGGCAATGAGGGACAGATGAACATTTTGGCAGTGAAGGAGTAAGGTAGAACAGACTAACTGAAGCATTCAAAGTCAATCAGAAGATCAAAGATGACCCCCTACATTTTTTTGGCTTAAATCATTGGTGGATAATTGTGCCACTATAAAAGAAAATAATTTTAATTTTAATATTACTGACAAATTTGTAAATGTAGATACTAAAGATAGCCTTATTAATCCACACTTCTGCTCCAATGGGCTATTTTAATGGCAAACATTTCCAAAAGCATTTAATAACTTTATTTTTAATGTTTATATTTCCTCAAATCAGTAATCCTAGAATATTCTATTACTAGATGAATTAAATTAGAAAAGCTTACATGTTTGAGTCTTTATTTAATATATTTTATTGATTTTCCACAGAGAGAAAGGGAGAGGGACAGAGAGTTAGAAACATCAATGAGAGAGAGACATTGATCAGCCACCTCCTGCACGCCCCCTACTGAGGATGTGCCCACAACCAGGATACATGCCCTTGACCGGAATTGAACCTGGGACCCCTCAGTTCGCAGACGGACGTCTATCTACTGAGCCAAACCGGTTCCGGCCATGTTTGAGTCTTAATTGACAAAAATTAAAGATAGAAAGTTTTCAAATTAATGCTTAATAAGTACAATCATGCATCACTTACCTACCAACGGGGATACATTCTAAGAGATGCATTGTGAGGCAATTTTGTCATTAAATGAACATCATAGAGTACACTTACACAAACCTAGGTTTAGCCTACTACACATCGAGGCTATATAGTATAGCTTATTGTCTGAGGCTACAAGCTTGTACAGCATGTTATTGTACAAAGCAACATGAGATTAAATCAAGCATGAGGAAATGATGCAATGAAGAGACAGGGTAAATATGTGATATATAAAATTGATCCAGTGTAACACGAGACATAGTACTTTATAGAAAACTTTTTATACATAGAAAGACTATGCTATAAACTCATGATAAACATAACATAGTTGATTCTCATTATCAAATATGTTTTGTACAGAACTGTATGTGTTATACCATTATATGATTGGCATAGTTGTAGGTTGTTTACACCAGCATCACCACAAACACCTGGGTAATGCATTCTGCTACAATGTTATGATGGCTATGTCATATATAGTCAATAGGAATATCTGAGCTCCATTATAATCATATGCATGAATAAGCAATAAAATCCTTCCCAAGAAATGTACTATGAAATCTGGGCAACCCCATGATATAGTTTTTGAATAACTATAGCAAAGTGACCAGAAATGGGGAACTCCATTTCCTAGAAATGCTAAAGTGAAATGAAGTATTTCATTCATCTAGTATAGCAGCAGATACAGGAATCATTTCTTTCTTGAGTTGTGACAAAACTGCACCAGAATCTACAAGGTTCTACTGAGATTGCTTTGAGGATGTTGGCTTAGCAGGATTACAAAGGATGCTCAGAGCAAACGGTGTTCTTATTGGGCCACAAGAGTCAGTCTTCACATCCATTTGAGTTCTGACTAGTTTCTTATTGCTGAATTTACCTTGTTATCCTAGGGATTTGTAACCAAACAGAGCTTTGCATAAGGTCATTAGACCAAGGTCCTTGTATAATTAAGTCCAGTGTTTGTATAAATTATTTATGCAAATATATTACATATAGGTAAATACTTAGACTTAGGTTTTTGTGTAAGGTCATTAGACCTTTAGGTTTGAAAGTATACCATTTGGTAAATATTCTTTTCCATTAACCTGTTTATTCCCTGGTGCTAGCTTTGCTTTTGCTCTTATCTGGACATATTATACAGTCTGGTTTTATATATTTTTGCCATTTCCAGGATTTTTTTCTTTCTGTTGAATGTATATGAGGGTCTTTCATAGGGAATAAATGGAGGATATGCCTAATAAATCTCAATTCCAATGCAAGGCAGCTCCAGGGCTGATGGCTTGTTAGACTTGTGACTAATTCATGAAAAGTTAATTGGCCAAACGTGGCCTGGGGTTCCCTATCAGTCTTTCATGAGAATCCTCATTGTTTTGTCAATTTGTTGTAGAAGTTTCCTTTGTTTGGTCTGCATTCCAGCATGAATACAGGTTTCTGACCATATGGATTTTTCCTAGTCTCTCCTTGCAAGCACATATGTTGATCAGTAATAGTGGCCTTTATTTTGGGTTTGTCTATGTCAGAGCCACAACCTCCTGTTGAAAGAACTCCTTGCTTCCCCCAAACCACTATATAAAATCATCGGTCAGTTGTCCCTGATCAGCACATCTCCTTTAAAAACCAAGAATTTGCCTTTTTATTACAGACATGGAGAAGCAAGGAACTTGGGGATAGGTAGATTTTCAGAGGCCTAAATGGTTTGACAAGTTTAAGTTACTACTCTATATAAGACTTTGTATATTTCATTCTATTCCCTTCTGGCCTGATGAGTTTCTGTTGAGAAATCAGTTGCTAGTCTAATGGGGGTTCCTTTTTAGGTAATTTTCTGTCACTCTCTGGCTGCTTTTAATATTCTTACTTTATTGTTGCTGTTTGCCAATTTAATTATAATGTGCCTTGGAATTGGTCTTTTGGGGTTCATTTTACTTGCTACTCTGAGTTTCTTGGATTCCCTATATCAGGGAAGTTTTCTGTCATTATTTCTTCAAACAGGTTTTTTATTCCTTGCTCAATTTTCTCTCCCTCTGGAACTTCTATTATGCAGATGATATTTTGTTTAGTATGTCCCAAAGTTCTCTTAGGAACTCCTGCTTTTTAATTTTTTTTTTCTAGAAGCTACTCTACTTGGTTATTTTTTCTGACCTTATCTTCCAGCTCCCTGATGCAGTCCTCTGCTTCTTCTAGCCTACTCCTGATGCTTTCTATTGAGTTCTTATAGCAGCTATGTCATTTTTCACTTCTTCTTGATTCTTCTTCATTTCCTCTTGGTTCTTCCTCATATTGTCAAATTTGTCTTCCACTTTTTTCAGCCACCTTATCACCATTTCTCTGAATTATTTCTCTGGCAGGTTGCTTGCCTCTTTTTCTGGTGATTCCTGCTTTTCTTTCATATGTGGGCTGTTTCTTTGTCTCCCCATGGTCTCTCTCCTCCGGGTGTGTGGTTATGTAGTTCTCTTTCTCCTCATTTCAGGCAAAATCTGACTTTCTGTGGTGGAGTGTAGAGCTCTTCTGAATCTGTGTATTTGTGCCAATTGGGGACTGGTGTTTTGGGGTTTGTAGCTGCTTGGTGGGTGCTGCAGTTGTAGATTCTCAAGCTTCCGATAACATCCACCTACCCTTTAAGATGGCATGGTCTCTACATCCAAGCTGGTGACTCCTGGAGGGAACCCAGCAGCAGTAGGGACTGCCTGGTCAGGAAAGCCCTGTCCAGCAGTCCCTCACCTTCTTCTGGATAATAGCTGTCCCTTAACTAACCAACAAACACTCCCTCTGTGACCCTCATCTGTTCCCTCTGTCTGCTCCCGGACCAGGCTTGGGACACGTCCATTAATTCTGCCACCATTATTTTTCTCTGTCATGTTTTCTTATCCAGTCCATTACCCTATGTCTTTTGATTGGAGCATTTGATCTATTTACATTTAAAGTTATTATTGATAGGTAATTGTCACCATTTTTATTCTTTACCCTTCTGTTCCTTCTTCGCTTCCTATTTCTTTCTTTCTTTTTTTTTTACAGTAGACGCTTTATCACTACCAAACCAGCAATGCAAGAAATGCTAAACTCCCTTAGCCTTTTTTTTGTCTGCAAAGCTCCTGAGTTCACCTTCAATTTTGATTGATAGTCTTGCTATATAGAGTTTTCTTGGATTCATTTCCTTGCTTTGCATCACTTTGTATATCTCCTTCCATTGCCTTCTGTCTTGATGTGTTTCTGTTGAGAAATCATTTGATAATCTTTTGGGGGATTCTTTGTAGATAACTTTCTCTCTTTCTCTTGCAGCCTTTAAGATTCTCTCTTTGTCAATAACATTTGCCATTGCAATTATGGCATGTCTTGGTGTGGGTCTTTTGGCATTCATCTTGCTTGGGACACTCTGTACTTTTGTAACTTTTTTCTTCCCCGTATCAGGGAAGTTTTCTGTCATTATTTCTTCAAATACATTTTCTAATTCTTGCTGCTCTTTTTGTCCTTCTGGCAGCCCTATTATATGATATGTATGTTATTTTGTTTTGCATTGTCCCAAAGCTCCCTTTGGATCAACTCTTACTTTTTAATTTTTTTCTCTAGTTGCTGTTTAGATTCGGCTTCTGTACTTATCTTTTAACTCACTAATTTGGTCCTCTGCTTCTTCTAGTCTACTGTTGAAGCCTTCCATGGTGTTTTTGATCATAGCTATATCATTTTTCATTTCTTCCTGATTTTTGCATAGGTTGTTTATTTTTTCATCTATCTGATGTATGAACTGTATGACCATTACTCTGCATTCTTTTTCTGTCATGTTGCATGCTTCCATTCCACTTATTTCCTTTCTTGGTGATTCCTCCTTTTCTTTCCTCTGAGGATTGTTCATTGTCTTCCCATTCACTATCCACAGAAGGTTCAAATGTTGAGTTGCAGGGGCCTGGGCCATAAGTAGTGGGAGTCTTGAACCCCCCACCCCAGTGTCACTGAAGAGCTCTGACACCAAGACGTGCAGCTGATGTGGGTTGGTGGGAGCCATGTGCACCAATGATCAGAGTCACAGTTTGGCCTCGTGTGTGCACCTAGAATCAGGAATCCTGCCTGAACCACATTGAAACAGAGAACATGCTGGCATATGCCAAAAACCAAAGTCCCCTAGTGCATGTCAGGTGTCAGAGGCTCCCTGTGTCTGTGCCAAGAATTTAATATCAGAGTTTCTGTTCCTTGGTGCTACCTTGCACTGAGAATCAGAGTCCATGTGTGCACATACAACAAGAATTGGAGTTGCTGGCTCTTGGTGTGAATGTACTTGAAATCAAGGATCCCAGGTGCATGCAATGAGGAACAGAGTCTATCACTGGGGAACTTGAATCTCCATGCAAGAGGCAGAAATAAGCACCAATCTGCTTGGGAGACCAGGTTGCCCAGTCGCACTGTGCTGGCAGGAGGTTCACTTCTGCCCTGCAGTAAACAGCCTTCTTTGTGTGCTTTCTCTGAATCAAAATCAGGTGTCACTTGCACTTAATGTGGGGTTTGGTTACATGGGTGTGCACTGTGGAAAATAAACTCCCTGTATCCATGTACCCAGTCTCAAATTCAGCACTGCCCTCCTGTAGGGTCATGGGGATTGGTTGTGGGGAACAAACTTCCCAGGTTCACATTCAGCACCATCTCCCTGCTTGAGTGCAGGGTCTGGTCACAGGAAACCAACTCCCTGGGTTTGCACCCCCAGTCTCAAATTCAGCGCTGTTTCCCCGTGGGGGCATGGGATTTGGTCACAGAAAACAATCTCTCCAAGGTTGCATATCTAGGCTCAAATTCAGCACAGCCTCCATGCCTGGGCAAGGGAAACAAACTCCCTGAGTCTGCACATCCATGTTCAAATTCAGCACAGCCTCTCTGCTAGGGTGCAGGGTCTGGTCATGGGAAACAAACTCCCCAGGTTTGCACACCCAGGCTCAAATTCACTACTGTCTCCCTACCCTGTGTGGGCGTGGGATCTGGTCACAGAAAACCATCTTCCCAGGGATGCACAGCTAGGCTCAAATTCAGGACTGCCTCCCTGCCTTGGCATGGAGACTAGTCATGGGATACAAATTCCCCGAGTTCACAAGTCCAGGCTCAGATTCAGTGCTGTCTTCTTGCCTTGCATGGATGTGGGATCTGGTCTCAGAGAACAACCTCCCTAAGGATGTGCAGATAGGCTCAGATTTTAGCTTAATCTCCCTGCCTGGGTGTGGAGCCTAGTTGCAGGGAACAAATTCCCCAAGTTTGCAAGTCCAGGCTCAAATTCAGCGCTGTCTCCCTGCCCTGTGTGGGCATGAGTTTTGGTTGCAGAAAACAATGATTGGCATGTAGGGTCAAATTCAGCAGTCTCCTGCAATCAATCTCCCTGCCTGGTCACGGAGATTGATCTCGGGAAACAGACTTCCCATGTCCGACACCAAGGCTCAAAATCAGGTTAAGCTGCAGCTGCTGTGTGAGTGCAGAAAGCCCTATTGTGTGACCAGGGTCTGGCAGATCTTTTGCTGCTGCTGTGGAGTGGCAAAGGAGGAGGGTTGGCTTTGTGACTCACAGAAATCTGCAGCCAAGTGCCTGGAGTCTTGGTGTCTTTGAGTGTGCAGCTATGGTGACAGATCTTCTACCAGAGCAGCTGTAGGGTCCTGGTCTGCTTTCAAGACCAGGCTGGGTGGTGGCGAGGTTAGGATCCTAGTCTCAAGCAGTTCTGTTCTTCAAGATGGCGTGTTCTCTGTGCCTCCGGTGTCCTCTCCAGAGTGTTTGTGGTGGCAGCAGGGTTTTACTGTCTAAGACTGCCCAGATTGGCAGCCCCTTGGAAGACATGCAGGATCTAACTGTCCCTATTTCATCTACACACACACCTCTATTGTTCCTTTACCTTCTCCCTCCCTACCTTCCTGCCTCTCCTGAAGGACTAATTCTTAAACAAGACAAGTATGAAGACAAGAATAAAATAAAAAAGTATGCAAAGGATTATGAAATACAGGAGAACTTGCCATCCTCAGCTTGTTGCCAGAATCTTGAGTAAGCAGTAAATTTCCACAGAATGGCTGCTTCTGCACCCTCTATTTATCTAAAGAGAGTAACTTTCTAGTTCTGCTACAGGATATTTCCATTTCTCTCTAGGGATCTGGATCAGATAAAGACTAATGTTTCTGAGGAAGGCAAGGTCTAGCATAATTCAATATTATAAGTAAGTGTTTCAGGTAAATATGTAATACTTTAAACAGTAAAGAATTAAAAAAAAATAATATAAGTCTCCTTTTCCCCTCATTGGTTATATATGTTCTTTAACACTTGATGAAAATGTTAGAATGTTGCAAGTATGGAACATAAATCTAATAGTTTTATTTGTTTTTACCTCTATGAATATTATGGATTTTTATAGGGACATGATTCAACCAATCCAGAAAATAAACAATAGGCATATAATTACAGAGACATTACATAAAATTCACTTGAATATAACCATTCTTTATGGCATGATTCTAAGCCATGCTACACCATTATAAGTATATAAAAGCTATAAAATATTAAAGTTATCTAAGATTCTGTCATTCAGATAAAGCTTGTCTTTTCTCTAAGTTCACACACATAAAATTATATGTAAATGGAATCATGTCTTAGACAACTTCTCATGTCAATAAATGTGTGTATAATTACATATTTGTACCATAATTTAAGTAATTACTTACCTATTGATGGGCATGCAAGTTGTTTACATTGTGTTTAACTCAAATCACACTTCAATAAATATCCATTTCTCTGTGAATTTCATAGCTACTAATGTAGGGCCAAAATGTCTACGTATTTAGATTTAGAATGTCAAAATGACCTTCAGATATCTGAATCATACTCCTAAAAAAATGCAAATTGATAAATTTATGCCATAGGTGATTAAGGGAAGCTTGACTTACTCAGAAACATTTCCAAGGAAGATACTTGGAGAGTTGAATGAATTAGTTCCAAAGGAAAGAAACATTAAGGATATGATTTCTAGGACTCATTCTAAAGTCCCATAACAGAAACCACCATTCATGCCAGCTAGGAAAATGATAGAGTTATATGAGCCAAGAACCATAAGTTTAGTGTAAAACTGAGAGTTAGCTCTTGATCTCTGTTTTAAAAGGTATAATTTCCCCAAGGAATTGGTTAGGATCTATGACTGATAGCTCCTATTTTAATTACAGGGAAAATAAGTGGGTATAAAATGATGCAGACATTTTGAATATTTAAACCCCTTTTAAAACAATAATTTACATACTTAATCTTTTAATTTTACCTTGGAATAATGCTTATATAGTCAGATACCCCCTGATTAGCTCCTGGGAGAAATCCAAAAATAAATAAAATAAAACCATTATTATGAGGTGGATAAAAAGAGAATGGTTTTCTGTGAGGTTTGGGGTTAAGTCAGAAAGGAATTGGTTAAGGAAAAACAAAAACTTGGTGAATTTTACTGGAAGGAATAACACATTGATTACAGAAAAGAGAATGAAAAATTAAAATTTGACTCTCTGATCACTGTAATTATCAGTAATGGTCAATTGTAATTATTATAATTTAGAAAAATGAAGGAATCTAGCTGGCACTCAGGCACTTAATTACCATGTTATGACCACACCATTTGGAAAGCTTTCATTTGCATTCATGGAGATGAATAATTTCTTTCTGATTTAATGAGAAGAAAACAAATTTCCTCTGCTTTACTTATATATATCTTACAATCTGCTGGAGAAATTTATCATTTGAATTCCTCTTATGCAAGTAATATGCATTATTGTCACAGAGTTTTAGCAACTTTATCTCTCCATTGTTGTAAATTCTCTTTTGATAGAAGAATTTACAATCTTCACTTAGTGGTAAATGGAACAATATTCTGCCACCATGAAGTTGCCTTTTTGGGATATTGATTTTAACCTGTTTTTTAAGAAACAAAGACTCAGAAGGAATCTTTGACCTTACCTCCCTTTTCCTGCCCTAGAGATTTAGACAGAGAAACCTGCTTCTGGAAAGAGTTTAGAATGTTGCTTTAACCTAATTTGAATTAAATATCTATCAATATATATACACAAAAGCCTAAGTTGACTGCCTGACAAGTCATAGCAGCTATGATGCACACTGATCTTTAGGGGAAAGATGCTCAACACAGGAACTGTGGTGACGTATCTGGAACTAGAGAGGAGGGAGCCTGATTCCAGGGTGCATCACCCCAGAACCACTCTCTTGCAATTCGGGATCCCTGGGGATGTCAGAGAGCTGGTTTTGGCCTGATACCCACAGGGCAGGCCTAGGGACCCCACCAGTGCATCAATTTATGCACTGGGCCTCTAGTAGTAAATAAGAGGGCTTAAGGCAGATGACTGTTAGCTAGATACCTCCTGTGCCCCATTGTTTCTTAGTTGCCTAGCAAGGATTTCCTTGTCTGAATGTTCCTTTTCCCTTAACTACCTATAAATCACCCATTCTCACTTCTGAAATCTAATACTCTGTTTTTCTCCTGCCTCTTCTCTTTTGTCCACAAATGTCTTTTATACCCAATGTTGCCTTGCTGTCTTTGGGATTTGTATGCCTGTGTTAATTCCCGATGTACATGTGTTGAAACTTTGATTTTCTCTTGTTAATCTATGTCTGTTAATTTGATTATTAGCCCAGGCAAAGAATTTAGAAGGTGGGAGGAAAACTATTAATATATTTTTTAGCCCCCACAGTGGCCTAAATCTCACCACTGCATATCAAACTCTAGCAGCAAAGTGCTCACTCAAGTGGAGCAACTCATTCATTATGACACAGTAATATTTCTTTTGTACTTCCAAGTGACTTTACACTGTTCTGATAAGAGCTTTCACATGTCACAGCTTCACTGTGAAAGTTTATATATTTTTGTTTTTCAGATAAAAAGCCTGAGTTAGAGAATTGAGATTTTTTTTGTTTCTATTTTTTTTTCATTCTTGATTCAATATTCATTTCTATGATATAATGCAAGGTTCTAAATTTATTTTGTTAGAAATTATTCTTTATACTAGTGACACATTAAATAAACTACCTTTCCTTTTCAAGGTGAAATATCATTTTAACTAATTTCTCCTATGCATCTGGATCAATTTATGTATGTATTTGTACATTTATGTATGCATGTATTCTTTATGGACTCTCTACTTATACTCTTTATTCAACACTATACTATTTTGATTGCAACAAAAATACTGTTAGAAGGAGGTTTGTTTTATGTGATTTTTAAACTGACATTGATGTGAATAATGCAGAAGAATTTCTAAAGAATGCTATAAAAATTTTAAATATTTAATGAATTGTAGATATAAACTAATAACTCAGAATGAATTATTGTAACTTCAGTAACAGTAAAATAACTGAATTAAAATTTGATGTAAGACTGTTTTCTTCTATTTTTTCATTATTGTCTAAAAATCAAACATTACAAATAAAAAAGAGAGCACAGCGGTAGCATAGGAATTTCTATTGCTCATTCTCTTCCTGGAAACATTAATTTGAACAACTATCCAAGTACAAAAATACCTTCACAAAAAACTAAGGATTCCAGGTGAAGGATTATAACATCTGGGTGAAAACTAAAATAAGATGCATTGAATTTCATAGGGAACATAGATTCATGTAACCCCATTATCCAGTGAAAAGAAAGACACCTTCCCTGTGGAAGAAGAAGACTGAAGTACATACCCAACTTCACCACAGACCCTTCAGCCAGTCCTTCCTTATACCAGACCTGTTCCTGTAACCCTAAGTGTCTCCCTGAAGACGTCAGGGAACCTAGGGCTCTGCTCACCAAAGTACCTGCTGCTTCAATAATCGAAATTCTCTCAAAGAAAAGCCCAGGTCTAGATGGCTTCACACTGGATTCTACCATATATTTAAAAAGAATTAACACCATTTTTTTCAAAGTCTTCTAAAAACTTGAAGAGAACATTCCAAAGCTAATTTTATGAGACTAGTCTTATTCTTATTCCAAAGCTACAAGAAAAGAAACCTATAGGCAATACTCTTGATGGATATATTACACAAACATTCTCAACAAGTTATTAACAAAATGAATTTGACACCATGTTTAAAAGGCTCATACACCATGATCAAGTGGGATTTATCCCTGGAATGAAATTGGTAAATGTGATATACTACATTAACAAATCATATTAATAAATAAAATAAATATTATATAATCAATTCAATAGAACAGTATTTCACAAAATTCTATATCCTTTCATATTAAAAACTCAACAAATTGTACATAGAAGGTATGCACTTCAACATACCAAAGAGGCTGTGTCTCAATGCATTTGCTCTTTGCAAATGATAAGATTGGCACCTATGGGAGAAGTTAGATATGCTGTCTCTCATTCACATTTTCTTCTTGCCTGTGAAATGTCTGTATGATTAAATGACATGATAACTGGCAACTTAGACTTGTCACCTTTCAGTCTATCCGTCATTCATTACTTCTTTAATTTGCTAAGCAATCACATATTTGAACATACAGTGTGGCCACATAATTCACGCCAACTTCTCTCAAGAGGGCTGGTGTGACCTTAGTGCCTAATACAACCTCCATCTGTTTCATTTCACCTACTGTTCTCGAGTTCAAAACTTCCTTCCTCAGTTACCACTGGCTGACCTCAGGTCCCCTTGTGCAGCCCATTTGCCATATTTAGTCTTTTAGTTACCCACAAGTCAGAGTTTAAAATACATTTTGTAAGGTTCAAGGCGCAGGAAACGGGAGTCAGATACCAAGGCATGTAAAAGAGGAAGTTTATTCTGCACTAAGGAGCGAGATAGAAAAATCAGGATTAGAGGAGGAGGAGGAGGAGGAGGAAGAGGAAGAGGAGGACCAGCCGGGCTGACTCACTGGGAGGGAGAACAGCAACAAGTGCAGAGGTGAACACGCCTTTTGAGGGGAGGAACAGGAAGGGGTGGGGCCCAGGGCACTTGGCACACGCTGATTGGTGGTTCAATGTCTTGGAGGGGATGTCCCAGTGGCAGACACAGGTTATGTCATACATACTCTGCCCACAAGTTGGGGGAAGGAGGATCTATCACATTTTTAATATCCTCCCTCCCCTTCACTCTACCACTGCACCACCACCTGTCTGTCAGTCACAGACCCTCTTCTGATCTCTGAAATGTGAATGTCCTGGGGAGAGGCCAAACCATACCTCTTCATTCCAGGCAGCCCTCAGGAGCCCAGTTCTCAGTCATTAAAAACCTCAGCTTCATCTAGTGAATCTATTAGGCATAAGGCACTGTGCGAATCTTTAGAGAACATCTCACATTGACTCATTTGCTCCCCAGGCAGCCAAAGAACCAGAGCAAAGTTATATATTGTAATGGCATTTATTGAGCGTGATTCTGTCCTCAGTTTGCAGGAGAGTATCATTTATGGTTAAGAATACCCCAGCGTTGCCATTTATCTTACCCTTTCTCTAAGAACGCTCATTGCTTCTGCTTGAGTTTTGGGGAATTGTTACACTCTTTAAAAATTATTTTCTAACCCCCACTTTTTTTTTTCTCCCTGTGTCTACTGTCTATTATTCACCTATTGAAACTGTACCCGGCACAATCAGGGTATCTAAGGCACACATTTGATATCAAATGCTTCATCATTCATCTATATGTGCAAGCCTGAAAGTCTGATTTATGTT
Source organism: Lasiurus cinereus (assembly GCA_011751065.1). Classification (NCBI taxonomy): domain Eukaryota; kingdom Metazoa; phylum Chordata; class Mammalia; order Chiroptera; family Vespertilionidae; genus Lasiurus; species Lasiurus cinereus. Next base: position 41,210,898 of record JAAGEH010000041.1, read on the forward strand.
CCTCTTATTTCTCTAGTCTCCAAACATATTGACTCCATATTTTAGTAACACTGACCATACCTGTTCAGGTGAAAGCTTATGTGGGTAGTTTTTATTTTTTATTTTTAAATAACAGGTATAAAAAAGCTGCATCACTAGGACAATAAGAAGAGGATATATATTCTCATTAATTTAAAGGATTCAATATATCTCTAAAGGAGAACACAAGGCAGCCATTGTCATTTTCATCTGGCAAACCAAACTGCAATGTCTTTCGAGGGGAATAACTTTGGGAATAGTACATGTTTGGTTCCCTTACAAGGGATAACTTCTTCACATCACTAATGACTATTAAAATTCTATTAAGTTTACCAACTGGATTTGATTCGGTTTTCTCTTGATTTATTGTCTTCTTATGAAGGATGTGGCACTAATGAGTATAGGCCAAAGCGGCCTCCTAAATTTCCCTTTCTGGAATGGGATCTCCTGTTCCTGCTGACAGCCATAGGCTAGTTGAATAGCTCCCTTTAGCCTTAGTTTGCTCACACAAGAAAGGAAATGATGGTACTTTTTTCACAGTTGTTGTACAGATTAAATGAGCTCAATTAAATAAAGTGCCAAGTAGAATTGCTAGTATAAGAAAGTGCCCCAAATAGATGACAACTCTTGTTAATAATGGAGAGAAGTAGAAAACTTATCATTCCCTTAAGAGCTCTATCTGGGTTAGATTATGCCCACTGAGGAAATACGGAAAACATTCCAGCATGCACTGGTCTGTACATCCTGTATTAAACAAGACCAAGCAAGACCTGTGTCTGCACTTTGAAGCATCACTGATCAGATTGGGTCTTGGCTGCTGTGGGAACTGCCGGTGAATATACCTGGTTGCATCAGGGAAAAGGAATAACTTCTCCAGTAAGTGCCAATCTTATCAAGCTATTCTAACAGATGCTTTCTATCATTGTCTTTCTTCCATGAGCAGAATAGCAGGAAAATGCACCATTTTTATCAGCCCTAGGAGTCAGTATGCTAAACCTTCTGACAAACATCAAACACATATGGTTCTATGTCTTGAAAAACTCAGTAGGTGGGCTTCATGCACTGTTTTCACTGGAGGGCTGTAGGTACCCTGGACAGCCAGAGGCAATTAATAGCCCCTAAAAACCCCTTCTGAACACAGTTCAAGAAGCAGGAGATATGGGTCACCAGAGGCTTTTTGAACTAAAATGAGAGACAGCAAGATAGAATGAAAAGCTCTGGGCCAGGACTTAGCTTAACCACTAACAATCTGCCGCCATGAGATCAGCATTTTCAAAGTGTGTTTCATGGAACATCGGCCCAAAGAGATGAGCCATAAAAACGCGGTTTTGTCATTAGGTTAGTTTGAGAAATGCTGCATATGTCAACTTACTTTGGAAAAAACTGTATTTCTTTCTTTTCTTTTTCTAAAATCTGTGCTTATTAGTCCTTTAAACTGGTTAAGCTTGTTTCAGTGTTTTCCTAACACATTTGGCCACTGTTCCTTTCTGGTTTTTCTCCTATGTGCTGCTGTCAACATTCCTCATTCTGGTACCCACAAGACAGTTCTTTGAGAAACACAGTCATCTTGTGAGGATCACCAATCCTGACTCCAAGTCAGTCCCTGCTCTCTAAAATTTCGAATTCCAATTTAAACTAGTATATGAGCCAAGGATGTACCACTGAGGCAGGTGCAGTCAATGCTCCGGCACTCATGCCAAAGCCTGTGTTCTGGAACAATGCAGACTCTCTGCCTGAGGCTTTTCCCCTCTATGCGAGTGGACCCACAAACACAGGGCCAGCCAGAAGTGGCAGGATTGACATCCCTGGAATCAGCTCATGACCAATGACAGAGGGAATCTGGTGAGACAACTCTGAGGCACGTTCTACACTGGCCCCCAGAATTCCCCAGTGGGATTAAAACTCCAGTTATCCAAATAATTTATATGCATAACCCAGGGGAGACAATAATGTGGTGAAGGCCTGGGGAGGAGGTGGAAGTGGGGTGGGGGGTGTCAGTGAAAGAAAAAAAGGGGCCATCTGTAATACTTTCAACAATTATGATAAATCAAAAAATTATAGCTAAAAAAATAATAAATGCTTCTGAAAATCCAATGATATACTGACAAAAAAAAGACTAGAAAGCAATGAAATAAAGACCAGAATGACATTACTTTAAAAAAAAAACACATAATCTGATATCAAAAAGGATTATTCTTAGACACAAGTAATTATACATCAGTCATTTTATATATGAGAGGAAGATAGAAGGAACACAACAGTTTCCCAGGTCATTTGGATTATTTGGCCTAAAGGCAACGGTATTTGAAACATAATATCATAGAGTTAGAAGGTTCTGACCAAACCTTCCACATTATGATCTAACCTTTCTAAAGATATTTCTGAGAACATCTGTGGCAAAAAGAAGGTCATCATTTCACTAAGCACATCCCACTTCTATGAGAGGCTTTCTGGTACCCACAGAATGGTTGGAGCTAAAATCTGCCTTTCTGAAACCCATTGGCTCTTATTTTATGGTAGAGTTGGAGATACAATTAGTCTTTTCCCATTTCACAGCTCTCACTTTATATAGAAGAAATATATTTTTTTCATATTTTATCTGCTGCAAATTATAATGACAAATTTAGGAAGTTTAGACCTATTTTTATAATGAAAACACCTTTCTCCTGAATGAGAGGTAATATTTAATTATGTTGTCTATTGTAGTCCATGCCTACATTCTAAACTTATTAGTGACTTGCACCTAAATTTTAAAGAATTCTAAGCAAAGACAGAGATACTGTGGTCTAATTTGTCTCTAATTACCTAATTTGATGCTTTGAAACTTGGGATGCCAAGTAGGAATTGGGAATTACTTTTAAGAGCTTCATAGGAAATGAATCTGCAGAGTATTAACCAGGCATTTTAAACAGATGAGCTGACCTTCCACAAGTTTCACAGCTAATTATGAGCTTGATCCTCTAAACGTCATCATATTTGAAATTTTAGAACCAAATTCTGACTTGATAGTACAGTTCTTCCATGATAAATTATAGCCTGGATCATTTCTAGCAGAGTAATGTAAAGACCCCAGAACTGGGAAATATATAGATTAATCAATGATTCTGGTTGATAAAGTTAGTCAATATTTTATAATGGAAAGAGCATAGAATTTAAAGATAGTATATTTGACTTTGAGTTATATATGACTCTTCTAAATGTATGTGATCTTGGGAAAAATTTGTGAGTCTTTATTTCCAGACCTGTAAAATAAAAATGATTTAAAAAATTTGTCCTTCTTATCTCAAATAATTTTTAATGCTAAATTGAATGCTTCTATAAAAAACCTATTGTTATAGAGTACCATGCAAAAAACATTATTTTCAACTTAAAAACCTTTAATATCACATATGTCCATATAATTGTCTTTCTTTAAGGAAAGAAAGGTTATATAATTCTAGCAATAACTCTTTATATATATAAAGATCATTACTTTATATTTTATACTCTTAATATTTGGAAACCTTTTATCATCCTTCCTGACAGATGGCATTTACCCATCTCTGTATTCACACTGGCACTCTAGCATGTTGTGGCTGATCAAGGAGGTCAGAATACATATGGCTTTGGAGATTGAGTTTTCTTTCCCCTGACCCCTAAAGGGGAAAAAAGCCCAAGGTGAGTGAAAGACAACTGAGTTCCTCCTTGATTCTTAGCCTTCCAGAGCCATTAAAAAAAAGTCAGAGAAGCATGTGCTTAGGGAGCCAGCAAATTACAGTCAACAAAAGTTATTTTGAAAATATATTGTATTTATTAGTAGCATTTAAAAATAGGTATATAAAAAAGGCTGGGACCATGACCATTTTTTTTTCTTAGTAGGTCTGGGCATCTTTTATTTTTTTGGATGATCCAAATGAATATAAAAGTTAAAGAATCACGGGTCTTGGTTAGCTACCATGGTTTTTTTTTGTTGCATTATAAAACCAAGTCTGTTCCCTATGATTCAGATGTTTTGCACCAAATTCTTCATTGCTCTTCATTATAAGCTAGAACAAGATTTCACAGAGTTGAGATAGGCCACATTTCTTCTCCCTTTTTAAACTCTAAATAAGAGTAGATGATAGCAAAGGGACACACATATTATAACAATGGTGTTGAGAATAAGAAGAGATCTATTAATGAAAGGGATTTGGGATTTCAACATATTTTTAGAAAATAAAAGTCAAAATGGAGAAAGATAACCACTCAAAGTAGAGGAAAATTTAGTCCAGCCAATATCCAGAGGAAGATACACTCAGTGAGAGACACAACTGCTAAGACCATGAAAATCATTATACGTATAAGGTAGTATGGAAGGCTGGAGTGAGAATTGATACTAAAGATAGAGCTGGTATTAATTCAACTACAGTTAGTTAAATTGTTCAACTCTCCAGGCATAATTTTTCACAGCTGTTTTCTCCTAACACAAAACAAAACAGAACAAAACCCTCTAAGAAAATTAAATTGCTCTTAAAGAGAAGAGAAAGACCTTCATAGTCTAGCCTTGCAGGTTTCACAACATCATGAATAGTTTGCGGTCTCTACATTCTGAGACAAGTCCATCGATGTACAAGCTCTGCAAAGGCATACAGATCCTCTAGTCAGCTTATTTTTTATTGTCTCCTTCTAAATATGAACAAATAAGCAAATATTTCCTGATATTTGATGAACGCCTACACACTAAAAATATTTAAGATAAATAAATACGAAAAAATGACCCCATACAACAGAAATACATTAGGAATATAGAAAACTTAATCATTAAAATATTCAGTGCAGAGCAGGGTGATCCAAGAAGACACACTATCCATATATTAAAATCACACTGCCATGCAAACTAAATGACAAGAAAATAAGCATTTTGGAGAAGTAAAAATAATAACCAGAATAACAAATTCATGACAACAGAAACTTAAGATAATTACCTAAAAAGTATTGGGAAGGGATTTAAATAAAGACATAGAGAAATATTCTAAGAGTTACGACGGCAGTAGGGATTCCAGAAAAGGATAACAAAGGAATGAAGAAGATAATCTATCATGAAATAATGAGAAAGCATTCTTTTCCAGATTCAAAGATTATACCTAGTGTCAGAATAATAAATATACTTACATGCATGATTATAAAATTTCAAGACATTCAAGAAGAGATTCTCTTGACTTTGGAGGTAGAGATGATTAAAGGGTGAGAGGTCATTTCATAAAATAGAAAATAAAAATGAAGGCAGCAACACTGCATGCCAGAAAATAATGAGACTATTTCTGCAAAGTATTTAAAAATATTCATAACCTATAACTTGAGACCCAGTCAGATCATTACTCAGCTATAATGTTATGAGATTCAAGAGTCAATGGATATAATGTTGAAGACTGGGGAGGGAGGCCCCAGGAAGAGAGTTGTGCAGCAGAATTAGAGAAAAACAGAACCAGACTGAAACAGGAAGCTCAATGGTCTTGGGCAGAGGTCTCTAGAATAAAGAAAGAGGAGGAAGATGCAACAAAATACCTGATACAATAGCATGTTTGAGGAAAACAAGATAAGCTATAAGGAAAATAAATCATATGGCAAAATCTAGGAAGATCAAAAACTTGTATCACAAAAGTAAGTAATGGCATACAACTTATTTCTAAAGTGCGCCAAAAACACATACATGATATTCTAGTACTTGCTCATTGATTTAATTAAATGGTGATGTAAGTTAACTGGAACATAGAGGAGGGGATCTAGCTGAAACTAAACTATCTATCATGGGAAGAAGTCAAAAGATTTTGTCTAAAACCTTTAAAATATGAAATATGGTAGAAGAAATAGTACTCAGGGATAAGAAGGGACTACTGTTGAAAATGCTACAGATGTTAAAATAATTGCATTTGGAAAAGAAATCTGAGGGACAGAAGAAGGTTGTAGCAGGGAACTGTTACTTCTCATGAAAAATCTTAGGTTTGTTTAAACCATGTGCATTTTAACACAGCTTGAAGAGTACATTTTCTTTGGAAAACTTAAGTGTACGTGACAAACTCTGAAAGAGTGGAGGTGGGAAAATTACTAAGGGTTCTGGGGGAAGGAATAGCTTTATGGCATTAATGACAGATTTCAAACATCATTCAGATGATATCCACCCCCAAATTTTTTTTAAGATATATTTACTTCAGTTATGAGATATATAAACTTGTTTGTTTTTCCATGAAATGTGTCATATTCTTTCTCTTTTAACTTATTATTTGGAAATAATTTTAGAATTATAGAAAAGATACAAAAATAGCACAAAGTTTCCAAATACACTTCACTTCAATTCTCTGGTTACATAAGATGGTAACATTATAGTACAGTCATCCAAACCAGGACATTAACACAATTCACTAAATCTAATCTACAAATCTTATTTGAATAGCAATTCTCCCACTAATTTATCTTTTTCTTTATATTTTGTAATCTTGATTCTCCTAAAGAGCCAGCCCTTTGTAGGATATCCCTCAAATTGGGTTTGTCTATTGTATTTCCATGTTTAAAGTTATGCATTTTTGACAAGTATACCACAAAAGGTATAGTGTGCCCTTCTTACTGCATTAGAATAGAAGGAATATGATTGTGTGTCTCATTTTATGGTATTTAGAGTAGTGTCTGCCTTGTTTTTCCACAAAGTTATGATTATTCCCTGTGTAATTAATATTTTATGGGGACAGGTCTTTAGCCTTCTTAAATTTAACATTTTATCTATTAAGTGTGCATTGCATAACAAGCTTGTTATTAACTATCATTATTCAAAGCCTTTTAAAATTATTAACATTATTCATTCAGTGAGTATCTTTTGAATTATTTAGGGCACTCCATGAATTCCTATCTTTAGGCTGGTGATCATTTATGCTGTGACTATGGTTGGCCTTGCCTAGGCCAATATGACCCTATCATGCCTATTATCTATAGATAATAAGAGTTATCCTGAACAGGTCTTTTGGGGATCTAGTTGATTTTTCTCCCTTCTCAATAGTTATTGTTATGCGATAAAGTGGGGGCTTACTGTCCTCGGAATGAACTCTACAATATAAAATCCATGAACACTGGGGAAGATCAGAGATATGAAAACTCTCCTCAGAATATTCAGATCATTCTTCTTTGACTATAAGTTAACTGAATGAATTAACATACTTAAAGAATGTGTCAATCAAAAAGGGATGATTTTGTCTATGGGAGCACATTGAAGAGTCACTTTGCAAATATTAGCAGCATCTACCTAAGTAGGCTGTAGAGGAGAGTTTTGGTAATCCTTATAAGGGCTGCATCCAGGTTTGTTGCAATCAAAAGTCCAAGTACTAGGACTAGCTCCTCTTGTTTTGAGCCCAGAAGACAAATCATGTATTCAAGACAGCAACAAAACAAGGTCACCAAAATTACTTTTGAAAAAAACATTGTATTTGGTTTACTGAAAGTATAGTAGTAGTATACATGAAAAACATTAAAACTTTGTTGGACTTTTCACATTTTATAGTTTTCCATTGTTTGTATTGTGTAACATAAGGAAAGAGGGAGTCAAACTAAAATGCTTATGGCCTCAAAAGGTCTTAGTCATGCCCTGTTCTGATCCCATACTCACCAAGCAATATTTGTGTTAGAATTTAGCTTCCCATGCAGGAGTTGTTATATGGTTTTCTGGAACAGGAATTTGACATTAGTATTCCAGTCCATGTAGCAGTCATTTTTCTCATTGTAAATCAATAAATAGGTATTCTGGTTTGATGCATTGGTCTGTGAGCTTGTTTAATTTGAGTCTGCCTCTGAGATATGAGGTACTTTTAGTGAATGACAATATCAGATCTCCAGGTCTGTCTATCTAAAACCCAAATTCTGGTCAATGCAGCAAACAAAGACCTAGTTCCTTCTGGAAACAACTTTTAATTAATTTTTTTTCAAACATCCATCCATGTTTGAGAATTAACTCTTCTAAATAAAAGCTCTTTATCAAGAAAGTACCATATGTTAATATTCAAGTAAACAGGAGAAATAATATTGCCCATCAAGACAAACCAGGGCATGTCTGGCCCATCTCGCTCAGACAGAGAAGCATCGATCAGACCTTCAAACCTCAGAGGGAAGGTAGGGGAGAGTGAAGGTAAGCGGGAGAGATCAACCAAAGAACTTGTATGCATTCATATAAGCCTAACCAATGGACACAGACAACAGGGGGTGGGGGGTAAGGGCATGAGTGGGAAGGTTGGGGGGATTAATGGGGAGATATGGATACATATGTAATACCTTGATCAATAAAGAATTTTTTTAAAAAACCAACAATGTGGATTCCTGAGTCTATATCTGTAGGGAAGGAAGAAGTTTTAACTAACCTCTTAGGAGTAAGCTTAATTAGGGAAATAGACTTAAAAATAAACAACATATTGATCAAAGACCCAAAGAGAATCATTCCCTGAATACCAGTATATAATGATTTACTGAACTTAATCATCTCTTGTTCCAAAGGGTTTACTGACAAAACAACCATACTTGCAAAACTCACAAGAGAGGAGTATTTTCATATATCTGATTAAATACAGGCTAAGGGGAGCTGTTTTTAAATAAAAGACATTTCCTGAGAAGAACATAGATAGAGTCAAGGTGTTTAAATGAGGAGAGTTCAGTTAAGAGGGGTGACATGGGAGTCTCAGAGAATTATACTAGGCAACTTAGAAGTGGTGAGATGGGGAAATAGTCACTATATGAGAAAGCAAAGGATTGAAAACCTGACAATAATCTACAGATGGATAATGAATGGTCTTAAAGTTATGTTTGTGATCTTGATGTTTCATTGCAGATGTAAGTTGGGGAGGGGGAAACAATCTTCAAGATATTCAGTGCTTGATATAACATAACCCTTTCTTTCCTCCCTAAAACACATTGGTTTCTGGCTAAATGTAAGAACAGAGAGGAGGAAGTTCTGAAGGCAGAAAGGCTGACTGAAGTTTGATTAATTTCATTAAAAAACAAAAAAGTATTAGTTTTTTTTTTGAGTACCCAAAGCCCCTGACCCACTTTTAAGGAAAATATATTTCAGAAAGCAAATGTCCTTACTAATTAACCTGCAAACTCATATTGAGAATCTACTATCTGGGTAATCAGTTGACATTGTATGAAAAGAATATAGAAATAATAAAATGGAAGTCAGCTGTTTACATCTTTATAATCTGAGGTTGGGAAGACAAGATTTGCATGTATAAAATGTTAACTAGATGTGTAAGACAAACTGTCAAAAACCCTCAGTAAGTGATTTCATCTCTCTGGACTTTATTTTTTGATCTCTAAACTTGTTTTCAAAAGTCCTAGGATTCTGAGGTATCAAAGGAGTATCTCAAACAATTAGGGGATGAGAGAAGAGAGGGAAGTGTGGACTGGGATAGTTAGAGAAAGCTTTTGGGGTCTAAAGTCCTTAGAAATAGGTCAACTGAGGTTTGGGAAAGTCAGGATTACAGATTGATGTTCAAGAGAATGCATAAAAATAATCTCTTCCCTTCTAAAGGAAAAACACAATAGTATTTTTATCATCTTATATCTACATTTTCTGTTGAACACCCTTTTAAAATTAAACATATGACTAGGACCTATTTTTTAAAAACTAGAGATGTCTTTATAGACACCCTCTTTAAGTTCTCTAACCTCCTGTCCTCCGATTCCCCTGACTCCCTCTGTTCCTGCCATATGCCTTATACTGCTCACTCTGCTTTGAACTCCAGATGTTCTCTCCTGCCTTGATTAGTTCTTGCTTTGTGCCTCAAATATCTTCCCCATATACCTTTCTGTCTGGCACCATCTTCGAAATCATCCTTTGAAGGGCCCCAGTAGAGGATGCCTCGTCCTGTATGTAGGGCATACAGGAGTAGTAGGCACCTTACAGGTTGACGAGAAGGAGCAGACAGGTAATAAATAAATTTTTGCTGGGCCAGCTGAAAACAATGGGACACAGAGAAGGAAATCTAACAGATGGCTTTTCTAGATTTCTTCTTCTTGACACATTTACTTTATACTAGAGGCCCGGTGCATGATTGTGTGCACCAGTGGGGTCCCTCAGCATGGCCTGGCCTGGCCTGTGGGATTGGGCCCAAACCAGCTCTTCAACATCCTCTGATTGTGAGAAGGCACAGACACTGTTTAAGTTCTTTTAGTTGGGCTAAAAATCAAATTAACATGTGACAGAGTAACATGAGAAAATGCCCCAGATTTATTGCAGATGTACATTTAGGGGTTCCATAACATAGTGATTCGGCTTATTTTCCTGAGCAGGATGCAAGGGTGATTTCTTTCCTGGGTCCTTTCCAAATGAATTTGGAGAATGAAGCCATGGACAAAAGGTGGTAGGTGAAAAGGATGGAAATTCATTGGAAACAAATACAAACTCCTGCCTAGGGAGTCACCAACAAAGGCTCTTTTCTAAGTTTTATAAATGCTGTAGTTCTTTGTCTCTTCATGCTCTCTTCTAATTGGACCCCTTCCCCATTTTATGACCCTGTGCTTTTTTTTAATTGATTTTTTTTACAGAGAGGAAGGGAGAGGGATAGAGAGTTAGAAACATTGATGAATGAGAAACATTGATCAGCTGCCTCCTGCATGCCCCCCACTGGGGATGTGCCCGCAACCAGGATACATGCCCTTGACCGGAATCGAACCTGGGACCTTTCAGTCCGCAGGCTGATGCTCTACCCACTGAGCCAAACCGGTTTTGGCAACCCTGTACTTTTTTAATTGGTCAGTCTTTTGCAGAATATCATCTTCAAAGTTTAAAGCCCACGGCTTATAACATTTCTCTATCTCCTGTGAAAATCTGTTTTCCTCTTTCTGCCATTTGTTGACATTTCTCGATCTCTGTGAAAGTTTGTTTCCTTTGTCTCCATACTCTGGGAAATATATGCCTTCCTCTCCCCCTATCCCATGTCACCTTCTCTATTCTTGGTGAATGTATGCCTTCTGGCAGCTTCAAGCCTCCATCTATTTATTCCTCCTCCATGGATCCTCTTTATCCCTAAACTCCTTTCAATATGAGATTAAAGATGCATTGGGTAGTTGAGGTTTATCTACCATGTTGGACAAAGGACAAGTTGTGTGTGGGGGGGTAGGGAATCTGAGATTTGAAATAAACTGAAGGTACTTTACAGGTTGATGAGAAAGAGCAGACAGGTAATAAACAAATTTTGCTGGGCCAGCTGGAAACAATGGGACACAGAGAATGATGGCTTTGCTAAATTTCTTCTTCTTGCCACATTTACTTTATAATAGAGGCCTGAATAGGTGCATAAATTCACCCATTGGGCCAAAACCAGCTCTTCCACATCCTCCGAGGGATCTCAGATTGGAAGAAGGCATAGGCCAGGCCAAGGAACCCTACCAATGCACAATCTGGGCCAGGGAGGAATGTGGGCCAGCAGAGGCCTCCAGGGCGTGTCTGGCCCATCTTGCTCAGTCCCATTCGGCTGGACCCCAGTAGCAAGCTAACCCACTAGTAGGAGCATCTGCTTCCTGGAGGTCAGTGCATGTCATGGAGAGAGGTTGAGCAGTCTTAGTATATCATTAGCATATTACACTTTTGATTGGCTGAATGGATGACCAGACGACCAGACACTTAGCATATTAGGCTTTTATTATATAATAGGATTATGACACTAAGGTCTTACTCCCTTCCTTTAAAGCAGGTAAGGGGGTAGGGTTAAAGTTGCTTTTTTTTTTTTAATGAATCTTCTGTCCTTTAATAACCAACTTAAAATCAGTATTTCAAAATGCTTATTTTTTGGGTGGTAAAACTCCAAACCTCCTCAAAGTCTACCCTACCCTCCTGACCTCTCTTTCTCCTTTGGATAGTAATTATTCCTCCCTTTGATGACATACTGCACACTGGATCATGCTGCTTCCCCAATGATCTGTGAGTTCTCTTATACTAGGTGTTATATGGCTTATTTGTCATTTTTGCCTCCGTCCTAGCAAAATACATAGCATATAATAGACACCCACTGAGGTAAATACATATGCACAGTGAATAAAATGAGTGAATAAGTTAAGTGAATCCTTAGGGTGCCTTTTATTCATCCCTTTCTTTCTTGCCCATGACAAATGAAGAGAATAGGTTAGAAAAGGTGTTCTATTTTTGCCTTACTGAAGTGTTTTGATACTCTGTTCACATTCCAAAAAATGTTTCAATAATAGTTTGCTAACTAGGCATAAACGAAAGCAAAATGAGATCTCCACAAAAGCATGGCCTTTTTACCAGAAACAAATTTTATGAATCATTGCCATTTTAAATTTATACCCTAATATTTTATCCTAGGGGCTCTCACTCACTAATGGTGTGGAAAAAAACCTGCAAAAAGGAAGTTATTAGATCTATCAATTGTGCTTACCACTAAAGCTATTGTCATGTTCCTCCCCACAAATGTTAAATAAAGACCAAGTCAGATTATAATTTAGCTGACATTTTCCTTTTCAGAATAAGCAAAATAGATGCTAAGTAGAGCAGAAAGTATTGCTTTTCTCATTCTCAAATGGCCTGGCGACTGCCTGGGAGGGACTAACTAGCTTTCTAGAACTGGCAACTTTCTCACTGTCCAGGGCACAATCAGGCTTGATGCCATCTCTGCCATTGGGGGATAATGAACCATCATACACTGTCAGAAAAAAAAAAAGAACTTAATGCATAGTACAGCCAGCAATCATAAGCAAGAAAAGTGCTTCAAAAGCATTTCACACCACTGAATCACATCTAACACGATTTCTCTGTTGTCCTTTGGTTACATTCTCACCATTTCTCTAGGGTTCTTTCCTGATGCTTCTTATTCAATAACAATTTTTTTTTTTTTACCACTTTCATCATGTTTTCCCTCATTCTTTGTTAATTTTTAAAAATTCAACTTTCCCTACCTGTATAAAGTCTATAATTGTATATACATGCTGGGTAGAGCATTGTAAACATTGGACTAAGGAACATTTTAACATCTCCTCTCTGAGTTGTCTATATAATTATTTTTAAAACTATTTTGAAAATAGTATTTTAAATTGCTTTCCACAGAAATTTCACCAAATTTAAAAAAGCAGTGATGCTTCAGATATTACTTGAAACTCTGCCCTATCTAATTCACAGCTATTTTTAGGTTTGGTTAAAAAAAACAAAAAACACCACGACAAACTTACACATTATACCAGGGCTGAAATCTTGAATAAAAACTTAATCTAGATATTAAAAAGAAAAATGAAAATTTAAAAAGGGAAGAAATAGGTATATGTGTAGGAAACAAACAAAAAAGGAAGTAGTAGGTACATTACAACTTAAGTACTTTTAATTGGTATTTTTTAGTAGTATTTTATGTTAATAATTTTTTGCATGACTTAAATAGGCTTGTTGTGACCATTCATAAGCTTCTAGATGAGCAGTGTCCCAGAATACCATAAGCAGTGAAGTCGAGTTCCAATTGACTGCATCCTAGGGGAGCTCTAGGGCTTCTTTAAGAAAAAGTGCAAAAGCTTTCAAGCCAAGAGGTCAAGGAGTAACTGTCAGCTCTAAGGTGAACTGACTCCTTCCTGTGCTTTAATCTCCTGCTCTGTAAAATGGAGATTATAGTTGCACCTACCACACAAACAATTTTTATGTGGCATAAATTAAATTACAACTAGGATTTTCGTGGTGATTTGCAGTTTTCAGAGCATTTTTCACATGTCCCCTGGAGACACATTTCATGTTTATATCCCTCATAAATAAAATATTGTGTTAATGTACAAACTGAAAAAACTTAGATATCTCAACTTTATAAAAACAATAAAAATCTATGTACTTTGAAATATGAATCAATATGCTGTTTAAATTGTTATAATACTCATGATAATACTGAATATTTATTTAGTAGTAGTTACTACATATCATACACTATGGAAAGTTCTCTATTAACATTGCCATTCATTTGTGTAATCATCAAAAAGCCTCTAAAGAAGGTATTGTTAGTAGTTAAAAGGCTAAGTAAATGCAATTACTTAGTTGTAGACAAGGCTTTGAACCGAAGCATTCTGATTCTAGTTATTGTGTTAATATACTGACTGACTTTTCAGAGGCCATATGCTGCCTTTTAAAACAAACCAGATAATTAAATCCATGTATGGTAGAATGATAATTACTTATCTGAGTCATTGTCACCTCTTGTTTCTGTTATCTTTGATTTTTCTGGCTAACTTTAAGATTACATTTTTTGCATTTAGTGTTCTGAAGCTCTACACTGTGATATACTTAAGTATGAATTTCTGTTTACTTATCTTGATTAGAATTCTTTGGATTTCTTGAATTCCATGTTCACCTTAAATAATTCCTTGTCCTATACTTTGAGTAGCAATGTTCTAGGAAATTTCTTCTGTCCTATGTCTGTGCACTAGTTATTTCAGCACTGGGTAATTTGGCATATTTTGTTTGTTGTGTCCAGAACTTTTATTTGGTTATTTTGGAAACCTACTATTTTACTTTTTATAGTTTTCTGCAGATATTTAAAAGTGTGTCTTTGATTTCTTTTAAGAGAATAAGTATAATAATTTGTTTTTCATATTTGTCTGATCATTACAGTATATTTCTTTTTTTCTCTTGCTTTTCTTGTATTTTTTTGTTGTTTGCTTTTCTGTGTGCTTAATAATCTTTATATAAAGATTGAAAGATTATATATAGGGATAACTTGATACTTCTCATAAAGCTCTATTCTTACTGAGAAGATGGCTGTCATTTACTTCTGCGTCTAAGGCCCCTTACCAGTCGAGGAACATTTCCTACTTCATCCAGAGTATGAGCATCTTGGCTGCAAGTTCACCAAGAGGAAGTTTATTTCCAGTTCAAGTTTCCCCTGACAGCATAGGCATGCAGAAGCTTAATATATCAGATGGACTCTGCACCCAAGGTGATCCTGTTCGAAGCATCATCCTCTTAGTCTCATAAGATAACTAAAACAAAAGATCTTTGTTTCTTTTATTAAAAAAAAAATGGGGAAATGCCCTCAGGGCAAAGGTCACTTAACCTTACACCTCTCTGGTTTCTCATCTATTCCAAGATTTTGGCCTGTTCATTCCTCACTTTTAAAAAACACTCTCGCCAAGACCGGTTTGGCTCAGTGGATAGAGCATCGGTCTGTGGACTGAAAGGTCCCAGGTTCGATTCCGGTCAGGGGCATGTACCTTGGTTGCGGGCACATCTCCAGTGTGGGGTGTGCAGGAGGCGGCTGATCGATGGCTCTCTCTCATCGATGTTTCTGACTTTCTATCCCTCTCCCTTCCTCTCTGTAAAAAATCAATAAAATATAAAAAACACTCTCTGGTGCTTTCTAGTTTGTCCTGAATAGAATAGCTGCTCTAAGTCCCTTATTGTCTAGCCTGCTGTAACTAGAAGCAGAAGTTTGTATGGAGCTCAATTTACTTCCGCTTATCAATTTTTATTTTCATCCTGAAGTTCATTCTCTTGGAATGATATCAAATATCCTTTTAGTAAAGAGTTATTAGTGATGCTAATATTCATCCCCAATAACTTATTAGACACGATGGTTAGAACCCAGCTTTTGGCTTTGTACTACAACGTAGCAAACACCTGTTCAACATTTCAGTAGCTTGGCCCTTTTCCAGCTACACTGCTCCCAAGAAATTCTAATAATCCATGTTAGATCATTTAAGAGGGGTAGCACTTAAAGGAGAAAGGGCTCAGAGCCCACATGATATTTAAAAGGCCTCAAGTATGTGCTGACACTTTTCATGAACAGATGGACCTGATAAAAGTCATCAGTGTGACAGCAGGCACCTAAACAGCAGGCCTATTTCTGGTTTCTAGGAGTGTTGACTCTGGATTAAGGCTATCTGATTTCGGACTCAATTTTATTCTGTAATATTGTCCTTACTCCTCACCAACATATTTTATTTTTGCATTTAAATGAAGGAAAGTTGTTATTAATAAAGAAAATCCTGATATCAAAGGGTCACATTTATGATCATCCTAGGAAACATGCAGGTTTTGACTCTGCTCAGCTCTGGAACATAAGAGCACTTGTAGAATTATTTTTACTTGCTTATTTTTCCATAAAGTTTATTCATTTTACCAAGAGTCTATCTTATATTAGAAAACTTAATTGCCAATGACATAGTTTTAAAAATTTTATTATTCCATTTAATAACTGATCACTCTTTGATTAATCTATTCCTTCCTAGGCACACTGCCAAATTAAAAAAAAAAAGGTAAGCAGTAAACATATGACTTCTACCCTTATTTTTGTTAGAATGATGACATACCTGACTATATTTCATTTAGCAAATCCTCATACTTATAGAAAATTACACATCACATCATATAATTAACTCTGCTTTCAAAATTTGTTCTGAACTCAAGATTTGGTGGATTCCCAGAGGGGTGCAGATTTGATGAGTGTCAGTGCAAAAGGAAGAATTAAATCAGTGCTTGAGGAATTTTCAGAATAATAGAAAAGGACTCATTATTTAATTTGACCTATCAGTACATATACTAATAAAAGAGAAACATGTAAATTAACCATCACTCTACTACACCCACAGCCAATCAGGAGTGAGTATGCAAATTAACCCAACCAAGATGGCGGTGGCTATGGAGCTGGAGCACGCAGGAGGCTTGGGTTGTCCCTGGCAATGGAAGAAGCCAAGCTTCCTGCCTGCCTTAGCCAGCCCTGGCCTCCACTGAAGGCTACAAAGTTTCAATTATAGAAGATAAATAAATTCCAGATACCTGCTTCCAGCCCTCCCTGGCCTCCACTCAAGGAGGCACTAAAAAAAGAGAAAGGAAAGAAAAAAAAATGAGGGGCTGAAAGCATGGATCACTGGGGGGCATGGCCAGCCTGCAAACAGCTATCAGCCCCTCACTCAGGCTGGCCAGCCACCCCAGTGGGGACCCCCACCATAAAGGGGGTGTGGCCAGCCTAAAAGTAGCCCTCAGTCCTTCATCCCATCAGTGGGGATCAGTTGGAGGTGGATCAGGACAGCGGAGGGGGTGTAGTTTAGAGTGAGCAGGCCAGCAGGAAGGCAGTTGGGGGGTGAGAAGGTCAGTGGGGAGGGAAGACGGGGGGCAAGCAGGCCAGCAGGTGGGGGGACATTTGGGAGCAAACAGACTGGCAGGGGGGCATTTAGGAGATAGCAGGCTGGCCAGGGGGCAGTTGGGAGCAAGCAGGCCAGAAAGCAGAATGGTAAGGGGCAATCAGGTGAGCAGTTAGGAGCCAGGAGTCCCAGATTGCAAGAGGGGTATCCAACTGCTGGTTTAGGCCCAGTCCCTGTAAATTAGCAGTAGAACATCCTTTGAGGAGTCCCAGATTGGAGGGTGGATTGAGGGACACCCCTACCCCTGTGCACAAATTTTGTGCACCAGGCCTCTAGTACTTAATAACATTGAAGTAGGATTTTATTGGACCATAATGTTGTTCTCAGAATGCTGGGAATAAAGAAAAGTATGAAATAAGGTTTTTGCCTTTAAAAAAGTGCCTCATGTCTTGTTGAAAGAATAACATATAGACACAACTGAAGGGAGAGGTAACAGAGGTAAAGAGCTATATTAGGGACAAATACATGAGGTAAGTATGACTGCATATATTAAATTCCTCCACTGGAAAGTTGTGGGACAAGAGACTGGATAAATAGATCAGACTTTACGAAGGAAAAACGATTTTTAGCTATGGAATTTGTAATTGATTATCTACTGTGAACCTTTCTAAATTTTCTGGGCAAGAAAAAGAATGATGCATAAAAGTTTATGATCATTAGAGATTTTCCCAGTATGTCCCATTTAAAAAAAGTTGATTTTGGACAAATCTTATAGAAGAAAAATATGATTGGAGAATACTTTAATAATCACTTGTATTTGCTTAAATGGGTATGCCAAAATTGCATGAAGCTATTTCAGATAAAGATCACCAGACTTTACCCTTTGGTATCTGTTTTTTTAAGTCTGCTTTAGTACCTGGGAATCAGATAAACAAGTTTGGAAATCATTAGCCGTGAGAAAAGATAGATGCTAGTCTATGGTAATAATAATAAAAATGAAAAAAAAAATTATCAAAAAGAGTTTCCCAAAAGAAGCCTTAGTAGTATTTGGATTTTGGAACTGAAAAGTAATTGAGAGAGATGTATCAAAGATGATTATGAAACTGGAAGGTAGGAGGTACACAACAAATCTTTATTGACTGAATAAATGTCCTTAACATTTTAGTTAGATTTCAGTAAATAGGAGAAAGAAGAGAAGGAACTTAAGCCATTAGCCCTTGAACATATTATGAGAATGGGAAATAGCAAAATTTTAGCAGACTAGCACACTCCCAACCTTCCATATGATGACTGGTAATTTAATTATCACTGGCAATCAACTCCATAGGAAAAAATTCTATAACCAGGAAGGAACAGATTACATTTAATTTCCCTAGATACATATTTTACAAAAACAGAAATGCCCAGATATTATTATCAAATAGGAATTATACATGTTTTGATTTTTGAGAGAATTATTTTTTTTCTAGAGGCATCTTCAGTTGAGTTAATCTTTAAAATGGGCCAATCTGGAAGCAGTGACAATAAAAAGGAAAATCAGTTTGTAGTGCATGACCATGAGTCAGAACATTCTGGCCTTTTAATGAACTCCTAATGAGTGAATTACTTGGGAGAAATGTACTAGTACAACCATCTCAGGTCTCAGTGGGTGACCTCAAGCAAGTTTCTTTTCCCTTTCCTTTTCCCTTCCCTTTCTTTTCTCCTCACCCAAGGGTATTTTTCCATTGATTTTTAGAGAGTGGAAGAGAGGGAAAAACAGAACATCAGTGTGAGAGAAATACATTTATTGGTTGCCTCCTGCATAAACCCCAAACAGGGTCCAGGCCAGGAAGGAGCCTGCAACCAAGGTATGTGCCCTTGACCATAATCGAACCCAGGACCCTTTAGTTTGCAGGCCAATGCTCTATGCACTGAGCTAAATTGGCTAGGGCTCAAGGAAGTTTCTTATTCTCCCTCAGTTTTCTTTACTTAAAGCCAGAGGAGGACTAAATATGTCTCTAAATCTATTCTGCTTGTAACCCATTTTTGTATGATTGACATGCTTAAATTATCAAATGTATTGTTTATATTAGGATTAAAGAAATGTGAGAAGCTCATAAAAAGCCAGAGAGAGAAAGGATAACAGATAATATATAATAAATGATTATCCTTTTTTTTCTTTTCATGAATTAATGTTTATTATTTGT
The DNA here is from genome assembly GCA_011751065.1 of Lasiurus cinereus. NCBI lineage: Eukaryota > Metazoa > Chordata > Mammalia > Chiroptera > Vespertilionidae > Lasiurus > Lasiurus cinereus. Next base: position 41,230,154 of record JAAGEH010000041.1, read on the forward strand.
TCTTAGAAGAACAGAGGAAAAGAATGTTATTGTCATTATTATCATCATCACCATTATCAATTATATCCATGTCATTAGCACAAACAAATCTTGACTTGCCTCTGGGACTTCCAAGTATAAATTAGAGTTTCCCTATACGATACCTAACTCATTATTGGCTACAGTCACTGAAATGAATAAAAGATGATCAAATATACTAACTTAAAGCTATTAACTATAGTGAACTCCAGAAGCTTATACAGATGTGACACATAAATATGTATATATCTTGCATTCACATATTTAGTGTTACCATATGACTATGCCTGTAACAGCAATAATAAGTCTGTTGATAGAAAGGGACATAAACAGATATTGCATACAAAAAGCTAATTTTTTGAAGACTTTATAATGTGCCTAGTACTTCTCCAAGTGTTTCATATGGCTTTTCTGATATCATACTCAAGGTTAGATGTTTACACTTCTATGTAGCTGGGGTTATCCACATTGCAAAGTACAGAGTGGAGCACAGGACTCTACATGGCCTGAGAAATTACAGAATCCCCAAAGATCTTTTGACACCATTTACCCAAAGCCTGAAGCCTTGGCAGGGAGGACATCTACCATCACCTCATGTGCCATCTGTCAAACCTGTCTCTGCTGAGGCCAATGGCAGCCATATTTACTATTGGGTTGATAGTTTCCTCTGGACTCATGAAGATTAAAAAAGGTAAACTTGATGCACCATATTTAAGTCATTGGCAAAAGGCATTAAGGAATCCTTAAGTAGATTAGGTAAGGAAATAAAAATCAAACCACTCTTCATCTGTTCTACTTTCACCTCCTCCATTTCTCCTGAGCTAGCACTAATGCCTGTATCATGCACAGATTTTTAATTAAGGTAAATTACTGAATTAGATAGAGCTCTACTGCCTCTTTTCCTTAAGAATCGCTTGGATGAGCATCACCTATGTCTCTAACGAGAATATTGAGCTCCCTTTTTACCTGTAAAGGGACAAATCATATTTTCAGTTTTCAATTCAGAGTTGGTTTTGCTGTTGTCTGCTGCTATGTTCTTGACTGGCATTGATGCATTATAGAGGGACATTGCAGGCACTCCTGCATATGTAGAATGTGAGCTGAATATATGCATCAGGGAAAGTCTCTCCAACTAATGTAATGCAAAATACAATTTAGTATTGTTTCCCTTCCAATCAGGCTAGGCAACAATACTCCTACATTACATTAGCATTAACTCTTCCAAGTGTGTGTGTTTTAGGTAAAAGACTGTTTTTGTATTTTCTTATTGAAAGGAACAGCTCCCTGAAACGGAACAAATAGGCAGAGCTTTGCATTTACCCAAAGGGGAAACTTTAAGTACAAAGGTTTACTATAATCATTAGAATGCACAGGGATCAGAAAGCACAATTCTAACTTCAGAGGTTGCCAAATAATGGAACAAGGCTATCATTTCCTAAGGTTTTCAGATACTATTATTGCAAATTTGAAATACTCTATCATAGTACCAAATTCAGAAAGATGTAAACTTGTGAATTAATAACAAAGATATTGGAATGTTGCTTTTATTTTTAGTAAATGTTTCTTAGAGGGGGAGATAGAGTTCAATACTACTCACGGCTCATCTCATTCATCTTACTAAATTCATTATATTTTATAGCATTTTGCTGGTGTTGTTTCCTCCCTGGTCTTTAGTCTCCCTTTAAAAAAAATCTTGTGGGGCAATAAGAAATCTTTTTAATGAATGTGGCCTAGAAATTTGTATTCATTGCCTGGATGCAAGACCATCTATATTGGATATGACATGTGCTGTTCTAAGAACTTGACAAACATTACATTTTTTAAAAATATATTTTAATGATTTTTTATACAGAGGAAGGGAGAGAGATAGAGAGTCAGAAACATCGATCAGCCACCTTCTGCACACCCCTCACTGGGTATGTGCCCACAACCAAGGTACACGCCCCTGACCAGAATTTAACCTGGGACCCTTCAGTCTGCAGGCTGACGCTCTATCCACTGAGCCAAACCGGTTTCGGCAACATTAAATTTTTTCAAGCCCACTAGACAGGTGCTATTGCTATCCCCATTTTATAGGTTAGGAATTTGAGGCATAGAAAAGTTACATTAGGTTTTCAAATAGACAGAAAGCAGAGGAACATGGATTTGAATCCACACAGGCCAATTTTAGCAACAGTGCTTTTAACTAAGGTTAACTATATGTAATTTATCATCCAAATGAAGGTAATTCTGAGAGTTAAAGAAGGCCCTACTAATAATTACACTGACGCAGTGGGTGTAAATTGAGATGATCCCAAGAAAACTAGCATACGTATAGTAGAGGCCTGGTGCATGAAAATTCATGCACTGGAGAGGGGGGTTCCTCAGCCTGGTCTGCTCCCTTTCACAGTCTGGAGCCCTCAGGGGTGGGATGTGACCTGGCTATCAGAGGAGCACAATGCCCCCATCACACATCTGCTGCTGACACTGCCGGCAGCGCAAGCCTCGGCCAGCCCTGGTTACCTGAGCCTTGGGTCGCCTTGGGTGACTTGGAAGTCACCATTGAGGCTTGCCTGCACCTGGGGCCAGCCCTGGGCAGCTGTGGTCTGAGGGGACTGGGGAACTCTAGAGGCAGGCACGTGGAGTGGCCAGACCCTCCTGGGTACGGGCCCAGCTGTGCCACGCCTACCACCCTGGTGAAGCTGAGGGTACTGGGCACCAACATCTTGTGGCTGTGGATGACACCATCTTTGAGGGTGAGGAAGTCAATTAGCATATTCTCTCCTTATTAGCTGTGGGCACCACCATCTTTGTGAGGGCATGATGGTCAATTAGTATATTCCCTCTTTTTTAGATAGGATGATCACATTGCTATTAATCTCCATTCTGTGCTGTTCAAATTTATTACTACACTTACTATGTTGCCAAAAGGAGCATTCATATAGGGTAATTATAACCTTGCAAAAAATATAGGCATTTTATTGCTAAAAAAATGTACAGAGAGTCCTCATTTAATGTCATTAATAGGTTCTTATAACTTTAAGTGAAATGATATATAATGAAACCAATTTTGCCATAGGCTGATTGAATACTGAAGTTAAGTCTCTACAGCTTATTTCTGGTCACAAAAACATCAGCTAACCTCTAAATAAAGACCCCAAACACTTCTAACATTAAACACTGAAATAAATGTGAGTTATACAAACATTTAAGATAATGATTTTTCGGTGAGAGGATGATGGCGGCTGGCAGGACGGAGGTGAGGGAGAGGAAGTGAGTGAGGGGACAAAAAGAGAGAGCGTGGGTGTGTGTGGTGGGTGTGTGATTGAGTGAGGGACAGTTGAATATCGCAGGAGCAGTGGGGGCTGGCAGTCCAGGCTCTCTTGGAGGGGGAGAGACTGCCCTCGCGGGTTTTACTCCCCGGACTGCGGAACTCATGCCATCTTGAAGGGAATCAGGGCCTTTCTTTGGGAACTCACCAACACCGCCAGCAAGACGGGCATTGGAGTTGCCCTGCGACCCAGCAGCCACTCCAGGCAGAGTCCCGCAGACGCGTGGACCCAGCATCCCCGTGGACCCTGCAAACCCTCGGACCTGGGGACCTCCACTTCCAAAGTAGCAGTGCAACCTCCCCCTCCCCAGCGACATCAGTGCGGCTGAGGCAGCGGCCACACAGGGGTCCAGGCTGGTGATCTCGCCAGTCACTGGCACGCACCTTGTACAGCTGGCCTTCGCACGGGTGGTTTCCATACACCCTAGTCCCTGTGTTTGCGTGTAGGGGTTGCCCCTGCTGTGGTTTCAGCTGCAGTTACACACACTAGTTTCCCCCCACTTCCCCTGCCCGCAGAACTCAGGGGTCAAGGTGTTCCCACGCATGTCCACGTTCCCTCACAAGTCCGCCTTGGGCCTTCGCGCCAGCTTGCTGACACCCTAGTCCCTGTGTTTGCACGTCAGGGCTGCCCTGTCTGTGGTGCCCTAGACCCTGTGTTTGTGTGTTCTGGTCGCTCTGTCTGTGGCGTACCCTACTATCTGGTTTGTGGAGCTCCCTAGGCATGGGTGTTTTCTGTGCGCCCTTGAGGCCGCCACCCAAGACGGGTTTTCAGCAGCACATTTCTAGTAGTCCACCCCTTAAACAGTGCCTGGGAGCCACTGGGAGCCCCCGAGGGTGTGATTTTTTAATTTTGGACACTACAGCCACACCTCTCCTGGGTGTAGGCCCCTGAAACACATCACCCAGACAGACGGGTCCTTGGTGCCACTGTGTATCCCCGCTGGGCACGTGTGATCTCAATTAAGGGTGCAAAACAGCAAAAATAGGGACACTCCTCTCCATGGCTGCCGACTGCTAGACACCACAGTTGTGCTGCTCAAGATCACAGATCTACATCAAGAAAACCCAAATAGCTCAAGTAGGAAACTACAATATACAGTGGTACCTCGAGATATGAGTTTAATTCGTTCTGTAACCTTGAGGCATGGGAAACTATGAGACGCTCGAGTCGCGGTAAACTGGTGGGTCGTGTGCAGCCGGCCGATCTGTGCAATTACTCCTATATCAAATGTTGCTCGTATTTCAAAGCAAAAATCGCTTGCTCGATGGCTCATATCTCAAAAATCTTGTATGTTAGGGCACTCATATCTCGAGGTACACTGTATTAACAAACACAGGAGAACTGAGAGAATACACTAGTAGCACCACCCCCTGAACCCCCCCCAAAACCAACCAACAAACAAACAAACAAACAAAAAACCTTGGGTAGTAAAACAATTAGATCTACAATTAAAACATTACAAGAAAACATGGGAATACGTAAAAGCAATCCCCAAAGGAAAGAAAAAGAGGGATCACCAGAAAAGGAGTTAGATGAAATTGAAGTGACCAGCCTTTCAGAGAAAGAATTCAGAGTAATGGTTTTAAGGATGTTTAAATGGATGGAAGACAATTACACACAACTCAACAACAGTATCACTCAACTCAATCAGGACTATAAGGAGCTGAATGAGAATGTCACCAACATGAAACAAAACCAAGAGGAGATGAATGACATAGCTGTAATAAGGAATACAATGGAAGGCCTAAAGAGTAGACTAGAAGAGGCTGAGGACCGCATCAATGAATTAGAAGACAAGGTAGGGAAAAACACACAAACACAGAACAACTGGAAAAAAGACTTAAAAAATAAGAAGAGAGCCTAAGGGAGCTTTGGGACAACACAAAACGAAACAACATGCGTTTAATTGGGATACCAGAAGGAGTGGAAGAAAAGGAAGGAATAGAAAACCTATTTGAAGAAATAATGACAGAAAATTTCCCTGATATTGGCAAGGAAAAAAATATGAAAATCCAAGAAGTACACAGTCCCAAACAAGCTGAACCCAAAAAACCCGACACCAAGACACATCATAATTAAATTGGCGAATACTAACAACAAAGTAAGAATCTTAAAGGCAGCCAGAGAGAGATAGAAAATTACCTACAAGGGATCTCCTATTAGAATAGCAACTGATTTCTCAACAGAAACACACCAGGCCAGAAGGCAATGGAATGAAATATACAAAGGGATGCAAAACAAGGGTCTGAACCCAAGAATACTATACCCAGCAAGGCTATCATTCAAAATTGAAGGTGGAATCAGGAGCTTTACAGACAAGAAAGGGCTAAGAGAGTTTATCACTATCAAGTTAATAATTCAAGAAATGCTAAAGGGACTACTGTAAAAAGAAGAAAGAGAAAGGCAAAAAAAAAAACACTAAGGAAAATATGACAACAAACATGAACTTGTCAATGATATCATTAAACGTAAATGGGTTAAATGCACCAATCAAAAGACATAGGGTAGCTGAATGGTTAAGAAAACAGGACCCATACATTTGCTATCTACAAGAGACCCACCTCAGAGAAAAGTATTCACACAGACTGAGAATGAAGGGATGGAAAAATATTTTTCAGGCAAATAGAAATGAGAAAAAAGCTGGGGTAGTAATACTTATAACTGATAAAATAGACCTCAAAGTAAAGGCTATAACAAGAGATAAGGAAGGCCACTACATAATACTAAAAGGAGCAATTCATCAAGAAGATATAACTCTGGTAAACATATGCACCTAATACAGGAGCCCCTAAATACATAAAAAAACTCCTGGAGGATATCAAGGGAGAGATCGACAGCAATACAATCATAGTAGGGGATTTTAATACACCACTGATATCTCTGGAAAAATCCTCTAGACAAAAAATCAGCAAAGAAACTGCAATTCTAAATAACTCACTAGATCAGATGGACCTAATTGACATCTTCAGAGCATTTTACCCCAAAGCTACAGAATACACATTCTTCTCAAGTGCACATGGGACATTCTCAAAAATAGACCACATATTGGGTCATAAGCAAAGTCTCCCCAAATTCAAAAAGATTGAAATCATATCAAGCATTTTCTCAGACCACAATGGCATAAGATTAGAAATAAACTACAATAAAAACATTCCAAAAAATTCAAACATTTGGAAGTTGAATAGCATGTTATTAAACAATGATTGGGTTATAAATGAGATAAAAGAAGAAATTAAAAATTTTCTGGAAACTAATGACAATAAAAACACAACAACACAAATGCTATGGGACACAATGAAAGCAGTGCTAAGAGGGAAGTTTATAGCTCTACAGGCCTACCTCAAAAAACAAGAAAAATTGGTAACGAATCACCTAACTCAATAACTCAAAGAATTAGAAAGAGAGCAACAAGAAAAGCTCACTGTGAGCAGAAGGAAGGGAATAATAAAGATCAGAGCAGAAATGAATGACATAGAAACCAAACAAATGATACAAAATACCAACAAAACAAAGAACTGGTTCTTCGAAAGAATAAACAAGGTTGATAAACCTCTAGCCAGACTCACCAAGAAGCAAAGAGAGAGGACCCAAATAAACAAAATAAGAAATGAGAGAGGGGAAATAACTACAGACTCCACAGAAATACAAAGGATTGTTAAAAACTATTATGAAAAACTCTATTCTAACAAATTTCACAACCTAGAGGAAATGGACAGATTCCTAGAAAAAACACAACATTCCAAAACTCACACAGGAAGATTCTAAAAATCTCAACACACCGTTAACTAAGGAAGAAATTGAAACAGTCATCAAAAAGCTTCCAGCAAACAAAAGCCCAGGGTCAAACAGCTTCACAGGGGAATTTTACCAAACATTCATAGAAAAAGTAAAACCCATTCTTCTCAGACTATTCCAGAAAATTCAAGAGGAAGGAACACTTCCAAACTCCTTCTATGAAGCCAGCATCACCCTAATACCAAAACCTGATAAAGATAACAAAATGAAAGAGAATTACAGATCAATATCACTCATGAACATAGATGCCAAAATCCTCAACAAAACACTAGCAAATTGAATCTAGCAGTACGTCAGAAAGATCATACACAATGAACAAGTAGGATTCATCCCAAGGATGCAAGGATGGTATAATATCCGCAAATCAATAAATGTGATATATCACATAAACAAATTGAGAGATAAAAATCACATAGTCATATCAATTGATGCAGAAAAAGCATTTGACAAAATCCAACACCCTTTCTTAATAAAAACTCTCAGCAAGGTAGGAATAGAAGGATCATACCTCAACATAACAAAAGCCATATATGACAAACCCACAGCCAACATCATACTCAATGGGCAAAAACTAAAACCATTTCCCCTAAGAACAGGAACAAGATAGGAATGCCCACTTTCACCACTTCTATTTAACATAGTGTTGGAAGTATTAGCCATTTCTGTCAGACAAGAAAAAGAAATAAAAGGCATCCAAATAGGAAAAGAAGAAGTAAAACTGTCCTTATTTGCAGATGATATGATACTGTACATAGAAAACCCTAAACACTCCATCAAAAAATTATTAGACTTAATAAATGAATTCAGCAATGTAGCAGGATACAAAATTAACACCAAGAAATCTTTGGCATTTATATATACCAACAATGAACTTACAGAAAAAGAGACTAAAACAGCAATCCCATTTACCATCGCACCAAAATAATTAAAATACCTAGGAATAAACCTAACTAAGGAGGTAAAAAACCTATATGCAGAAAACTACACTACTCTAAAAAAAGAGATAGAGGAAGACATAAACAGATGGAAGAACATACCATGTTTATGGGTTAGGAGAATCGATATCATCAAAATGTCCATTCTACTCAAAGCAATTTATAAATTCAATGCAATCCCCATGAAAATACCAAAGGTATACTTCACAGACCTAGAACGAACTTTCCAAAAATTCATTTGGAATAAAAAAAAGACCCCGAATAGCTGCAGCAATCCTTAGAAAGAAGAACAAAATAGGTGGGATCTCAATGCCAGATTTCAAGCTGTAATACAAAGCCACTGTTCTCAAAACTGCCTGGTACTGGCCCAAGAAGAGACACATAGATCAATGGAATAGGATAGAGAACCCAGAAATCGACCCAAACCACTATGCTCAATTGATATTTGACAAAGGAGGCATGAACATACAATGGAGTCAAGACAGTCTCTTCAACAAATGGTGTTGGGAAAATTGGACAGAAACATGCAAAAAAATGAAACTAGACCACCAATTTACACCATACACAAAAATAAACTCAAAATGGATAAAGGACTTAAACATAAGATGGGAAACCATAAAAATACTAGAGGAATCCACAGGCAGCAAAATCTCCGACATATGCGGAAGGAACTTCTTCACTGACACAGCTCCTCAGGCAATAGAAACTAAAGAAAAAATAAACAAATGGGACTACTTCAAAATAAAAAGCTTTTGCACAGCAAAGGAAACTATCAACAAAACAACAGGAAAGCCCACTGCATGGGAGAACATATTTGCCAATGATCTCAATGATAAGGGTTTAATCTCCAACATTTACAGGGAACTCATACAATTTCACAAAAAGAAGATAACCCAATCAAAAAATGGGCAACTGATCTAAATAGGCACTTCTCGAAAGAAGACAGATGGAAGGCCAAGAGACACATGAAAACCTGCTCAAAGTCACTAATCATCAGAGAGATGCAAATCAAAACAACAATGCGGTACCATCTCACACCTGTCAGAATGGCTATCATCAACAAAGCAACTAACGACAAGTGTTGGCGAGGATTCGGAGAAAAAGGAACTCTCGTGCACTGCTGGTGGGAATGCAGACTTGGTACAGCCACTGTGGAGAACAGTATGGAGTCTCCTCAAAAAGCTAAAAATGGAACTTTCATTTGACCCAGTGATCCCACTACTAGGAATATACCCCAAGAAACTAGAAACTCCAATCGGAAAGGATATATGCACCCCAGTGTTCATAGCAGCACAATTCACCATAGCCAAGATATGGAAACAGCCTAAGTGCCCATCAGCAGATGATTGGATTAAAAAACTGTGGTACACCTACACAATGGAATTCTACGCTGCGGTAAAAAAGGAGGAGCTCATACCATTTGCAAAAACATGGATGGAGATGGAGAGCATTATACTTAGTGAAATAAGCCAGGCAGAGAAAGACAAATATCACATGATCTCACTCATCTTGGAATATAATGAATGTGACATAGACTGATAATCAAGATCAGATCTAGAGAATGAGAAACATGGATCAAAGCATCAAACCTCGGGGAAGGTGGGGGTTGGTGGGAATAAGGGGGAGAGATCAACAGAGGGACCTTCATACATGCGTATGAGCATAAGCATTGGGCATAGACAATGGGGAAGGTGTGGCAGGAGAGGGAATTCATACAGTGGTCTCCATAACCTTAGGAGAAATTACTTCATGAGACAAAGATTTTAAATGAAACTTTGTAACATGAAAATCATTTTGGAAAGAAATAAAGAGAAGTTTCCTTTAAACGTCATAAGGAACAGAATTGAAAGTCAATACTTTTGACCTCTTGAACTAAGGTAAGTAATCTGTGTTTTTGCCTCCCTAAAATAATTTATATAAAGTTACAAAAAGAAATTATCAGCCCATTTGAAATTGAATTGACATGTCCCAGAGCAAAGAATATCCTTACATGATATTATCCTACAATATCATTTAATTTTTGATATTTCACAACAACATATTGTACAACCACCCCAAACAAACATACAAACTAATTCTTTGAATATTTACCAGCAATTTAAAAAGAGGACATGAAAGGATTTAATTCCTTTCCGGAGGAATTGAGGCACTGGGAAGGCACTTGAGCATTCTATACTGGCCCTCTTTCCTCTTTTGCCAAGAGGGACCCTCTTCTCACAATCCAATGCCTCTCAGGTGTATCCTGAGCTCTCTATTCATCTTGAGGTTGAAGCCTTGAGGTGACTGATATAATGAATTTGTCTCTTGCCAAACGGTGTGAGCTGGGCCATCCCTGGAGAAGGAACCTGAATTCCCCCAGATAAGTGAACAGTGCCGGGGCCCATCAGCAGGTGAGGGGATCCCCAAGGCAGGTGCTGGGCGTGGAGGCCACAGGGGGCATAGGTTACCATTGAGACAGAACTGAACCTCACAACAACCTGCTTGGCCCTGGAGGATGACTGGTTAGCCAGAGACAGGTAATATTTCTCAGGGAAGGAACAACCTAAGACAGGCACAGTCGCAGAGGGACCATCAGGAGAGAACTTGGGGGTCAACAGAGGTGGGGCACAGTCCCTCACCCCCCCCACCAACCTTGCAGAGGTCTGAATCTTCACCCCTTCTGAGGGCGGTCTCCTGCCCCCATGGCTACCTCGCTTTCCATGCTCAGCACAATCCGGGACCCAGGTAACAGACAGAGACTGGGCCCAGCTCAGATCAAGGCCTAGGTGACAGACAGAAACATGCCAGCAGCAGCTGCCTTATATCTAAATTCAGCCTAGCACCAGGAATGCTCAGTGCCAATTCAATGCAAATAAACCTCTCCACTAATATATACAGGGTAATATAAGATTGTTGGTAGAAAGTATTAAATTTGACAAAAAAGAGTTATCAAGCTTACAGATTAATTTAAATGGGTGAACTAAAATAAGCGAACACCCAAGAAAATTTAAGTGTACTGGACAAAAAGCTGTTTCTAACGTATTAATTAAAATTTCTATTGATAGCCCATTCATGGTATAATTGTTTAATATGTAATGAACAGAAAGCAGGCATATTTGTGTGCAAAAAGTTAAAATTTAAAGTTATCAAGATTGCATTAAAAATTTTTACCAAATTCTCCATCAATCCAAAAAAAAAAAAGGGGGGGGGAGCCGGGAGTAGGATAATAGCATGTAAGGAAAAAAAAAATATCTGGTAAGTAAAATACATTTAGAAAATTTTCACTTTAGAAAATTAATTTTAATTTGTAATGCTAAAAGCAAGACACCCATGAAAAACACACATGTTGTCAAAATAAGCCAAAGGAAAAGTGGATAGGCAAAATTAAAAGGACTCCAAGTCAATTTTATAGAAACGATTCCTGTATTAACTTTTGGTCGAGAATATGTTTATATACTGTCAGAAATCAACTCCAAGACCAAGTGGACTCCTGCAACAGAGAGGAACTGACAGGTCTGTGCCAAACACGAAGGCAAGAGGAGAAACAGTCCAGAGATGGAAGACGCTGACGACACCTTGCCATGTGAGCAGTTAGCAGCTGAGCATTGCTACAGCATCGCCACCATCTGTCCAGTATCCAGATACCATTGATGACATGTACACATAAGGAACTGTCTGACATTGAAACTGGGACTCAAAGCTATTGGACATTGAAATTGAGACTCAATCATTTTTCTTTTGCTCTGGTGGGTTTATTTCTAGCCTACAGGGGTAAGATGTTTTTAAAGATAAGAAACAGAGGGTGGAGGGGGGAAGCAGATACAGAGGCAAAGAAGCAATGAACAGACTGTTATGCTACAATGGGAAGGCAGGAAAAGTTGGGGAGGAGGGGTCTATAGGAGATCAACGGAAGGACTTGTATGCATGTGTGTGTAGGCATAGCCAGTGGATTCAGGGCAATGGGGGAAGGCGGGGGGGCAGGGAGGGATGGGTGAGGGCATGTACTGGGGGGTGGAAAATAATAAACAAACAAACAAACAAACAAATAATTCTTCTTTGGAAAAAAAAAGATAATTATTTTTCTAACCTGCTTATTGCAGTTCAGAGTCACGGGTGGCCAGAACCTATGCTATGGAGCAGGGCGCCCTTCTGTCACAGGGCATGCCTACCTTCATTCAGACTGGGACCACTGTGTTTCAATTGGTGTGTTTCACACCAATACACCTACTGTGCACATCTATGGGGTGTGGTCCTGCTGGGAATCTCTTTTTTTTCTTTCTTTTGATCAATGTTATAACAAAGTGACATTATTTAAAGATCCGCTGTATAGACAATCAGCAAACACTTTCATCAGCAATGAAGCTATTCCTCAGTAGACCATGGGCTACTGCTATTAAGGGTGCTGTCTTAACTATATATTTTCAAGTGTCCCCCAACTTTATTGTTAGAAGAAATTAGCTACCTGCCACCTACCTAAAAGCGATTACTGCCGTGGGAAGGAAGTTCAACTTCATAAATCCTGTGTCATACTCTCCCATCACAAAATAAAGCAAATGGTGACAAGTCAAAACAAATTAAACAGTGTCAACTCTGTTAGTGTTCTGCCATAACAA
>JAAGEH010000041.1:41242814-41430192 GCA_011751065.1 Lasiurus cinereus
TTTTTGCCAAGCTGACAAAAAATGGTTATAATTTTATTTCATTCACACCAGATGGCTATTGTGTTGGCTGTTGTCATTTTTTTAAAAAAATTTGACAATCGAAGGGAAAAGAGGTCAGTGACCCTGATCAAATAGTCAGGTATCGCATATTTGAAATATTCTGGTGTTCCACCAGGGTGCCGTGACCCACTGGTTGACTATTGCTGGGCTAAATGATTGTTATGGTGACACCACACTACCTTCTTTTGATAAAAATACATTTCAAGTTTATTACTAATTCACTGAATAGAGTTATATGCTGATGGAGTCTTTCCTGAAGACAATTATGATTTAACTGAGAAAAAAAATCTCACTTACAGAAATAACTAATCCTCAGCTGATGCTTGCAGAATTCATTCAGAGTGAGAGCATATTTCACACATGGGGAATTTTATTTAAAGGAAACATATGAGGCAGCCGTAAGTCAAATGAAGGGTCATTATGTGCACAAATTAGCTCTTGTAGTAAACAGGATTAAAGACTTTGAGCTTTGCAGGAGCTTGTTGCAAGAAATGGGCACATAAAGGAACTTTAATCAGAACGAATGCAGGTTCGCCATTCTGTTTACAGAAGTGTTTCTGTAAAAGCCCAGGTATACCCAACCTTCATTTACTTTGATCTCGGCTGTCAAGATGTAGCATGTATTTAGGTGAACTGTTAAGATGCAGTCATTTATTGGGGAGAGGGGAGAAAAATGTCCTACTTGTCCAAGCAATTATACGGCACATCGTCATTTGGATCAGTTTAAAATATTGAATGTCAGAATATCAGCAGAAATGGTGGAGTGAAAACATGTTCTCCAAAAAATCAGTGAGCACAGTAAACACTGTCAAAATTACCTGGAGATCGAAATGTTTATAAGGTACTTTAAGTCTCTGATACTTGGGAATCTAGAAGCGCTTGCACGTGAGCATGGCTATGCTTATGCCTTGGAAAGACCTAAGAAGGCCTTAACTCTCAACTCCAGCAACTCTGGTTAACCCAGAGACTCTGTGCGAGCTAAAGCTACAGCTAAGGCAGCACCGGAAACTGCCTACTGGAGTGTTGAAGGCATGCCCCCAAACCACAGAGCTCCTGAGTGGCTATGATGTCTCCTCCCTTTTTTGCTATTATTGTCATGACATGCATGCACATAAATCATATGTCTGCCAACAGAGGTTTATAATTATTGAGGTAGTTTTACATCAGACAGGAATAAAGAGGTTACAAAAATACAAGCATATTGTCTTTTTTTTCAGTTTAAACTACATTGGTACACACTAAGTATAACAATAATCCTCTGGGCAATTGCAAAATAAGTAATTTTTAAAATACAGCAAGTGAAAAACAAGGAAATTAAAACGGTGAACTAAAAACCTTCTCTTTACCACAAATAATAGCATTTATAGAGAAATCCAGAAACAAAAATTCACAACAAATAGCAAGAGGAAAGATGTAAATCATACCTTATCAATATTTTTAAATAGAAATGTATTAAACACTCTAATCAAAAGGCAGAGATTAGAAGACTAGACAACAAAGAGTTTGAGACAAAATAATTTCTAGAGAAAAAGGAAAACATTTCCTAATCATGAAAGTGTTAACCCATCAAAAAGACATAATAATTATAAACAAATATAGACCTAGCAACAGAGGTTCAAAGTGCAGGTGTCAGTATCTGAAAAAATTGCATAAAGAAAGACAACTCAACAGTAGTAGTTGGTGATTTCAATATCTCATTTCAATAATGAATAGAACTAGAGAGAGAATCAACAATTTGAACAACACTGTACACCAACTACACTCAATAGACCTCTACATAACACTCCACACCACAGCAGAATTCACATTTTCAAGTGCACATGAACACTATCTATGAGAGACCATATTTATTCCATGAAATAACTCAATATATTTAAAAGGATTGAAATTACAAAAAGTATGTGCTCTGAACAAAATTTAAAAGAATTAGAGGTTAATAGCAAAGGGAAATTTGGAAAAGTCATAAATATGTGGGAATATAACAACATGCTCCTAAATAACAAAAGAATCAAAGAGGGATTCACTAAGAAAGTTAGAAAACATGTTGAGATGAATGAAAAACAAATAATATACTATATTTATGAAATGAAGTAAAATGATTTCTTTCCCCATGAAGCTTTGATTACATCAGGTAGAGACAAACACATAGAATAAGTAAATTGTCATATCAAGTACTTCCCCCAGAGGCTACTACTGTTGTGTAAAATAGATCCTATCTGTGTCACCATATATCTTTCAGGGCCGTTCAGGACATTTTCCACTCTGTCATATGGTCTGGTATGAGGAATAGGCTTTTTTTTTTTTAGAAAATGACTAATAAGATTTTGTCAGCAAAATAAGAGAAGAACTGGTTCTGCACCCTCTCTCTTTTCCCCAGAGAGGCAGGCTGGGCCCAAGGTATACTGCCGGCCCTGAACACTGCACCTTTATATCAGGAGAAGAATTCCCCCCTTTGCAATTCTTCCTTTTCACAGGCAAGCATGGAAATAGCATCATTTTGGACTACTCAAAACACTTTGGACCCAAGAAAGTCTGGATTTTTGTGCCACCACCTGTTTAGATTTATTGTCTGGTTCCCAGATAATGGGGATTTACAGTCTCCCATCATCCATTCCTCCATATCCTATCTGAGGGAGGGAGTCACCAAGCCATGGGAAGCTGACTGGGTACAAGGGTCAGGACCCTGCTAGCTCATTGTCCAGGTAAAATGGCCATAATTATACAGCTCTATCTCAGTTTTGGGGGTTTTGGCTATTATCTGAATGAATATCCTCAACTTCATATTACTTTTTAGCATATTTCAAAGATCCTGATGATCACCTTTTACAATAAGAAAAACATAGTTGAGCGAACTGCAGGGCTAGAGAAACCTCTCTTCCACCATGAAATGACGGGATTGCTCATGATGAAGACCACACACCAACAGGCACAAGAAATCCAAGCTTCAGCTTCTCACTCTCTCTGGAAACACTATTTTCATGGTACATTTAGCAAATGCTTTACTATAATTGAACTTCTATGGAACTACATAGTATGCAAATAAATTAATTATCATTTGTAGCATTACAATGGCTGGTAAATCAATTTATAATTATATGACACTTAAAATAAATAGAATAACACTCCTTAAATTTCCCTGCTGAAGTGCTAATACATAATATGCTCAGTAGCAGAGCAATAAAACAGTAAAAGGCAATGCAACGTTGTACCCTGAATCGTGGGTACTGAGCGTGAAATGAAGCCACAGTGATTGCAAGCGCTGTTCTCTATCCCCTCTCTCTATACACAGAAGCCTTCTGAGCACTCCAAATACCCTCAAGAACTGCCTGTAAGTGTATCCAATACACGTTTATTTTCATAACTAGTCACTGACCTCTGAGGCCAGAACGAAGTATATTAGTTAAAATAACCTTTGTAACTTTCACTGTTTTCTAATCTGGGATATTGTTTCTAAAAAGCCTTCTGTACTGAGGAGATTGCTTTGCCAAACAAAAATAATTGTCAAAGTAAAACACAATAAAATGAAATAAAGGAAAACCGCAATTGCAAAACACACAGTTTGGACACAATAGTGCCGATGGTACTCTCTTAAGCATGTCAGTGGAGAAAGCTTCTCCAGAAATAAAGCCATAGCCCAACTCTGCAGACAGACACCGGGTGAATTTGAGGCTCTGGAGCAAGCATATCACCCTCGTGGCTGGCAGGCTGCATGCCTCATTTAAATAAATGAGAGGAGAGACAGTGAAACTAAAGCATTCCTTGTTTTGTATTTATTTCTTTGTCAGTAGTTGAGGATCCTGTCATGCAAAGCATGTCTCTAATCCAAATGTACAGGGCGGCATCTGATGAATCCCAGAGGTCAGGTAGATTTAAAGACCTTCAAGAGGTAGAAATAGGCTTCTTTTACTGCTACCATGGAAACCGCACATGTACATATACACGAGGAGCAAATGGGCTACATAATAAGATGTGGCTTTGACATGCTTGGTTGGCACTATTTTCTTCATTCCATAGTAAATTATAAGAATGGCAACAACATGCGGTCAAAATGATGAATACTGATTTCCCTAAATCCCAGGCACTCCGAACCTCTAAATGAGGAGGAAACCAATGTGGAAGCAGTTTTATTTTGTGGAGCATGGTCACAAGAGGACAGCCCTGACAGCAGCGGGCCTGGGCTCTCCAAATACTGTTCCGTGACCTTGGAAAATTCATTTAGATCATCCTCTTCTAAACTGTGAAATGCCAAGATTTGAAACTTTACCAAGATGCCTCTGATAACATGTCATAGCTTGAGATAAAGTCATATTAAAACAGGAATCATTACCAATGGCCAGGTGTGATAAAATTATGAATTGAGATTTTGCCAATCAAATCCCATGTCTGTTTATTAATTTCGTAACTTTAGGAGCACCCGATGGACAATGGTATTAGTTAATATTTGTCAAATACTGGTTAGCAAGACTAATCCAAATATACCTAAAATATAGTAGGAAAAGATCTATCTTCAGGGTGCTTGGAAGCAAGGGAAGGGCAATTAGTGAAGTCTGGGAAAAGTGGGAGTAGGGAGCCTGCAGGAGTGAATCAAAACTCGGATTGACTTTTAAAATTTGGGAGATAAAATATAACTGATTGTGTGTGCACATCAGTGTGTGTGTGTGTGTGTGAGTGTGTGTGTGTGCATGCGTGTGCACACACATTCTCATCTTCTGGGTGACCCTATTTATTTGGGACCACTATCACAGTCAGATGAAATTGGAGTCCCTTAACTCAAGCACTAGGGAAGGTCTGAGCAAAATTGAAGCTCAAGGTGTGAGGCACTGCACCTCTAAATTCCACAAAAACTAATGCTGACGTTTTGCACTGAAGGACACCAATGAAATCAGTAGTTCTTAATCCAATTCAGAAACCAAGATAGAGTTGAAGATACTCCTTGATCTTGCTAACATTACTGATTCAGCTGGTGTTCTCCCTTCAGGAAAAAAAATCAGGCAGGGGAAGTCTCTTGAATGCACACATAAAGCGTCATAACATTTGTTTTATTGACTCTTGTTACTGTATCAGGTTTTTTGTGGAATTTCCTTAATTCTCTCTCTTTTTATCTGAAGTAAAAAGCTTGAAGTAATAAGTGCAAGAGCTATTTTACTAAAATCTCCATGATTGGGACCAAATCAGTGTAACAATAAACTTGAGGAAGGTATTCTGAGAAAAGCCACTGTGGTTTGACTCTGGGTATTTGACACACCATGCAACATACAGATGATGTATTATAGAATTGTATGCTTGAAACCTGTGTAATTTTATTAACCAATGTCACCCCAATACATTCATTTAGAAATTATGAAAAATGTTGAAACTGAGGATAATATTGCCATGCTTAAAATCCCTTGGAGGCGTACCACTGCTCTTAGAAAGGCAGCCTAAGTCCTTGCCACAGCCCAGATGCATGGCCTTGCTGGTAATATTTCTTCCTACCTCATTTCCATTTCATACTCCCATCTCCTTGGCTCATTGCAGATGAGGGGTGCCACTTCCTCCTCTTTCCCAGACATGCCAGGCACACTTAACCCTTTGAGACTCTGTGCTTCCTCCCTCTGCTTGGAATCCTCTTTTTGAGCTTATTCACATCTTCTGATCTCAGGTTAAACGGCTCTTCCTCAGAGAGGCCTTACTGACCTTATCTCAAGAGCTTTATCCTCCTTACTCTACTTGTAACTCTATTAACTTCATGGCACTTAACACAATAATTCATTTGTATAACGGTATTTACATGTTTATCATAGAATGTTACCTCCATGAAATCAGGGATCTCATTCTTTTATTTACCATGGTGTCTGCAGTGCCTGGAATAAGGCGTTGCACATGGTATAGATTCAATATTTGTTAAGATAAATAGAGATGCCCTAAACTCTGCAATGTTTTTAGTACTGAAATGAACTCATCCAGAGAACTATGTATGTTCTATAATATTAGAGATAGATTACAATGGGGAACTAGACCACAAAGAAGACTAACTTCCTTATTTTACTAGAGATAAAATGAGACTTCTTGTAAGTAAGAGCTTCATCTAAGGTTGCCTACTTAACAGTTATGTGGTTTCTCTGAGCCCAAAGTCCTCAGCCAACTATATTATGAAAGGAAAGCAGCCCTATAGGATTCTACCAACTTAAGCATATGTAAGTCTGGTCAATGTGTTTGGTGGCTTACTACTATGTATTTATGAAGGTCAAGCCTGTTATCAACATTTACCACTGGGATGGGAAAATCAGCCTAAAGTCTGTATTCTTCCCTGAAATAGAATTCATTTTCTCCACTGACATCAGCAATTAGCTAAGGAGGTCACACTTCTTTTCTTGTCATCCCTGAAAGAATATTCAAGTAACCACCACAGATCACCATGGCAACTCTAAAACAATAGAAGACCTAGCTCTCTTTATAAGTTATGTGTATCTACTGTTTTCTATAAAATTGTCTATGTTTTTCATGCAGAATAAGAAGTTAGGGCTTTATGTGTATAAAGCTATAATCCTAGGTGAAAGAATAGAAAGAGGATGAAATTGTCATAATTTGGTTGTAATGATAGCTGCCATGAACATTAAAAATTGGACATATTTTCTGTGAATGCAAAATTCAGTTGTATTCCTTGTTTTTCTTAGGATTCTTACTGGGAAAGACAGGATGAATGGGGTGTATTATGCTACTTATATGTATTTAATTGGACATTACTATAATATAGTCAAAATAATAGATGGCAAAAAACCCTACTCAAATATACCTATAACTTGCCAATAGTCTCCTCTTTTGTTTTTAGAACTTACCCTTTTTTCTTTTCCCATTTTTATTATGCTTTCATAATGTATTTCTCAGCTCACAAAACCAGGAGGAATTTTATTTATATTAACATCCAACAGGGAAAATGCTATTATATAATCTAATATTTGATTGAAATTAAATTTAATCATTTTCTTCATCAAAATAACTATTTACTGCATAATGAAATTCCACTAATGCCACATCAGCTGCATTATAAAGACAAGCATAAATCAGAAAAATGACATCAAATCTGTGAAAATGGAAATCTGAAATATTTAGAGCTATTAGAATACTAGCAAGTTTTCTCTTTAGTACTTTGTTTCAGCAGAATGAGATGTCTACAGTTCAACAACGTTATCTCTGTGCCTCTAGACAGAATTCTTAAATTTGTAGGATATACCATAAAAATTCAAGGAACATTCTGGATATCTGATGAGGAGACAAGGACATTTTACTACCTCATTCAGTTACCCTCTGGCTTACTGACACTTCTCCTTTCTCACAATAGAGCATCTCCTTTAGGTCATGACCAGTTTGGCTGCTGGTTATATTTAGAATCTTCCAATTACAAGCATTACCTCAAACTTGAGACCAGACGTAGATAAAGACCTGGAACTTCCAACATTAAAGAATAGGGATTGAACTACATGCACATTTGAGAAATAACATCATTAAAACAATTTGGGAAGGAGGATAAATTTCATACAGTAAAGTGATGAATTCATTAATCTAAAAAGAACAAGCAAATAAAGTACAGATGAGTTCTCTGCATTTGGCTGGCACCCAGCAGCTGTTTCATATTCTATGAAACTGTCTCTACATGAATAAATAGGCTCAGAGCCTGTCTTTCATCTGGAGCAGGGCTTTTGTGAGGAATGGCCCATTAATAGTATAAGTTAGCCATTGCTGCAAAGTAGCAAATAGCTTTTCATATTAACTGCACAAAGTGACAAATAATGCTGCTTTTAATTGCTTTTATTTGACCCTGTGAAGCATCCTACACCACTACAGATACAAGAAGCAAGAAACAGGGACAGACTTACGTTCTGTTTCCAGAACCTGGGCTTACATTCTGTTTCCAGAACCTTGGAAAGAAAACTCCAAGTCATAGGAGACTATTCTGTTATTGAATTACTCAGAACACCAAATTTCAAATAAACCAGTCTTCTCATTATTGCTACATAAGTACAGATGTTCTGTAGTAAGAGGCTCATGTCCATGACAGCATTGCATTCAGGCTCTGAAGAGATCGTAACTCTGCCATCCTGCAAAGCCATCCTGCACCTCAAAGATGAAATGGCTAGGATCCAGTCCTCTTGTTCATTCTAAGAATAACACTCTGACCCTCACCTCCACGTAATCACAAAGTATTCTGTTTAGACTCATCTTTTTACTGTAACATCACACATTATCCAGAGATCGATATATCTGCTTCTCACAAGAAGCCTGGACTAAATTCATGCACGCTTAAACATGTGCCATTTCCCACCCTCAAGAATAAGGATGATGATAACATCTACATTCTTCATAAAAAGATACACAAAAAGCACCATGTGGGCTTTCCACTTTAATGTGAAATCTGCAGGGCAGGAAGTAGCCACTTTTCAGAGATAATATTTGAGAGGATCAGCTAATGCTAGCACCTCCCCGCTCAATTTGGCTATCCAACTGAGATGAAAAGAACTGTCTGACTTATGAGAGATCCTGAGAGCATGAGTGATGTGGTTCTATCAAATATATTTTCTGCTAAGCACACCATCACTCAGCCTCAATACATAAAAAAAGTCAATGGGGAAATGTGGCTCCAGCATTTGGCTGATGGACAGAATAGAAGAACCAAACCCATTTTATGTTTTAGAGGAAAATAATACAGGGCTTAAAGTCAAGTGCATTTACGGGTGGAATGTCTCATGCCTATAGGTGGATTTCTGGAACTGATTCCAGACCTTTCTCTTCTCCGGAGACTCATTATCTTCAATTCTTCACTTTGTCTCAAAAAACCTGGCTCCCAATAGTCTGGTGTGAGAAATTCTTACTATCTCAGATCTCTACATTTTAAACCCGGTTTTTCTTTTTACTTAATTCTCCTGTAAATTTATTATTTGCAGAATAAACTCTCTATATTCTGTAATTAAACAGGGTCTGTGAAATGTTCTATAGACTGCATATTACTTGAAGGAGGTAGAACTAGGTTTATATGCAATAGAATTGTTGGCCATTCTTATGAATAACTGTGGTCCTGATATGGTAAGTTTTGTAGACATGCAACTGAAATGAACAGTGCCAAAGCACTGTTGGCACTGTTCAATTGGTGCTCATTACATCGTAGATATAAAAATTAAGGAATTAATAATTGATCTTGGAAAAAAATTTCTTTCTGGGGTTTAACTACAACAGTAATTAGAAAGGATCATTTGTCTCCTATTTCCTTATATTAGAAGAGATTATAGAATGGAACCACAAAAGTTTTATTTTTATCCTACCATCCTGTAAGGATTGTTTTCCTAATTGCAAATAAAAGTGCTGAGATGCAAATTCACAACACTTCAGAGTTCAGTTAAATTCTCAAATAAGTGTGATGTTTGTCTCCACTTGGGCCACGTTGACAATATAAGTAGGCAACTGATGGAAGATTTCAGGGTCTCTTCAAATGGCACCAACATAGAACTGATATTGTACCTCAGTATCAAAACTGACATATAGGTCACTTAATCAGTAATAACTGGTTAAGTAATAAATCAGTTATTACTGATTAAGTGACTTATATATGTATGGATTTTGTCTCCAGCTTTCTTTAATTCAATAAGCATTAGTTGAATTTCTACTATGTTCTAACACATTGTCTATATGAAATAGTGGAATCTCAAAGGCAAAAATCTCAAATAAATAAAAATATAGTGGGAAAGACACATGCACAGAGCTACCTGTAATTTAATGTGGTCAGTTTATTAAATTAACTGTTTTGTAGTTTGATCCCCAGGAGGGCGAAATACTAGCTGGGATTGATGTAATGACCATGGCAGGACTGAGAGTGAGGGCAGAGTTTCCCATCAACTGGCCCCGGTGGAAGGAATCTTACGGATGATAAATTGATATACAAGTCTATGATAGAGAAGCACTGCTGGATAATCCAACAAATTCTTAGTTTTGGCTATGATTATTCCAGCTCTTACTCCTAGTGAAACTAAACTGCTGAAAGCTTTAAAAGAATAAAGAAAGTAAGAAGAAAGAAAGAAAGAAAAAAAGAAAGAAAGAAAGAAAGAAACCAAAAAAGGTAAACTTCTCAAAATACTTTGGAGGTTCAGGCCACATTCTCAGAATTCAAAATTTTGAGTTTGTCTGCGTCTTGAGGAAGAGGACTTTAAGTAGTTGGCATAAGTTAAATAAATTCTCCTTTTTGTCCTGCCTCTGGGAATTCTAAGAGAATGTATTTTAAAAACAAAGGGGCAAAAATTAGAAGCAGCAATTTAGTTCTCTTTTTGAGTTTAACACTCAGGTTTGAGAAAAGTTCACATTTGTATGAGACATGTCAGTCATTGGCATCTTAATACAGACTAAGTAATAGTATTTTTAACTTAAAAAAGAATAAAATATAAGATCTTTCTTTGATAAAGACATATCTTTTTACATGTTATTCTCAATTCAGAGGCAGAAAAATAAGACACAAATGGAAGACTACTAAGTTTATAAAATCAAAACCATTGTTTGGTTGTCAATATAAAAAGCAATAGAAGAAAAAAATGGACAACTAAAATTATCTAAAGGAAATACATGTAAAGAGAGCTTATAAAACAATGCTATTCTGACATAGTATTGTTTAATTTTAATGGTTAATTTGTAAAATTTTCAGAGTTGCTTAGGAGATCACAGGAATCCCAGCTATTTAGAATCTAACGCCCCTCGAATTTTATGACTCAGCTCCAAGTGACTGTGACAGAAGAGAATAAAGGAAAGAAACTCTGGAGGTCCCTAAAAAGACAATCACAGGAATGGCCTGGAGGGTTTTAAAGCAAAGCCAAGCCTTCTTTAAGTAACTATTTGCTTTCAAGAAACCACTCCTGACTTAGGGCTGAGGCAGCAGAGTGTAGGATAGAGTTGAGTGCAATCCTGATTTAGCCAGAGTGGCTCAGGGGTTGAGTGTCAACCCATTAACCAGGAGGGGCATGGCTACATTCCCTGGCAGGGGTAGGCTCGATCAGCAGTAGCTGGTGTGGAGGAGGCAGCCAATGGATGAGTCTCCCTTATCATTGATGTTTCTATCTCCTTCTCCATTTTTCTCTTTGAAATAAAAACAAAACAAAATATTTTTTTTTTGGGAGGGGGGAGACATATATTCTGAATTTTAATCCTCCCTCTCTCCTTTATTTGCAGTGTGACCATGGACACCATACTTAAACTGAGTCACCTTTCTACTCTGAAAAATAGGAACAATGATGGGCCTTATTTCATAGTGTCAATGTGATGGATGATTAAAGTATTTAATGTCCATAAAGTGCTTATGAAAGTGTCTGACAAATAGTAAATATCATACCCATGCTTCTTCCTATTATCACTACAGCTGAATCCTTGTGGAAAAATCAATCTCTGCCCTTGGGATAACAAAGGATTGTACTACTTGACATAAACTGGTTGCTATTTATTCACCGAAGGCTAAAGCCTGTACAACAGTACCCATCTTCAAACAGCTGTGTGGTGCATACACAATCATGTTCAATTAAGGCCCAAAGAAGCACCAGCAAGTGTTACGAACAGGTGGTTCATAGTTTTGGCCTACCCTAACACCAGTGAACTGGGAGGGCATATTTGAACCTGGTTTAAAGATGGTTCCATATCAGATTTTGGCCCCATCGCAAAGGGAAGGCTGTAACACATCTGATTATTATTATTATTATTTTTATTTTTGCCAAAGGTTGGTCAGATTCTTGTAGATAATGAGACTGAAGATTTGAGCTGCTGTGTCAGAAGATACAAAAGTAACTAATTGAACAGTCCTGTCTGATTTGTTTTTGTGTTCCTAATATGAGACTAAAACTAGGGGAAACAGTGATAGGAATGGAATGTTACTTATACATCAACAAGTGCTTCAAATCTATGACCTAGTGGGGCATTTGATTTTTGACTTCAGAAGAAAATCATTTAAACATTTACCAGTGGTATTTTGGGGCTCACAAAATCTGTCACTTTTAACAAGTTATGCTTGTATAGTCTATTTTATGATGAAAGTATTGCATATTTCATGTTTCTATTCTCTCTCTTCTTTGCCTATAAAAAGCCTTTCTTTCCAAGATGTCAGTGCTATTTTAAGAGTTAGAATTATATACTCCCCAAATGTAGTTTTTTCTAACTAGATATGCATACAACCTTTGATTTGGAAGTCGTGTCATTTAAAATAGGCCATACATTCCTAGGAATTGTTATTTCACAGACGAATGTTGTGGCCGGGCCTGGACAATTCCCTGTGATATTTTTGTGCCAATACTTTACTTGTTTTCGACCAACTTTTACAAATGTTCCTGTGTTCATGGTTAACCAATCATTACAGATCATGCTTTGCCAAAATTGACCTATTTGTTTGTTCAATGAGTAGGGCATAGTAAAAAAGAGAAAAAGTACAGCTTCCTTTTGAAGTTTAGCTTTGACATTGTAGAGCACTATGCAATCCACTTTTTATTTAAGGCGTTGTAGTAAGTGAAGCCAGGAGTGAGCCGGGGGAAGTAGGCAGGTGACCCATGTAGATAGGCTATATTCAACACTTCATGCAACTAGGCCTTATGGTTCATATGAACACATTTTAAAAAAATCTAATTTGTTAAATTAAGAACCTTAATTATGCCAATAGTCCTAAAGTTTCACATGTTGAGTGTTCTATTTATTGTAAAGACTATGGCATAATGATATTCTGTTGGTCAAGGTCAGTGGAAACCGAAAGTACATGTATATATACACACACTCAATGTTTTTCTTCATTCATGGTAAAATTTGTTAAACCCGGAACTATCTGAAAATGTCAAAGATCAGAATTTCTTGATGAAAATATTCAGTAATCATATTCATAATATATATACAATAATGCCTAGATAAGATGTCAGAGCATGTTAGTTTTTGAAAAGATTAATAATAACAGTAATTGCTGACATTTACTAAGTCCTTGCTTTCTGTCAGTATCAATGCCAGGCATTTTTTTCTTGCAGGCAATTTTATTCATGCTTGTCAAAAAAATGTTGATATACACATAATGTTGTCTATATTATAACCAAAACTTGGAAAGACTATGTAGTGTATTAAAGGTAAAAGAAAACAAAATAAACTCACCAAACAGTGAAGCTAGAATGAGAACCTAACATAGGATGGTCCCTAACCACCAGTTCTTTAACCATTCTATTCTTAGGCTGAAAGAGTATGGTATTAGTGCCTCTCTTATGGCACTGGTCACAAATATGAATCATCAAACAATATTGCTTTGGGGAGGATATTTTCAATGTGCTTATCTAGATTTGAACAGAAATTAAATAATGCCTTAGGATAATATTTTGAGCCAGAGGCCAGTGAAAATGCTGGTGTAAGAGAAGCAAAATACTTGATCTATCATTCAGAGTCTCCTGCAACTTATTAGAAATAGCAATTTTTGTTCTTATAAAAGTCTCTTTTACTGAATTGGAAAATATGACACCATCAAATAGTGAGGCACCTGTGTATTTAGAGTCCATTACAATGGAATCATGGGACTTCTCATTCCAAGGTGGCTGGCTTAGAGGCATTTTTTATACATAACACATTAACGAGTAAAATGAGTTAATGGGAATATTGTTTGTTTTCCAAATCTTCTCTTCTCTTTTGTTTTCAATAATGAGTTATATTTATGTGTTTAGATATGGGAGAGGATGATCATTTTTGTTTTTCTTATTCAGGAACAAAAAAATTGCTTAGATGTAAATAGGAAAATGTAAGAGAGCAGAGCAAAATCAGTGATATTAGAAACATCTACACCACAGGGAATTTGTCATCAAACAAGATATTTTAAAGTTATACAGTACACATGAATTCTTCCTACACTGCCACTTACCATTTTATTTCAGGGGGCGTTGAATTTAAATAGTGTGTTATTATTAGTAGCTCCTGGAGGAAACTAAAGAAGCTATGAGCAAAGACTGAGCTGTTCTCCTCTCTCAATGACATTATTTGTCCCTGGGGGTTGATTGAACCTTTACTCACTCAGTGGTTCACAATTAAAACTAGGAAACACATTAAAATATGAGATAACCAGTATAACACATATCTACTCTGAGGTGAAGGATGAGATTTTTTTAGATTGATTTTTAGCAATTGAGGAAGGGCGAGAGAGAAACATCGATGTGAGAGAGAAACATCAATAAGTTGCCCCCCCTTATGCACTTGGACTGGGGATCAAACCTGCCACCTTTTGGTGTATGGGACAACACTCCAACCAACTAAGCTACCTGGCCAGAAGAATTAGCTTTTAAACAATTATGAAAAATCACTCTTGCATTATTTCTTTCCTTAACACTATTAAAAGTCCTTCCATAAAAGGCAAGAATAAAAAGCAATTGAAATTAATTACATATATGTATAAATATGTACTGGTCATTTGATCTATGCAGATCACTCGCCAGGTACTTTTGGGGGAGAAAAGTAATGTAATGATCTTCTCTGTCAAGAACTGGAAACTAAATCAAAGCATGAATGCACAAATATGCCTCAGAATCAATTCTAAAACTACATTTTCTCTGAAGCTCCGTATACATCAAATATTACTAACAACCAGCTAAGCTCTCACATTTTCTTCTTTTCTGAAATAGTTGGCTCATATCAACATCAAAATGTTCTAAGTCAGTGATACCATTCAATCATAATGGGATAAAGAACACGGGGAAAACAAACAAAAATGCACTTACCTTAATGAAAAAGAAAATAAAGCCTTGTTATTTTCTTGGTGATAATAGCAATAGGAATGACAATGATGATAAAAAGTGTTTTCATTTCTTAAGCACTTATTATCAACTAGGCAGGAGGTTTAATACTTTACAAACTTTACTTCATTTAAGCATGCCAACAATTATTTAAGAGAAAAATCCTCACTTTATTAATAAGGAAAGCAAAGGTAATAAATATAAATATTAAGCAACTACTCCAATGTCATAGAATTGAGAAATAGGGAAGATTGGGCCCAAACCCACATTCTTAAATTCTTCACTACATATACATGGCTATGAATGCCACTTTGTATTTTTTAATCTAAATAATAATATACTTAAAAAGACTCCTGAACTGATTTATGTTAACTAAACCCTATAAGGAGAATCAGTCACTTTTAGCACTAAAGTTGAATCATATTATGTGTTGCAACTGCATTTCCTAAAGGTGGCCAAACTAATATAGACCACTGCACAAGTTCTTTTTAATATGCAATTTGAACTCTTTCATCATGGAGAATGGTCTACATTTCCCTTTCTTGAATACAGCCAGGTCTGTAACTATGGCACAAATGAGCAAATGTGACTTCCTAGGCTAACTGTTAAAAAAGGTTACTTAGCTTCCATCTTCTTCTTATGAGATCTTTGGAATCCAGCTGGCATGCTGTGAAATTAAGAGCCACATGGAAAAGTAGTCTGACCATTCTTTAGCTGAAGTGACATTTACCTTTTAGCATTAACCACCAGAAGAAAAATGAATGATAAAACCTTTAGGTGACTTCATTTCCAAGCACTTGAGCTGCTCCCAATGATGTCTTGTGGACCTGAGATGATCTGTTTGAATGTCAAGTCTATGAACAGAATAAATGTTGTCATTATTTTATGCTACTAAGTTTTGGGTATTTTACACAGCAACACACACACACACACACACACACACATATATTTCCATAACATCTGTCTAACTTCACAGTAAAGTATGCTCTAAAAAGACAATATATGCAAAAATGTATTTTAAAGAGCTAAAAAAATTATATGATTATCATTGCATTTATTTTTATTATTATAACTAGAGGCACAGTGCACAAAAATTTGTGCACTTGGGGCATCCCTCAACCTGGCCTGCACTCTCTCACAGTCCAGGACCCCTCAGGAGATGTCCACCTGCCAACTAAGGCCCACTCCCCGGAGGATAGGGCCCAAGTTGGCAGTTTGATATCCCTCTGGCAGCCTGGGAGCCCTCAGGGGGTGTCCAACTGACAGCGTAGGCCTGTTCCTAGGAGGGAGCAGGTCTGAGCCATCAGTTGAACATGCTTAGCGCTGCAGAGGCGGTGGTGGGAGAGCCTTCCACCACCTCCTCTGCACTCACAGCCATCAGCCTGGTTTGTGGCTGAGTAGAACTCCCCCTGTGGGAGCGCACTGACCACCAGGGAGCAACTTCTGTATTGAGTGCCTGCCCCTGGTCATCAGTACACATCATAACAGCCAGTCATTCCTGGTTGTTCCACCATTAGGTTCAATTTGCATATTACCCTTTTATCATATAGAATTGTCCTGTACAGTCACTCCAAATGATTAAATTTGTTCCATTATCCCCTATTGTTATTACTAAAATTACAGTCCATGGACCAGCAGCAGTACTGTCACCTGGGATATTATTAGACTTGCAAAATCTAAGGTCCTATCCTGGACCCACTAAATCAGAATCTGCATTTAATAAGATCTCTAGGTGATTCCTATTCATATTAAAGTTTGGAAAGCACTAATAGAGACTACCTGAGCAGATCCTATAGGGTATGTTCTTCATCAATCATATGTGCTGGTTAAGGGAGTCACTACTCCTGTGGACAGACACTAGCTCCTTGTCCTCTATAGACAGGTATGTTTAACCTGTGAAATAAACTCATGCATTTTCATGGGGAAATTTATGAGAAATAAAAAAACTTTCAAAAGTTCTGTCTTTTTTCAAGATGAGTGGAACACTGACAGCAGTGACCCAGCATGATCTGACAGATGGTGTGTGTCAGATGGATGAGTGGAAAAGAAGAAAAAAAGTCTTTCAAAGTACCTGATTTTAGTTTTAGCTAAAAGCTACCTTTATGCCAATTTTCCAGAGTCTAGTAGCTTTCAAGTGTTTAGAATCAAGGATTCAGTATCCCTGTATTTTGCTGGTAATTGGCTAGCTAGATTGCCAATTACCTGCTTAGGTAAAAGTGAACATCCCTATCTGTGCTTTTCTTTAATTAAAATTGCTAACTTTAGAGACAAATATAAGCCATTAATATGGTGCTGTGAGATCAGAGACTCCTCAATTTTAATTTAACCTTGTTTTTAAACTCCAAAATTTCTCATCAAATCTTAATTTCTATCTGCATTTGGCCTTACCCTTAATTGAAATATTAGTTCATATAGTTTTGCTTGGATAAACATGAATGTACAAGGTTTGTATCATTGCTTAGATACCTTAAAATTATTAGAAACAGCAGCAAAACAATGAGGGCTCCAAAAAAAAAGAAAAGAAAATATTCTTTGAAAATAGGAGTAAAGAAAAGCCAAGACTATGTTTCCTTAAAATTGATTTTAAAATATGACATCTTCAATCATTATATCATGAGCAAACCTTTATGTTTGCAAATAATTATAAGGTATATTTCAGCTTTCTTATTACCCTTTCAACAGCCCTATGAGATAAGTAAGCATTTATTTACTTTGTTTTACAGATGAAGATTAAGGAAGATGAAGCAATAAGGTAACATAACCAGTTAGTTGTTTTATGGTTGAGGAAAAGCTAATGTTCACATTTGCTAACTCCTTGTGGAATTTCTTCTATGGAAAACAGAAAAGGTACTTTAATTTTAGGTAAAGGTTATAGCTGAAAGCCACACATAGAATATAACCACAGTCTCTAGCATATCTAGAGACTGTGGTCAATAGGACATCTGTGACAAAAAGAATGCTCTTCATATGCACTCCTCAATATGGAAATCACTGTCCACAGGCTACTGAACATATGACCCGTGTATATTGTCACTAAGAAGCTGAATTTGGGGTTGATTAAATTTTAATTAATTTTTTAAATTAAATTCAACTTTAGTCCAAAAAGTTGAAACATGAAATGCAGTGAGATTTGGAAAACCCATCCTCCAATAATGATTTCTAGACAGTTCTCACAGAAAACACTCTCTTACTCCCACCTACAGAAATCCCCAAAGGAAAAAAAAAAGAAAAAGAAAAGTAGTAAGCAGCTATAGGCCAATGAGATGGGAGCCCGAGGTACCAGTTTAGAGTCCTGAATTCTGCTCTTTTCTTAATTTTTTTAGAATTGGTAAACTTTAAGTCATTTTCCAGTCATAAAATTATCTCTTCTGTCTCTTATTTTATCTATTTTTTTAACATCATCTTAAGATTTCTTCTAATCTCAGCAAATTCAAAAATATTTCCAATCTGCAATCTGTTCTCCTCTCATAAGCCAATGAAGAATGATTTTCTTTTGGTTATCATTTTTCACTTTAAAAGAGCCAGCGAGTGTATTCAGCCAGCTTCTGAGATATGGCAGAAACGATTAATTCAAAGCATGACTTTGTTCTTCCTATTCTCTTGTCATGAATCAGGGTTATTTGAACTTGGTACTTATACTTTTTTCTTTTTGCCTTAGGATGTTCCAATCTTTTCTTTACAATGGTCTCTTCCGCAGCTACACTAATAAATATACTCTATGCCTTAGGCAGCTCTTTCTGACTTCACATTAAATGGAAAAGGGAAATAGTGGTATAAAATCCAACATTTCCTGAGAACTTATTTTTAATTCTCTACTTTTTAATTTTACTAGGGCTACTTTTCTTCCATAAATGTTTCAAATACACTTCCAATATTTTTCCTTTATAAGAATGTGGTCCAAATAATGTATTTCTTTTCCTATTCCTAATTATCCCTTTAGTTTGTTTCTATTTGCTCTCAATCCACCTCTTTTCCTATCAACCTTCTTAGATTAAAAATAAAAGTTATTCATCAGTTTCAATCATATCACTTTAGTTTCCAATACTCTTCTGCTAATATTCAGATTGAACCCAATTTAAGAAAATTTGCTTCTCTACCAGTTGAAGAAATATGCTTGGAATTTAAAGTAATTTTGAAGATGTTTTACTTTTGGAAAACAGATTCCCTACAAGGTATCAAACCCTATGAATCATATTTAGGACATTAATTTTCTAAAAGTCAATATCAATCTATTTTCTACAATTCTTATTTTGTAGAATGTTTGTCCTTAAAAGCAGAAAAAAAGATTTTTAAAAAATCCAAGCTTCCACTCTTATGCTCCTGAGGATTAGGGGACAGGATAAGGAACACCTAAATTTAATTCATAGAGTTTCAAAAGATTCAAATTGGCCTTAATACACCTCTAGTCTAGAAGACTAGAAGAAGTAAAGTAAATTTCTTAGATTTCCAGATCAAACTAAGTCCAGAAGGGATCTTCAGGAAAAATTCAAGCTGAGTCAGATATCCAAGAATCTTGAACCCAGCGTACAGTTTACTGAAGAAAATACCATCTCTATGAACCCAACTGGTTCTGGATAGAGTTGGGCAGTGGAGATGGATTGCCTGAGCCTTGTTCTCTCCTGTGCCTTATTTTGGCTTCCCTTTCTCTTTATGAGTTCATTCCAAATTGCTGAGAAGCTCAGAATTCCTATGGCTTCTGCTTTAGGTTAAGTATGTTTCTATGGTCACCTATTTCACTGCATAAGAATTCTAGCTCTATCCGGAATTTCCTTCATATTGACTTATCAAATTCTCTCTTATACTTCCTGAATAATTAAGAAGTAAATGTGACCTCGTTTGCTCTCTTAGAGTTCCACAAGAAATCTTGTTTTCTTTAACTGTCTCTTACAGCATCGGAATATGAAAAACCTGTCACTGCTGAGGTCAGCTACTTTCTTTGTTTCCCTTGAGCAGCTCTGCTTGGAAAGCCAAACTATTTGTATCCTTTTCACTACCATTCTTCACTTTCAATATTCTATTTCTCAGATTGTGTCACCTGACACATCCTCCAGGCACAGCCTGAGAGAGCAGCTGTTCTTCCCCAATGCAATTGGCTTAAGGAAAATGTCCATCCCCGCCTCACTGAACAAAATGAAACAAAGGATTCTGGAACCACATTCTACATGTGACTATCCACTCCTCTTCGAATTCCCTTGAACCATTCCTCCCATGCCTCAAACTGTGTTTATCAATCATCACCGAGAGGCCACACTTTCTCAGTCATCCGTTATCCCTGAAGCTCTCCTGGTATCTTGCTTCTGAGATTTCCTGATTGGAGCCAATTCCCTATGCGATCATTTGGCTCCCCAACACTTTGATCTCAGGAACTTCTGTTCTCTGGTTATTGGCTTTTAGTATATTTTCAAGATTTTTCCTGAATTTATTTTTTTGTCATCAACTCTCAACAGAAAACTTGTCTAACCTTAGAAAACATTTCCCATTTGACTAAGTGACTGCTGGTTTCCCCTTGACGAGTTTGGTAAGATTTCCTCCTTTCTCCCTATTTGATATTTATTATTCTTCCTATCTCTTGCCACATCTTCTGTGAGACATGATCTTTATAGACACGTGTCCAACTACTAGGGTTTGAGTCCCAACTGTACCCTTTACTAGTATTGTGCCTTGGAGACTTTATTTTCCCAGCTTACTCATTTTAAAAACAGGAGTTCATATAGCCACACCTATCCATCATAAATCAGGTCTGTCAGAACCACCCACTCATAAGGCTAAGTCAGGGCTAGGAAAAATCCATCATAAGATAAAAAAGTATACTTAGAGCGAACATGAAGAAGACAAAGGCAATAAACACTTTACATAAGCAAGTAGCTCAGATTCCCATGTATCCACTCCTGTTGCAATAACAAATTTTCCTCAGATTACAAAGAATGTGAATAGGAGCTATTCTGGGCTCTATAGATTTAGAAGTTCTTGTTTCCAGAGGCAGAACATTTGTCCCCACCCATAGCACATTGATAAGAGTTTCTCAGAGTGGGGTGAAATGATTACAATTTGTTATGTAACAAAAACTTGCATTCAGAACTTACAACTTAGTAATTAAAAAACAACAACAAACAGATAAAAGCCCAGGAGAGGATTCTTCTAGTGTTTGCAAAAACTAGACTGGTAAGTTAAATGGAGAGTTGATGAGCATCGCCACACCTGCATCCTTTAGAGCTATAGGAATGGCACTAATTTTTGCTGTCCCCCTAGGACAGTGGTCAGCAAACTGCGGCTTGTGGGCCACATGCGGCTCTTTGGCCCCTTGAGCGTGGCTTTTCCAAAAATACCTTGGCCTGGGAGAGTCTCTTTTGAAGAAGTGGAGTTAGAAGAAGTTTAAAAAATTTGGCTCTCAAAAGAAATTTCAATCATTGTACCATTGATATTTGCCTCTGTTGACTAATGAGTTTGCCAACCACTGCCCTAGGATAAGAATTTTTTTCTCTTCTTTGCTTGGCTTGGGAGAAAAAGAGAGGAGGGGAGAGGCTTCTACTTGGACTTTGCGACTACAATAACTTGTGCTCCACAGATCAAGAACCTTGAGGACTTGTGTCAAGTACTATGTTGGTCTATTTCCATTATGTATTCAGAGAATGAAGTAACATCTGCCATTGTTATAAATTGGTTAAATTAACAATTATGAAGTAGTACAAAGGATGTGGAGAAAGTAAACGACAGTTCAACAATAAACCAGAAGAGGAATTGAAATAGAAGAGTTTGATATTCTTAAGTCCTGGGTGAGGTATATGGTATGTTTCTCTGAATATAGACAGAACAGACAGGACCTGGGTCACTTGTCTTCACTGAGTCCTTCTGTGGGATGCTTTATGGTTCTTGGGCTAAGATTGGATTAGTCAATTCAAACCAAAAGAGTGGGATTTGGGTAATACCTATTATCTATGGGGCTCATAAGGGAAAAGCATTGAGAGGCCAAGGAGACTGTTGATCACAAGGAATGTTGTACAAATATCAGTGACTTTGCAAGCTGCTATCCAGGGCACGCATTTGCCTGAGGGGCTAGTGCCCATTTAAGGTTATTGCAGGCCATTTGGCCAAACAAAATGGATGCCAAGGCAACAAAACTAAGGAATAGCTGAGCTATCCTCTCAGCAACCAAGATTCCATTTATTATTGGTCCCTGTATTCTCTTTTTTTAAAAAGATATTTTATTGATTTTTTACAGAGAGGAAGAGAGAAGGATATAGAATTAGAAACATCAATGAGAGAGAAACATTGATCAGCTATCTCCTGCACATCTCCTACCGGGGTTGTGCCCACAAACAAGGTGCCTTGAGTCAAACCTGGGACCTTTCGGTCCGCAGGCTGACGCTCTATCCATTGAGCCAAACCAGTCAGGGCAGGCTCTGTATTCTCTTATTCTATCAAGGGGGTCATGATAACACTTTATGTGTCCAGGTAACAATATCAATATGAATCCTGTGTTCAGGTTTTTAAAATGTTTGGGAATTACTCTTTTCTCAGTACACATTTACTCTAGTGACTACCCAGCTCTTTACGGAGGAACTGAAAGAAATCATTACAGTGTGTACTTGCTATAATATGGATGAGTATGTCTTCTTGGGGACCTGAACTCTTTTTAGTCTTTGTTCTATGTTCTAGTACGGGCTCATGTCCATTAGAGAAGAGATTATGACTTTTTAGTGAGCAACTTTTCTCAACTTCTGAATCATCCATTCCTGATTTATTTTGATTGTACTAATTAAATGGTAATCTTGTTGGCTACTTTTCTATTTAGTTCCTACAGTTCTATGTCCTACTAACCATTTCCACAACTCTCTGAGTCAGGCTTCTTGAATGCCATTGATCAGTATAATTATGTCCATCTAGCTTCTAAAGGGTAAGCACTAGTTTATGATCCTATTGTTTTCAGGTTCTGTCACTATTGCTACATGAAAACTGAATTTTATAGCTAAGGCTATAAAAGAAGAAAGTGGCAGCAAAAGGCTGTCTGTGGTCAGCACATCCAGCAGCTAGGCCAACAAGCTCTTCATTGAAAGGGGTTTTTGGGTCGCTGCAGTGTCCACTCTGCTGAAAAAATTCTACTAAAATCATCTATATCCTTCCTCCGGGACCATGCCCTTCTAGATAAACAGTTTATGATTTATTGTATAGAAATAGGTACTTCCATACAAGTTTTGTAAAAAAGAAGTGTTGTAATAGAATTTTTATAAACTAGGGAAACTACCAGGTGGAAGAACAGTGTGCTGGTTTGTCATCCTGGGTCTCTTGGAACATTGAGTGGCCATGTAAGAAGCCTCTCTCTCCATCTCTGGACAGGTCTTATGGAGAGACCCTGAGTATATAAATGAGGAGAATGGCCCAGCTGAGCTCAGCCTTTCAGCCATCTCTGCTGAAGTACCACACAAATAAGTAAAGTTATCTTGGTTCTTCCATACCAAGCCAACCTAAACTGAATAGCATCAAGTGACCTTGGTAAATGACCTATGGATCAGATGAGTCAGCAATCTAAGCATTGCTCACATTCCAAATCAACAAATTCATGAGATATAAGAAAATAATTATTGCTGTAAGTCACTGTATTTTGAGGATAGCTTGATATACAACAATAGATACCCAGGATGTGTTCCATTTGAGTGTCAGCCACATAACTTACTGAGGCGCTTTGCATTATATATATCTAGTGCTCTGATGTATGGATTCGTGCACATTGAAATGAAATTAATTAGAAGGTGGCCGGTGGGGTAGGGCAGGATGGGCCTGGGTGAAACAGGCTGGACACACTTTGGAGCCAATCTCCTGTGGTTTCTTCCCAGCCAGCTGCACCAGGAAGAGTGGCATGGCTCAAAGGTCACCTGCGGAGCCGAAACCGGTTTTGCTCAGTGGATAGAGCATCGGTCTGTGGACTGTAGGGTCCCAGGCTTGATTCCAGTCAAGGGCATGTACCTTGGTTGCAGGCACATCCCCAATCGGGGGCATGCAGGAGGCAGCTGAATGAAGTTTCTGACTCTCTATCCCTTTCCCTTCCTCTCTGTAAAAATTCAATAAAATATATTTTTTAAAAAAGGTCATCTGTGGAGTGAGCAGGGTCCCTCCACCAGGTGGGGTCCCTTGGCCTGGCTTGTGGGGATCAGGCCAAAACCAGCTCTCCAACATCCCCCAAGGAAGGGGTCCTGGATTGCGAGAGGGTGGTTCTCAGGTGATGCACCCCAGAATCAGGCTCCCTCCTCTTTGGTTCCAGGTGTGTTACTTGAGAATCACAGCTGCCAAGTCACCGCAGCTCTGCAGCTTCTGCGTTAAGCATCTGCCCCCCACTGGTCAGTGCACATTATAGCTACCAGTTAGAGAGTCTGCCCCTGGTTGTCATTGCATGTCATAACTACCATTCGGATGATCAAATGGTTGGACAGTTGCTTAGGCTTTTTTTGTATATAGATTGCTAAATATTTGCTTATTATTTATTTCTGATAAAATTTATTGTGTTATTTACCAGAGTAGTACTTTTTCACACATTGTCTCATTCAGTCCTGACAACATGAGTTACAAAACAGTGCTAATTAATGATTAATTGTATCTCAACAATAAATACATCTCTGTTCTACTCTGTTCTGTGATCCTGGGACTCAGTCATATTTTCAAGTTTATTTATGGTTAGATTCGGCCATGAGGAGGCATTAGAGGAAGACTGCAAGTAAGGAGGAAGAAAGGATGTCCCTTCAGTTTTGCCACCCATGTCAATATCATTTCCGCAACAGCAGTTTGCAGTCTCAAGTGTGTGAATTTTCACACTCTCAGAATCAGCCTCAGTGTACTCTCTCAGAAGTACTACAGGGAGCAGTCATCCTCTGCCATCTCCTTAATGTTCTGATCACCAGCCCTGCAGGGACACCCCTTTGAGCTCCTGAGGTATGTTTTTCAGATTTGCTTCAGGCCACTTAGTAAAAAAAAAAACTGATGCCCCACAGATAAAGTAGAAATATCCTTCCCTTCTCTTCCCAATATAATCTCCTTCTCTCCAAAAAAACTTCTTCCATAATCCTAGTAGATATCCTTTATTTGACAGCTGCTATCCTTTAAGTTTATTCTAAAAAAAAATATTATAAAGCCCTGGCTGGTATTGCTCAGTTGGTTGGAGTATGTCCTGTACACAAAAGGTGGAAGGTTCGATTCCCAGCCAGGGCAAATACTTAGATTGTGGGTTTGATCCCCAGTCAGGGCATGTAGGGAAGAAAACTGATTAATGTTTCTCCTTCTCTCTCCCTTTTTCTTTCTCCATTCCTCTCTCTAAAATCAATAAAAAACTTTATAAAAAATTATCTACTTACATATAATTCCATTAAAAATACATAGTATAGCATTTTGTGTTTTTAATATAATTAACTCCTGTACCATAATTTTCCTCAACATCATTTTTTCTGATAAATTAAGTAATTCAGTCATTCATTTATTTATAGAGGTCCAATGCACAAATTTGTGCACTAGTGGGGTCCCTTATCCTGACCTGTGGGATCAGGCTGAAACCAGCTCTCTGACATCCCCTGAAGGATCCTGGATTGCAAGAGGGCACAAGTCAGGCCAAGGGACCCCACATGAGTATGATCATGGCCAAGAAAGGATGCAGGAGGTTGGCTAATTGGGGTGGGACTGCAGGAGGGCTCCAGGGTGTGTCCAGCCTGTCATGCTCAGTCAATTGGCTGGACCCCAGCAGCAAGCTAACCTACTGGTCAAAGCATCTGCCCCCTGGTGGTCAGTGTACATCATAGTGACTGGTCGACCAGTCAACTATCTGCCTCCTGGTGGTCAGTACACATCATAAGCGGTCTTAGCATATCATTAGCATATTATGCTTTGATTGGTTGAACAGATGACTGGACACTTAGCATATTAGGCTTTTATTATATAGGATTATTTAAAGTATTACATCTGTCTCCTTTTTCCTCAATTGACCACCTCCCCAACCACTCCTACCCCTGAGGGCAAG
This sequence comes from Lasiurus cinereus, assembly GCA_011751065.1. Taxonomy (NCBI): domain Eukaryota; kingdom Metazoa; phylum Chordata; class Mammalia; order Chiroptera; family Vespertilionidae; genus Lasiurus; species Lasiurus cinereus. The sequence continues at coordinate 41,268,612 of JAAGEH010000041.1, forward strand.
CTCCACTACCCCAGTGTCTGTGTCCATTGTTTATGCTAATATGCATGCATACAAGTCCTTTGGTTGATCTCTAACTTCCTCCACCCCAAGAAAGTAGAAACGCCAATCAGGAAAGATATATGCACCCCTATATTCATAGTAGCACAATTTACAATAGCTAAGATTTGGAAACAGCTTAAGTGCCCATCAGCAGGTGAGTGGATTAGAAAACTGGTACATCAACATCATTTTAAAACAATCATTTCCAATATATACATATCTAAATCACTTCTTTGATATACAGAATATCATTACATGAAGATACTGCTACTTATTTATCCTGTTATTACTATTTTTAGGTGGCTTTCATTTTTAAAATCCATTTAACATCTTCATTGAAGAAAAACAGTTCACTTGTTTGGGACCAATGTTGATTTTAATTGAAAAATATATATTGTTCATTTGTTTTGCCAATCACATTTTAGAAATGTTAAGAAACTGTCATCCCCTAAAGCTTCAAAAATGCTAAATTTTCATTAAAGCAAAACACATGTTCCCCCAAAGATGATCCATATATATAATGATATGAAATCTTTGTGGCATCTCTAAACTCATGGGCTCATTTATAGCAAAGAAAGTGTTCAACAAAAATGAAAAACTTCATCCCGGAAACAGACAGGATCAATTGATTATATTATCTTTTTTAGGTTTCACTAACACTTTACCTAAACCCCAAAATACATCTATAGAGTAAAACCTTACTTCTATCAACTGTAAGATTTCTTCTGATACCCAAGACTGCTTGCTTCTATTTCTAGAGGGGCTAATTTCAAAATGGCTGCATTTGATTAAAAGCTAACAAACAGCTTTTAGCTTCAATTAATTCCTAGAAATTGGAGGTAGTAAATGAAAAAATCTAGGCATAGCAAACATATTTCCTTATCCTGGTTTTCCAAGGACAATCCTGGTTTCCATAGGCTTAGACTTTGTAAGTATGACAAGAGAAAAATAAGCTAAATTGGGTTAAAAGATAATAATCATCGATTTACCACAAAATATTTAGTTCCAGTATGGCAGCATATGTGCCTTCTGTTCTCTATGCCATGGTGAATAGCTGTTTAATAGCCATGGCATGCTCCCCATAGTGCTCAGACAAGGCTTTTTAGTTCTTTAATATAGCAAAGTGATCATAAAATTAAATCATTCAAACCAGGACATTTCTGAGAGTGAATGAGAGTGCTACTAATAATCATACCATAAAAGAACAAATGAAACATACATATCAAATAAGTGTAGATAGCATTAAAAGATTGAACATACCTCTCTATGACAGAAAGATTTTATGTTATGTGTTAATTATTTAACTCTGTTATCCTCACAAAACCAGTACCATGTACTATTAACATAATTTCCATTTGCCAGATGGAAACACAATGGATTGGAGATGTCAAATTACTTTCTTAAAACAGTGGGTCTGTGGTTTAAATTAAATATTTCTCATCCTGAAGCCTGTGTTTTATCTACTATATTCTTTTGTCACTCAAAATCAGCACCATATTTCATTACCCGTTACATTGCCAATAACCTACAGGATAATTTCAGTGATTTTTACATGGAAATTACTCAAAAACCTTTTTTCTTCCAGCTTCAAATTGTACCACTTACTATGTCATTCAGCAAGCATTACTGAATCTTCTTGAGTGAAGCAAAAAATAATAGTGACAAATGGAAAGAAGAGACAAATGTGTCATCTTCTCCAAAATGGCTCAATTTAAAAATATATATTCGCTCACTTGTAATCCTTATTACTTATGGATTCCATATTTTCAAAATCACCTATTTGCTAAAATGTACTTGACCCTCTAAAATCAATACTCGGGCACTTTTCATGCACAGAGGCATGAAAGTGTGCTGTCCAGTGCAGACGCTCTCAGCTGAGGTCTGATAGGGCGGTGCTCTGCTTTCTTGTCTCAGCTCTTGCAACGTAAACAAGTGTCATTTTCCTGGTCCATTCAGTGCCACATTTTTCACATTTTATATTTTTTGTTCGTGATTTTTCCACTTAAAATGGTCTCCAGACTAGTGCTGAATTCCTATCCAGTGTTCCTAAGTATAGGGCAGCTATGATATGCCTTATGGAGAAAATACATGTGCTCTAGCTTGAGTTCTATAGTGCTGTTGGCCATGAGTTCAATATTAATGAATAAATGTCATATTAAATAAGGCATCTTTAAATGGAAACACACATAAAACAAGGTTTAATATTCTCAATTGTTGTAAATGTTGTGGCCAGAAGCTCTGAGGAACTTAACTCTAGGTTTGCCTTAGGAGCAATGGTTCAATATTCACTAATAACTACCATGAAAAATGAGGATCAGCTCCATTTATCCTAGTCATTCCTTCAGCTAGTATTATAGGAAGAAAACCAGTTTTTTTTCTTGTTTATATTATGTATTTGGTGTTTGACTGCTGATAGCTTTTAAGCCATACCCCATCATCTTCCTCCACACATCTGGAAAGTAATTAGAAAGCTCAAGTTCTATTTTTGGCATTGCTGGTTATGCATGGGAATCTCTCACTGAGTCCTGTCCCATCTATCTATATAAAACCCTAATATGCAAATAGACCAAACTATGGAATGACCAGTTGCTATGATGTGTACTAACCACCAGGGGGCAGATGCTCAATGCAGGAACTGCCCCCAGCCTGCAGGCCCCAACCAATGGTGGTGGTGGGGAGACAGGGCCAGTGAGTGGGCAGTACCAGGCCAGCCAAGGTTTTGTGTAAGCGGGGGACCCCATTACCCCACTGGTTGCCCCATAGATTGGCCCTGATTGCTGGCCAGGCCTAAGGACCCTACCTGTGCATGAATGTCATGCACCAAGCCTCTAGTAACCATGGTAAAAACCCAGGGCAGTCTCTTTTCTTTGCTCTGGCAAGCCATTTCAGACTTTTGCAAAGTCTGCCTAGCTCTCCCATCATTCCTCTCAAATATGTTAGTAATAAATCTTTTTATAACCCTATTGTAGGTGTGTAGTGTCATTATTCTGAACACTGAAACCAATTCAGAGTGCAGGGTCCATCTGCTTCTGTAGGTATCCCTATTTATTAATATACATTCATTTTGTCTTTTTATTGATCTTATGTAATATATCACTTTACATAGCAGTGTGATCCTAATTGTGAGGGACAAAGTACCTAAGAGATACATTTCAGAGAAATGATCAGAATGGTGGTGATTCAGGCAAAGCTCTGAATGAAAGGTAATACCATGGTAATTAGCAAAGAGAGGTATATTTAACCAATGTGATAGCAAAACTCTTTCTCTATACACTGAATTAGGCATTAAAATAATGACTGGCATTTTACTTCAGTTTTTATTTACTGCTCTACATCTTTCAGTTATCTGTCACGAGGGTGGAATCCATAGCCATTTTACAAGTTCTCTAGAATAACAAGAATTTATCAAAATGGAAACTTGGCAAATAGCCAAAGAGCTTCCTTTAAACCATGCCAACATCCAAGTCTGCAGGGGTTAGAAACTAAACTCTTGATCTAAACACATGTATGTCTTTGAAGTATTCTTCAACTAATACACTGCTCCCTAGCCCTAGGCATGGATTTTACCACGTCTGAAAACACAGGCATGAACAGAGCTATCAGCCATCCTGAAACACTTTCCATTCTAAAGGTCAATCCCTTTGGTTTCTCCAGACCGTTAAGGCAAAGTCTAACACTTAGAACTCACTCCAAGTTACAAAACCTACGCACCAGAGCAACAGAGCAGGTGCCAGGGTTCAAAATGCGTGTAAATTCTTCAATACCACCCAGAAGATTTTTAAACAGTTTCTATTTTCATCAAAAAAGCTGACATAAGCCTCGACTGCCATTGGAGAGAACAATTAAGAGTTTGCTAAATGAGGGGGAAAAACGCTTCTACAGATGCATAATTTAAAGCACTGGAATTAAGAGCATTGTTTTTGCAGTGTTTTAGGAAGAAGGATTGCTCATGCTGGATGATATTGCTCACAGAGGTGGCAGGAGGGGCTTCTGCGCTCTTCTTCCCCAGCAGCATGACTTGCTTCTTGGTTAATAACATTATAGTATTTTGAGCATTTATTTTGCATATATTACTAAGCTGCTTTCTGAACCATGATTCAGATATAAATAAAAAACATGTATACACTGCATTTGAACTTAGGAAGCCTGGCGTGTGTTTCTCCTTTCCCTCTCTCTCACACTTAGATGAATAATTTAAAGGAATGTTCCTCCCTGGGGGTGAGGGCAAATGTCGAGACTGGTTTTCTTATAAAGGCAATTTGAAAAAGTTACAGGTCTCAGATTGGGGAAGAGGTATGGGATTACAGTGACATTTTTTCCTTTTACTATCTATCCATATATATATATAAAAAGCCAGCAAATGGAATGCCATAATGACCAGAACAACTGCTCACTATGATGCCCATTGCAGCCAGCAAATCGGCCCAATCTGGGGGTGAGGCCATCTGTCCAACCTCCCACGGCCCTTCCCCTTGGCCACACCCTGATCAGCCCTGGCCCCTCCCCTGGCCAGTCCCTCCCCTGCTGGGCCTCCACAACCCTGATTGGCATGAGGCTCCTTCCCCCAGCCAGCCCCACCATCAATTGCCCACACACACATCAATCAGGGGCAGGATCCACCAGCCAATCTCCCATAGCCCTTTACCCCAGCCAGTCTGGCCCTGATCAGGCCCCAATTGGGGCAGGCTGGCCAGCCAACCTCCTTCCATCTCCTCCTCCCTACAGGCCCAGTCCCAATCTGCCCCAATTGGGGCCGGGCTGGCCAGACCCCACTCGTGCATGATTTCATGCACTGGGCCTCTAGTAGATTATAAGAAGTAAAAATCATGGAAAGTTACATATATTTTCACAACTGTAGTCTCATCTATAGTAGCGACAATGCTTACATTTTTCTGTTGGTGAAATTATTATAGGTCAGAGGTATTGTGGCAATCTTCAAATATCCCCTACCAAAAGCCACCCCTTCCCTTATCTATGTTAATGGCACCCAGTGTTATTTAGCTATGGAGGGACTATGTGTTTCAGGGGAGATTTAGCCCTTCTTCAATAATCATCCTATATAATAAAGAGGTAATATGCAAATTGACCATCATGCCCTCACAAGATGGCTGCCTATGACCAGGCCAGCAGGGGAGTTAGTGAGGGATGACCAAACAACTGAACAAGCAGGCTGTGTGGGGTGACCAGGTTGGCAGGAGGTTGTGAGGGGAGACAAGGCTGGGGGTGCAGTTGGGGCAACCAGGCCAGCAGGGGAGGGGAGGCAGTTGGAAGCAATTAGGCTGGCAGGAGGACAGTGAGGGGCAATTAGGCCAGAACGAAGGGCAGTTGGGGGTGACCAGGCCAGCAGGGGAGAGCAGTTGGGGGTGACCAGGCTGGCATAGGGGGCATTAAGAGGTGACCAGGCCAGCAGGCAGGGGCAGTTAGGGACAACAAGTTCAGCAGAGGGGGTAGTTGGGGGCAATCAGGTCAGTACTCAGAGGCAGTGAGGGATGATCAGGTTGGCAGGGGGGAAAGTTAGGGGCAACCAGGCAGGCAGGCAGATGAGCGATTAGGAGCTAGTGGTCCCTGGGATCGGGCCTAAACCATCAGTCTGACATGCCCAAGGGGTCCGAGATTGGAGAGGGTGCAGGCTGGGCTGAGGGGACACTCCCTAGCTATGCACAAATTTTGTGCACTGGGCCTCTAGTAATAATATAATTTTTTTTTTTGTTTTGTTTTGCGAGCGGTGCACAAGGAATGTAATTTAGCCATGAGACACTGGGTAAAGTCTCTTGGGGGTGTTCTGGGAAGTTTTCTTTCCTCCTAAAAAGGAACTGAGGACCTAGCGATGTGGCTCACTGGTTGAGCTTTGAACCATAAACTAGGAGGTCATGGTTCAATTCCTGGGCAGGATACATGATCTGGTTATGGGCTCAATTCTCAGAAGGGTACATGTGGGAGGTGGCTGATCAATGATTCTCACTCATCATTAATGTTTCTATCCCTCTAGATGTATCTGTTTATGTGATGACTATATGGAATATATTTATCTTAATATTCATTATATATGATGTTACTAAAATTATAATCATTAATTGTAAGTGGTTTTAAAGATGTTTATTTAGCTTCTAATTTCAAATTTTAGATCCTCAATGCTTCTTTATAACTGTCCCTAGTTCTCAATTACAAGTCATCTTAAGTTTCTCTGCCTTAACTACAAACTTATCAATGTCAGCATCACCATCATTATTATTTTCCTAAATCCTCGCTTCTCCTCCCTTCATAGGTAAGTCCAGTGAAGAAGAAAAATTTTCTTGGGAAAATACATTTGGCATTTTGCTTCCTCTACATTCATATCCAATAATACCTTCTCCTTCAAACTGTATCTCCAGTCTCTTTCTTTTTAAGCATTTTGTTGTTAGCATATTATCTTGACTCTAAGTGACTGCCCATGCCACTTTCTCCACACGCATTTTACTGAGTAATCTAGGCAGGCACCATTCCTTGACATTCTTTGTAACACTCCAAAGGATTTTCTGTATTTCCACTGTCTCTGTGAGCACATTTAGACCAATGTTATTCAATATACTTCTTGTTATCTCTCATACTTCTCTGATGTTTATGAAACCTGATAATATGTGTATGGATATTTTTACTGGACACAATGTGCCAATAACTATTGTACTAAGAGCTTTAAATATATTAATACTTAATCTTCACAATAAGCTATATAGGATAGATAATATTACTATTCCAATTTTTATAAGGGAAGAAAACAGGGTTAAATTGCTTACTCTACATCATACAGTCAAGTATTGGTAGATCTGAATTTGAATGCAGGCAATCGGACATCAGCACCCATGAAACTACTACACTTACTGCTGCCTTCATGTGAACATTCATCAGCCTTCCACATGACTTGAGCTTTACTCATCTGTGATGGTTCATAATGCTTGCCTCACTTAGAATCTTGTTATCTCAGGAAGGAATATACTTCTAAAAGAACAGCTAATAATTACTGAGCACTGTAGAAGAGATGACTAGTTGCTGTCGAAATGTTTATTCTCTCTTCCTAAATATATACAGTGATACCTCGAGATATGAGTGCCCTAACATATGAGGTTTTTGAGATATGAGCCGTTAAGCGAGTGATTTTTTGCTTTGAATATGAGCAACATTTGAGACAGGAGTAATTGAGCGGATTGGCCGGCTGCACACGACCCACCAGTTTACCGCGACTTGAGCGTCTCATAGTTTCCCATGCCTCAAGGTTACAGAACAAATTAAACTCTTATCTCGAGGTAACACTGTACTTGTTCCTGAGAGGTGGCTAGTTAGCAGGGATTACATTTCCCAGCTCCTCCTGCAATTCAATGCAACCATGTAACTACTTCTTGTCCATGAATTCATTGTGAGTGAGCAAAATTGATCTGTATCACTTTTGGAGTAAAAATTTAACAAATTAGTGGTCTTCTTTGGCCTCTGTTTTCCCTTCCGCCAGTTTGATGCAGAAGATTGAAAGTCCTAGTAGATGGTAATACTAAATGATAAAAGAAGTATGGGCCTTCGAGAAGGAAAGTTATAAACCACTGGAAATATTCAATCTGACTTTTAAGTAAGCAACAGATAGTCATCTACTGTATGTGAGCCTTTATTGAATTTTGAAATTTGTTACTGCTGCTAAGTTTTTGATAACTAATGCAAATATGTTATAGATACCAGGAATGGAATGTACACTTGCTCACATGATTCATATTATACTCTGTGAGACAAGTATGTACTTTTGTTCCTGTAGAAACTAGGGTTTGTTGAGTTTGATTAGTTTGTCCAAGGTTATACAACTCAAGAGTATCTCACTCTCAGAGCTATGCAATGTTACTACACTCTTGTGTCTGTAACATGCATCTTGTTTTTGCCCTTAAGCATTACACATCATAATACTACTATGCTGATTTATAGTCACACCACTCTGAATTAGAGAATTTCTTAAAAGACATCCATCCACTCACTTCTTGGCTAACAAAAACATGTCCAGGGGAAGGATTACACTTTTCTTAAAAAAGTTAGGACATGTAGTTCTTCAATGACTACACTGTCTTGCTGTCCCAGTAACAGAGCTCATCTGCAGAGGTTGTGAGAAAGCATTTCTTTCCCTGTGAATGGAACAGGAACAAAGGGTCTCTTCCCCTTTTTCCGACTTAAATGTGAATGGGATCATGGGAGCTTCCCCTCTCATTTTGTGTAACCATAATGGAAAAGCCAGCACCATTGCATAAAGGTATGAATCAACTCGGCTAATATTTTACCTCTCAAGATCTTTTTATATGAGGAAAAAAAGGGGCTATATAATTATGCCATAATGTTAGGATTTCTGTTAGTTAGAGCTGAAAACAGTCCTAACCAAGAAAACTATCATTCAGGAATGATTTTTCCCCCCAGTATAATCTTTATTAAAATACTGGCATGCCTCAGAGATAATGCATATTCAGTTTCAGACCATCACACTAAAGAGAGTATAGCAATAAAGCAGGCCACATGAGGTTTTGGTTTCCTAGTACATATAAAAATGCTTGCTTATACTATATTGTAGTTTCTTAAGTGTGCAATAGCATTATGTAAAACAATGTGCATACCTTAATTTAAAAACACTTTGTTGCTAAAAAATGCAAATGCTAAAATGTTAACGCTAAAAAATGTAGGATTACCACAAACTTTTAATCTATAAACAATGCAGGCACAGTTAAGTGATGTGCAATAAAATGAGAAATGCCTATATACCATCATCCCATCTGGGTACTGTATAGTCTTTATATCACTCTAAATGATTCCTTATCAGTACTTGAACATTTTTAAAAAATATATTTTATTGATATTTTTACACAGAGAAAGGGAGAGGGATAGAAAGTTAGATACAATGATGAGAGAGAAATATCGATCAGCTGCCTCCTGCACACTCCCTACTGGGGATGTGCCCACAATCAAGGTACATGCCCTTGACCAGAATTGAACCTAGGACCCTTCAACCATAGACTGATGCTCTATCCACTGAGGCAAACTGGTTAGGGCAGTACTTCAACATTTTTATATTTACTGTATTTACCATAAAACCATTATTTTTTCTATACTATATCTTTATAGAAGGAATTTGGTTTGTTAAATATAGTTTAACTTATTAAATATGTATTCATCTTATATCTGTATTTTGTGTGTGTAATGAGAGATTGGGGAAAAATAGAAGAGTAGATCCTATATAATAAAAGCCTAATATGCAAATTGACCAAATGGCAGAATGACTGGTTGCTATGATACACACTGACCACCAGGGGACAGATGCTCAATGCAGGACCTGCCCCCAGCCCACAGGTCCCAGGCCAGCCAAGGTGGGTGCCAGCAGAGGCTCCCCAATTGCCCCACTGGCGCCTCATAGATGGTCCCTGATTGCTGGTCAGGCCTAGGGACTCTACTCATGCACGAAGTTCATGCACCAGTCCTCTAGTAAGTCTATAAGGTAAGAAACACCTTAATATTTTAATATTTGATATTTGAAATACTGAACAAAACAAGTTACAGAATTAAAAACAAACAGAAAACCCTTTCCTATTTGTTGACTTTGTAGAAGTTCGACTTCCTTACCTAGAGAATACTAATGATGGTATGTGAGTTCACTGACTGAGTTTTCAATCCATGCAGAGTGTCATGTGTATTGAAAGTCCTCATTAAATGAATTGTTTTTTTATCATCTAATATGTTAATGTTTCTGAAGTGTCAAATATCTTTCATAAAGACACTGATGTGAAGCACTAAAGTGAATTAGGAGAATAGTTATGCTCTCTAATCTACTATGTGTGAAAGTTGTATGGTAACTTTAGAATTAGGCATTGGATGCATTAATTTCCTTGGCTGCCTTTTAACTTCAAAAAGCTAAGTCTTCACTTCAATAAAAAAGAAAAAACAATGTGCAACTTATGGCACAAAGCTAGTAATATGAAGGTTAAGCAACTCTTTATCTACTCTCTCCCCAAATCTATTTTAAGGTCTATAGCAACAATGCTTCAGGAAAGAAATTCCAGTGTAAGTTGAGAATTTTCAAAAGAAATTAGGGTCTATAGAGAATCTTTGTCCTCTTTAACTACTTTTAATTCCATGCTTCATCCTGCTAGGTTAAGGGTTATTCTAACCTCTATGGAGTACAAGAACACTTAGATGGCCCTATTCTCTTTTAAATTACTTTTCCCTGCTTTTAAAATAATAGAAAAAAATTGATCCTTTAAATGGATAAAATGTCAGGTTGGAACTTGATAAAATACTTTGAACTATTGAAAATAGACTCTGGAAAGTCATTCAATCTTTGCCTCTTTCTGTTTTAATTTCAAGAAGTGCTTTAGAAGTCCTGCCTTCTAAATCGCATAATTTTGCAACTTTAAACTTTGTGCAGGCACCTTTCTATTGCTTAGATATTAGGTTGCTAAATGTAATCTATGAATAAGTTTATATCCAATTCTGATTTAAAATTGTCTGCATGAGTTAGTGTGCTAAGTATTTAGAAATCCAGCTTCAATACCAGCTACTGTCACTAACCTCACTCTGTGGCAATCTATATTCTTTCTCTTCATCATAATGTTCTAAAAAAAAAAGAATAAAAACAAAGGACTGATCTAGAATTCTTTGATGTCAGCTTCTTCAAACTATGAAATTATTTTTGCAATGCTTTTTATGATCCGGGCTCTCTTCACTAATAATACTGAATATAAGAAAAATTCTTCTTGTTCTTGGAAAAAAATAAATGTTTATCATAGAAAAATCATCCAAGGTTATGAATGTTAAGTTTATAGAAGAAACAGATTAGAAAATACTCAGTTCTCATTATTAACCAGAGAAAGCAAATAAGTAACAAGTTTGGTTTTAATCCACTACATTGTGAACAATTAAAAATTTTGATAACATTAAGTATTAGTGATGTTTTGGGGATAGACATATCTCATACATTGCTGAGAAGACATATTGGCTTAGCTACTGTGATGAAAAATTTGAAAATAGTTTTCTAAATTAAACTGCACAAACTACACTACCTAAAAAAATTAGTTTTCTCTATGGTTATCAGAGAATCACCTTCTTGATTCACAAGGAGACATGTTGCTAGAGCATTTATGAAAACATTATATGAAAACACATTTGTGGGAAAATACTCACTCTTCATCAATAGAAGAATCATGTAATAAACTGCAGCATATCTACACTATGAAGCACTATTTAGAAAAGAATGAGGTAGATTCACTGTGATAATTTGTATACATGTGCAAGATCTGTGTTTATCTAACATACAGAACAATGTAAACAGCATGATAGTGTTTGTGTGTGTTGGTAAATAAATTTCAAAGGATGGAGAATATTAAAGATCAAATTAAAGACAGTGTTTCTCTCTGGAGGGACTAGTATTCATAGTTAAAGAATATTTTCTGTGATGCCTATAATTTTTATAAGTATAATGTCACCATATATTACTTGAAAAATTAAATATTATGGAAAATATAGGATTTAATTGTTGTATCTCACCATAAATTTTGTCAAAAATTTGTCAAAATTAATTTTGTCATAAATCAATTAATGTTTATGGATACATTTCTGGACTTTTGATTCTGTTCCATTGACTTATACATCTCTCTGATTTATATATCTATTTATACAAGTAAAACACTGTCTTGATTACTGTATCTTTGTAATTTGGGTATACCTTATACATAGCATTTCAAATTTCAGTTTAACTTTTGTATTATACTTACATTTTTCTCTAAAGAAGTTTCAGCTTTTCCTTAAATAAAAAATGAAGGTAAATTTCTACTTTATAATACTAACCCTCTTTTGAAGACAGAAGGAAGATGCTGATCTCTATGACTCTTAATAGTTACCATGTTAATTTCTCTCTGATTTTATGAAATGGTGAAGTGGAAATTCCAAAAATTGTTCATTAATGTCAATTAAACTTGGTATCTCTTGTTCATTATTTTAATTTCCTCACTTTCTCTCCTTCTCTCTTATGCCTTCTCTTCTCAGTAGCTGGTCTCTTAGGAATTTCTTTCTAAATTACTTATATAAAAATACTTCTACTTGCCACTTAGTAAAACATTCATTCATGACAAGCATGATAAGTCATCAACATAAAACACTAACATTTACAAATTTACTTTTAAATTGTAACCTATTCTTTTATTTAATTTAGACAGCTGTTATTACAATTATTTGACACATGACAAAATTGAGAATGACTGCATAAATAATTTGAATAACTTCAAACAATAAATGTATGACAGAGAAGAAACTAAAAAATAAGTCTTTGATTTAAATTATAATTACTTTTTCATTGTGAAATTACTGATATATATGAAATATACATGAATATAGTTGGCAAACTGTAACCACTACAGAAATTTTAGGTCGTTTTTACTGCTAACCTCATTATTGTTGTGCAGAATAAAAGAAAATTAATCCATACTTCTGAACACATTGCTGTGCAGAAAACTGCATAGGCAGGAAATCCTTCCTGAAGCAGGGCCCAGGGCATATCCACAATGAGACTTTCATGAAGCAGGTGAAAGTGAGATAAAGGGAAGCAAGAGCTAAAAATCTTTACTTCTATGGGTTACATATGAATTACAGCATAATAACTGTATTAGAAGCAATGGTCAGGAGGGAAGCTAGTAGCTTCAAACTATATGGATGAACCCATATTTTAAACTATCTCACTTTTGAATACAAAACATATAAACCCACAAACTCTTGAGAGAACAAGGCACTTTATACAATGGCACAATAAACTACCAGCAAAACTACATGTTTTCCAAAAGGCTTCCAAGTACCTCAATTTTCACTGTATGAAGTTTATATAAAATCAGTCACAATACTTTCTCTCTGCCCAAACCCTTCTTTAAAGAGGCTCTTGCCTTTGGGTCTGCATGACTCAAAGGTAGTTATCAGCTGTTCAGTTATCTGCTGTGCTAGTTACCAACTTATTGCCTCTCAGTTTCTGAACCATTCTTCACAGCATAAAGAATGTGATAATATAGATTGGCCTTGTAAATATTTCACTTTATACCTTTGATGTTAACTTTATTTTTCTCACTGGTAAAAAAGAAATAATAAGCATATCTTATATTTTTCTGATTAAATGAGGTTCACTATAGAAAGTGATATTCAGTATATGAACATATTTTAAATTCCTCATGATTATTAGTTCACCTTCTTTTTCAATCTCAACCTGATCTAGATCAAATTCATCTTCCAGATGAAAGTTTAAATGGAAAATATAATACTCATGAAAGCCAAATAAAAGTCTGTTGTTCAAGATTAAATTAAAGCACATAGACTGTCACAACCAGCATGTTCAAGCCATTTATTGAATTACTTGATAAATGACATTTCAATACTATTCCAGACTTCTGTGACTTACCCTTGTCTGTTATCCTATATAATAATAGCCTAATATGCTAAGTGTCCAGTTGTCCAGTTGGCTGTTCAACCAATCAAAGTGTAATATGCTAATGATTTGCTAAGGCAGCTCAACTGCTTGCAATGATGTACACTGAACACCAGGAGGCAGACAGTCTACTGATCCACCAGGCACTGTGATGTGCACTGACCAGGAGGGGGCAGATGGTTTGACCAGTAGGCCAGCTTGCTGCTGGGTTCCAGCTGATTGGGACTGAGCAAGATGGGCCGGACACACCCTGGAGCTCTCTGCAACCCTTCCCCAATTAGCTGACCTCCCATGTCCCTCCCCAGCCCCAATAGTGCACCAGTGTGGTCCCTCAGCCTGGCCTGCACCCTCTTGCAATCAGGGACCTCGTGGGGGATGTCTGAGAGCCGGTTTGGGCCTGACGCAAAATGACCAATCACTATGACACAAACTGACCATCAGGGGTCATACACTCAATGCAGGAGCTACCAGAAGCCAGGCTTAAGGCTGGCAAGCGCAGCAGTGGTGGTAGGAGCCTCTCTCGCCATGTACATCCCCCACAGGCTCCCAGACCGAGATAGGGTGCAGGCTGGGCTGAGGGAACCTCTCCCCCACCTCCCAAGTGCACAAATTCTGTGCACCAGGCCTCTAGTGATTTAATATTGTTTAGTGTATTAGCTATTCTTTCTCTTCAAGTCAAGCAATATGATTTCATTTGTATCCTTATAATACCAGGAACAGTGTGAAGAAAGGACAAGTCCTCAAAAAAAAAATACCTGATGGAATAAATATTTCATAAATTTTAAATTGGATTTATTACAAAATTTAACTAAAGCCAGCTCTTTACCGGACACATCTAGTAAATGTGATGCCACTTTTTGCTCTATAAAGGTTAACTGCAGTGCAATTTTCTTTCCAAGTTATCTCATTGTACCTCCTCCTGAACTTTTGGCATTGGCTGTCACTCACTCTCAGAGGAGCTGTCTCTAAGCATGAACCAACTTTGAAGCTAAGGATAGTGTGAGCTGAGTTGCACAGAGTAAAGTGTCTTCCTGTTTTCCAAAGAATTACCTTTCCATGGGCTCACTCTTTAGGGGAAGCACTCTTTCCCTACAAGAACAATGTCTGAAATGTCCAGCATTTCAATTTTAAGTCTGCTGACCATGTGGATGTACAGAGCCACAAAGGAGAAAACTAGTTCTCTTGGAGTTTTGATTGGAGCAGTAAATAGCAAAGCCTAATTCCAGATCTGAACTTCTCATAAGAAAGAGGAAAAATGTCCAAGGATGCCATTCAGAGAAACAAAAATTAGCATAGAACTTGAGAAAATGGCAAGTAGAATATATAGAGTTAAATTAGAGATGGTCTCGATGAAAGGCATTTTAAAGAATTGCCTATAAAAGCCTGAAATTGATAAACGGTGTGTTAAATAGGTGTTTTTTTTTTTTTAAGTATTATTTAGCCAAGCATGTGAAACACAGGATAAAATGAGTTGTTAGTTTTGAAGTGTGAATTGATGATAGCAAAGGAAGTAAGAAATGCCCAGATGTCCTGGCTAAAATACACATGCCATAGCCTCCCTGCATTCTCTTCCCTTTAGGCATTACATTATTTTTTCAATTTATTTTCTTTATAGATTAAGGTATCATATGTGTGTCATTATTCCCCCATTGCCCCGCCAACTGCTCATCCCTGGTGTCTGTGTCCATTGGTTAGGCTTATATGCATGCCTACAAATCCATTGGTTGATCTCTCCTCCTTGCCTCCACCCTTACCTCCCTTATACTATTGATTCACATTCCTTATTAGGATGCTGATGCTAATCAGACACCATTGCCATTTCTTTTTAATTCAGTCTGCAAAACCAGCCATAGAGACCTACTGTATTAAATAAACAAATCATCAAGCCACTTAACTTTTGGACTGATAATTTCATAATTCCCATTTTAGTGTTGGAAATTCCACAAAAACGGAGTACATCTAGCCCATGTGGGATAAATTAAATCACGTTGTCCAGCTTCTCAGGATAAGAGAGGCCAGGGATTCCTTGAATATTCCATTTGAGTAAAATGAAGGTATGGTGAACAGTTAGCCAGAAGCAGGGAGATTGATTACAGCCTTTAGTTGGTGAGAAGGAAATTAGATTAGTCTCCATCTGAGAACTTGGACCTCCAGCTGGGTAAGAGGGTGAGGGAAAATCATATAAGGCAGGATGATTAATTTGTTTGTACATCTTGGTTAGCTGTTTTACACTTTACCTCACACCCCTGTTTATTAAGGAGTTGCCCCTTGCTGTGGATTTTCTGTGTAAAGTATATATATTTTTGCTTAATTTGCAATGGACGAAGACAGACCATTCAATTCCCTATTAACAGATGAACTAGTGCAGAAAATTAAGACACTATCACACTTCCTCTGCACATGAACGATAATCAGTTTAATTCTACTCTAATACTTGTAAGGGCAATCTGAAGCATGAAACGCCCTCACAGGACAGTGTAGAGGAATAAAATGGAGCCCTCATGCTGAGTAAATAGGGATAGCCTAGCTTCAGAAAAATCCAGAATCTGGATTAATACATAGTTTAAACATGAAGATAATTGAGTACTGAGTCCTTTAAAAAATTTGCTTTCAATTCCCAATAGTCTATCTGCTTTCCCAATGCCTGGTGGTCTCCTCCAAGGTCTGGCACTGACATTCAGTTCTGCTGAGGACTTCATTTCCCTTGGCCCATCACTGCTGCTACCATCTGCCATTGCCATGCTATATCCCACTAGATTAGTGTCCTGTCATTTATAGGTAACAAGTACAGACAAAGACAGAGCTAAGAAAGAAAATGGGATGGGCATAAAGTGGAGTAGAGGAAGAGAGGGAAGGATATAGAAGTGCGACAAAGAAATAAGTGAATAAAGCAGAGAAGAGAGAAGAGAGAAGAAAGTTAGTGTAATAAAGAGAAAAAATGCAAAAATTTGGATAAGAATTCAGATTACATTAAATCACAAGCTTTCTGCTCTTACTTTTTAGGAAAGTTTAGAAAAAAGTATTTAAACTCGTTTCCTCATTTGTAAGTTGGAGACAATAATATTTGCATGACCTACTTCCTGTGGTTGCCATTAAGAATCAAATGGGACAAAGTAGTACAAGTGATCTATGTCTTATAAAGCAGCATAGACATACTTATTCTAAGTTTTAATCTTTATAATGTTCAAGTATATCTCTATCCTGAGGCTGGGACTGGGTTCCAGTTCCACAAAAAATGCTAATAAATAATACATAAATAAATATACAAATGCATGAGTGAACATGTAAATAAGGTGGAAGCAAGGTTTCCTGGGAGTCTACAGAACTACCAGGGTAGCTGAAAAGAAACAACCCTAAAAGCTTAAGCATCATGAACTTGTCCCTAGAAGGGACTTACTCCAAGAAGCAAGTTGCAAAATTCTGCTTCCCTTGAGTTAGAGACTCAAATTGAAAGCCAGTAGCAGAATTAAATATAGCAATGAATATTTCAAAAATATTTAGAATATGAATACCTTAAGGCAGGTGTGTGTCCATCCAGTTGGTACTATCTTACTATTTTCCAGCTTCACTAATTTATTGCATATGCCTGAACTTTTAAAAACATTTTTTTGAACTCTGGTTAGATGAATATTTCAAATCACTCTATCATGGAACTGAGCCTAGTTCATAGTAGTGTCATAGCTGTGTATCAGTTTGATTGAAAAATGGTGAAAAGGCCTCACAGTACATTCTGCCCAAACATCTGCAGTCCCCTTGCACTTCATGGCCAGTACCCCATCTCTCTTCAGGTTTAGGATAGTCACTGAGAAGACATAATTCCCTTCATTTGGTGCAGGAGGCTCCCAGAGAATATAAGAAGCTTAAAGAATGGTATCATAGAAGAACTGTTCACCAAGAACAAAATTTATTACATCATAATGTCTCTCTCCCTATTTTATATCTTCTTCAGAGATGATGAACCTGAATAGACACATGTTGGACTATTCTTGAATTATGGGGGACACAGAAGAATGTCTGTACATTCTCAAGTTCTGCCTTGAGCTTAGTATCTTGGCATTTTAAGATTTTCAGAGCAAATTTGTGTTTGTGCTCTCTAAATTGGAGAATAAATTAAAATACAGTGAAATATTTAGCACTTCACTAATTTTGATTTAGGATTGCCATAACATAAATAGGGTTAGATGTGTCACAAGTGTATATAGTTCTGAATTTTTCAAAGTGTAATTTTTTTTAAAAGAATCATTTTACAATAAATAGCATTTTTAAAATCATTAAAACGATTTTCAAAATAAAGACATTAAAACTCCTTTTACATGTCTTCCTTTTTTAATTCAACAATTAGTTTTTTAGTGATAACATGCTTTTGAATATGAATCCATTATTATGTAAAGGGGGTTTATTTCAAATTGCTGTTTTCCCATTAACTTATCTTACTTATTAGTATACTAGAGGCCCAGTGCACAAGATTCATGTACTGGGCAGGGGGTCCCTCAGCCCGGCCTGCACCCTCTTGCAGTCCGGGACCTGTCGGGGAGGTCCACCTGTCAGCTGGCAGTCAGACCTCACTCTCACATGAGGAGTTCTTGCAGTTTGGGACCTCTTGCTCCTTACTGCCCCCTTCAGTGGAGAGGCTCCCACCACCACTGCTCTGCTTGACAGCCAGAAGCCAGGCTCATTGCTCCTTAGTGCTGCTTCTGGCTGAGTGGTGCTCTGCCTGTGGGAGTTCACTGACCACTGGGGGCAGCTCCTGTGTTGAGTGTCTGACCCCTGTTGGTCAGTGCAGGTTATAGCAACCAGTCATTCTGGTGTTTGATCAATTTGCATATTGGCCTTTTATTTTATAAGATGATTATAAATGTTTTTGAGTGCTTGAAAATTAGAAAACTGTATTTGTATATAAAAATTTTAATTTCTACCTTTATTTTATTAATTTTTTAAAATTACAGTTTATATTCAATATTATTTTGTATTAGTTTCAGGTGGACAGCATAGCAATTAGACAATCATACAATTTAAAAAATATTCCCCTGATATTTATAGTATCCAACTGGCACCATACATAGTCATTACAATTTTATTGGCTACTAGAGTCTCAGTGCATGAAATTCATGCACCGATAGGGTCCCTAGGCGTGGCCAGCAATCAGGGCCAATCAGGTTCCCTCCCTCCCTACCTCCTCTTTCCCTTGCTCCTTCAGTCCCCCCACCACCACCGCTGGTCACCTGTCATGTTCCGTGCTGCTCCCTGGAGGTTAGTGCACATCGTAGCAAGCAATCAAACTCCCATTCTCCCAAACTCCTGAGGTGACACATTGCATATAGGCCTTTTATATATATAGATATTCCCATAGCTGTACTTTACATCCTCATGACTGTTCTGTAACTACCAACCTGTACTTCTCAATCCCTAGAGGGTATTATGCTAATTGAAATAAGTCAGTCAGAGAAAGATGGAAACTATGTGATTTCATTTATATGTGGAATCTAAAGAACAATATAAATGAGCAATCAAAACGGAAGTAAACTCATAGATACAGAGACTAGACTAATGGCTGCAAGAGGGGAAGGGGGTTGTGGGACTGGGTGAATTTCTACCTTTGTGCTAGGTCATTTTGAACTTCTAAGTAATAACACTCATGTCTTCTAGCACATAATTTACTAGATATTAGTTAATTAGCACTGCCTTTACCCATTTAAATCACTGGAAAATCCCTTTGGCCACTCCTTACCCCTTGCTTCCCCACTATAGTATTGTGCACAATAGCTGAGCAATAAACTTTTCATTGTCCTGAACAGATTAAGAGTTTAACAGCTCCATGGCTTTACACAGCCAGTTTCATGGGCCTGGAATGCTGTTTCCCAACTCCTGTTTCTTCTGTAAAGTTTCTACTCAATTTCTTCCCCCTAATACCAGCGTAATATCACCTTTTCCATGCAGGCTTTCCCGACTCTCTGAGAATAGGTTAGCTGTCCCCATGTTGGTCATACACTTTATCTCTCTCATATAGTACTCTGTGTGGTATCTGGAAATAATTTTTCTTTTGTCTTTTTACCATATATACTGTTAGCTAATTAAGAATACACGGAATCCCATTTATGTTTTAACCCATGAAAACCACCAGAACTAACCTCTTGATGGCAGACTTTTGGGGATTATGATTCTGAGATATTATTTTCATAAAATTCCAAATTATCTGTATAATTTATGACACTAAGGCAGTGATTTTCAACCTTGTTCATTTCATGGCACATATAAACCTTACTAAAATTCTGGGACACACCATCTACACAATGGAATACTATGCTGCCATAAAAAAGAAGTAATTCTTACTATTTGCAACAACTTGGATGGAACTAGAAAGCATTATGCTAAGTGAAATAAGCCAGTCAATGAAAGAAAAATACCACATGATCTCATTCATTTGTGGATAATAAAGAATATTATAAACTGATGAACAAAAAGATAGATATAGAGGCCGTAAAGCATCAAACAGACTGTCAAATTATAGTGGAAAGATTAGGGAGAGGTAGAGGAGATAAGAGAGCAATTGAAGGACTTGTATGCATGCATATAAACATAACCAATGAGTGCAAGACACTGGGGGATGAGGGCATGTACTGGAGTGGGGTGGGGGAGCAATGGGAAGATATATACACATGTAATATCTTAATAAAAAATGGAAAAAATAAATGAAAAATAAAACAACAACAACAACAACAAAGAATAGGGAGAATTTCTCCTAATGCAGCCAAATAACCTGAGAATAAGTCTTCTCAAAATAAAACTCCAACACATGTTCATTAAATAGTTAAATGTTGTAATTTAGAAATTATATCATTATACATTTATGGAGTTCAGTACAATTGTTGCAGTCATTTTTCCTAATGGATTTTATTTTTAAGCAGTTTTAGATTTTCAGAAAAGTTGTGGAGACAATACATAGTTCCATATATCCTATAACCAGTTTCTCACTATTTTAAAAAATTGTTAAAAAATAATAATTATTGTTGAAAGTATTTTAGATGTTCTCTTTTTTCCTTCCCTTACACCCAGCCCCATTCTCCTCCTCATACTATTAATATCTTACATTACTAAAGTATATTTGTTTCATATTTAATAATATAAGCTATTAATAGTATTGATAATTATTAAGTAAAATATCTATTGATACATTATTAAGTGAAATCTTCATATTTATTCATATTTAAGTAATATTGATACATTATTATTAAGTAAAATATATATTCAGATTTCCTGACTTTTTGCCCAATGTTCTTTTTCTGTTGTAAGACCCTATCCAGGATAGCACATTACATTTAGTTGTTATGTACTCTTACACTTTTCTTGGTTTTGAAAATTTCTCAAATTTTTACTTTATTGAAGATTGCAGTTTTGAGGAGTACTTGTCAGGTTTTGTAGAATACTGTTCTATTTAAATTTGTGTGTTTCTCTCATGGTTAGATTGGAGTTATGGATTTTGGGGAGGAAGGCCAGGGAGGTAAAGTGCCAATTTCATCACATCATTTGATATCAACCAGACTTCTATTGATGTTGACCTTGATAACCTGGCTGAGGTAGTGTTTGCCAGGTTTCTCTGTTGTACAATTACTGTTCCCACCCCATCCTTTCTCTACTTAGTCTTTGAAAGGAAATCACTAGGTGCAGCCCACACTTAAGGGATGGGGAGTTAAGTAACACTCTTTGAGGGGACATTATCTACATAAATTATTTGAATTTCTATTTGGAAATCTATCTTTCTTTTTAAAAAATATATTTTATTGATTTTTTTTACAGAGAGGAAGGGAGAGGGATAGAGAGTTAGAAACATCAATGAGAGAGAAACATCGATCAGCTGCCTCCTGCACACCTCCTACTGGAGATGTGCCCTTGACCAGAGTTGAACCTGGGACACTTCAGTCTGCAGGCCAATGCTCTATCCACTGAGCCAAACCAGTTAGGACATATCTTTCTTTCTATCCTTATTTTCTTTCTTTTATTCAATTATGTATTTCTATGAATATGAAGTCCAGATATTTATTTTATACTTTGGGTTATAATCCAGTATTTTCTTTTTATTTTGTTGCTCAAATTGTTCCAGCTTTGGGCATTAAGAGCTCTCTCAGTTTGGTCCTGTGTCCCTCTGACATCTGGCCATCAGTTTTTTAACACTTCCTTACTTTCTGTCACTGCAATATGCTAAGGCTCATTATGCATATTTCCTGTCCCAGATTGTAGCTATTTATAAATGTATTTAATTGTCCTTTTACTGTATATTCCTTAATTTTAGATTAATGTATATTTTCTTAAAATAATTAGAAAATTTAAAGAATATTAGGGAAGTTAGGGATTTCGTGATGCTGGTCTGTGATCAACATGAGAAAAGCAAAGAAACCCCATGATTCTCATAATTAGATGGAAATCAACAGAGATTATAGCCCTCGAGTCACCAAAACTTCATAGAAAAATCTAATACTTTTCCTTTGAAGCCATACTTTTAATCAAGAATGACTTTGTTTGGTCAGGTTGAAAACTCCAAAACTCACAGACGTTTTCATTACACTCACTTGCATCAAATTTAATGTAGTACTGAAGTTCCAAAATTCAGTTCTTCAAACCATAATAGAGATAAAAATACAAACACAACTGGGCTGTCAGATTTCTAGAGAGGACACTTTTATGCTCTTCAATAAAATAATGCTTGCTTGCCTCTCTCCTTTTACCTCTTACAACTCATGGCTGAAAAGTTTTGGCTAACTCTAGGGAGTTGTATAATTGGGAATCACTATTCATGTATTCAGTAGACATCATCAGTCCTTAGGACATGTTATTTAACTACAATAAGCATCACATTACATAGACTATTGGTTTGTAAGTTAAGACACCCATTTCTCCTGAGATTTGTATATTTTAACATTCAATATACCTATTTCAAAAGCATAAATCACTGACATGAGAAAACTGGAAAGAAAAAAAAGGACAAAAAGTTTGCCCCTCTTCCCCAAAGAAAACACAGGCACAAATTAAAATCAATTAAAGAATGGGAAGGCAGGGGTTGGGTGGGTGGAGGGGAGAGATTAATGGGGGAATTTATATGCACATATGCATAGCCCATGGACACAGAAAACAGTGTGGTGAAGACTTGGGAGGGGCGGGTATGGAATGGAGGCCAGTCAATGGGGGGGGGAAACAACAACAACAGTAACAAACAAATGGGTCATCTGTAATACTTTCAACAATAAAGATACATTTTAAAACATTTAGATTTAAAATAAAGATTTTAAAACTAAAAATAAATAAATATACCATTTCCTTAAGTGCTTAACAACAAATAAATAAGAATATAATATTCTTTATACCTACAATAAAGAATATTTCCAGCAGTAAATCTAAAAGGTGTTGGTTAAAATTTAAACACATAAAATATGAGATTTTAAATTTTGGGGCAGTCTTATACAATAAACACTGAATTTGGAGCATTCAATTCAATAACAGTGAGACTTACAGAAAAATCTATCATTTTAAAAATAAGATCTATATTTGTAAAAGCAGAACAAATAATATTTTCTTTCAGTATTTACCCACAGTGAAGGCCAACCTACCTATGTTTAAAACAGCTGCACTTTTATTAATGTTCTCTAAAAACACTTCACATAAAGAATTCTGTTTCAAAGAATGGATGGTAAGGATAAAACAACAAGCAATAATGCCTTAAGTGTATAAAGCAATGGAATAATAAGGTGAAAATAAGTTACATTCAAGAGGTTAATTTCTTCACTCAAAAACTTAATTTGGTTCAATTTGAAAAGTGCCTCAGTGACAATAGACCTCCTTGATTGAATATCTTGAATGGCAGAAGAGGAATAGGAACAATTATTGAACAACAATTGGGTGCCAGTAATGGGGGGCAAGACCCCTGCCTGTATCTCCAATACATCTTCTATTCTTCTGTCTCATATGATACTAAGGACTTATTATTATGCTGGCTATGGTTCACTGAACAACCCATATTCAAGTCTCTCTGACTTTTACACACTAGTTTCTCTGTTTACTTTTCCTGTGTCTGACTGATTGGCATCTTTTTACTCTAACACAGGTCAATCTTCATCCTCTACATTAAACATTCCCAGGGTTCTTGAGCATTTAATTACCCTTTCTGTGGAGGTATTTCTCACATTATTACACTGTAATGTTTTATTTAACGCACCTATCTCCCTTTGATTGTGATTTGGTTGGTAGAGTCCAGGTCTTCGCTACTGCCTATAGCTAAATGTACTTAGTGATATCTGTCAAAATGATGACAAATAAGAGTGTCTGGGTTAGTTTTTATTTACACGTGTCATCTCAGAAAACCCAGGACCAAATCTCAATACTAGTGACTTAGGGACTCGCTCTACCTTTTGCTACATGACTGATCTTTGAAAATCTATATGTATATGTGTATATATTTATATATATTTAATACCAAGCAAATAAAGCATTCTAACTTTGGAATGAAAATTTTTATATCCTATGTTGTAGTGTCCTGTGGTATGAAAGTACAAAAACTAAAATCAATGAGTCACACCTTCCTTTTTAGCAGATTGATTGTAGAAAAAATCCTTTGTATGCGAGGCTTTTTCTAGGACCTTCAGATACAAGACTTCATATTTTCTTTGTGTTCACTTATTCAACAAACATTAGCAAGTTTTTATCTGATTCAGCCACTGTCTTTGGCATTGGGGCTAAAGGTACAAGATGTACGAAGTCCCTGCCATCACAATATTTATATTCATGTGGACCAGGCATATTTTAAGCAAGTAAACACATTTGAAAGTACTATTAAAAAAACAAAGCAGAAGTGGAAGATAGTTTCTTTTTTATTAAGTCAGGAGAGTTTCTCCAAATGAGATGACATTGAAGACACCTAAATCATGAGAAGGGACTAGGTATAAAAACATACTGGTGAAAAGTTTGCTAGGCTTAGAGAACAAGCCGAATTGCCCTAGAGAGGACACAACTCTTTCCATTTGAGACATAAAGAGAACAGTAAGACAATGACAGGGGAGAAGCAAGTGGGAGCCCAATAATTGGAGGACGTGGTAGGTAATTATGTTGTTTGATAAAGTGTGAATTATATTTTTCAAAGCCTACTCATGCCACAGAGTAGAAAATGGGTTTTATGGCATCCATGAAAGTGACGAAGCTTTGGACAACCAGACAAGAGGTGATGGAGACCATGGTGTAAATGAGAACAGTCAAGACGATTTGAATAAGTAGCACTGACCTGCTTCTGTGTTGGTTATGTTGGGTGGTGTGTAAAGTGTTAGGAAAAATTAAAGATGCCTCCTAGGGTTTTGGCCTGATGACTGGATAAATGGTGGTATTGTAAATTGAAATATAAAGTAGACAAAGAAAAGGTTGGTGAGGAGAGCCAAAATCAGAGTAGCCAAGATATTGGGATAAATGATCTTGTTAAATTAGCAAGAATGGAAACAGAGATGGTGGAAGAGAAAAAGACAGCAAAGCAGTTGCTCCTTTTTGAAGAATAGCTTGTTAGGAGTAAGTTGTGACAACAGAAATAAGGGGCCTATTTTGCAAAAATAGTCCAATTTTGCAAAAATATTTTGCTGACCTGACTCATTGTGATTGAAAGAAAAAAACAACACACATACAAAATGTCTAGATTAAATCTGTATGAAAGATCCTGATACCTAAGTGAACATATTTTTAAGTGCTTTAACCACATAGTGTATAAATCAAAATATATCTTACAGAACCTACAATGTGTTGACCTCAAAGTTATTTCTGAGGTTCAGTGTTGTTTTATAGAGGTAACTTCAGAGAGTAAGTAAAGTGGAGTCCTTGAAACCAGATTAAGTTGATCAAGTAAAGAAAGATTGGCTTACATGATTTCTGTCTGAGTTTCCACTTAATTCTCAACACAATATGAACCTAAGGGTATCTTTTGGGGCTAATTAAGTAGCATTAGATATGCAAAAGATGGATGCTATTGTTACAAATTTTATGAAAGTAATGTCAATTTCTTCCAGACAATATTGGCTTTAAAGCTCTGAACTAAGTAACACCAATCATACCAATTCAATCCTTATCACACTGTGTATTTGCAATTGCTGTGGGTGTTTCAATTAAAACAAGATATACTTGAAACAGTTCTGGTTTATGTCTGTTTGGTTTAATTTGTATTAACAATGCCCTCTTTGCTTTTAAAATTGTCCTGTTTTAGAATATAAAGCATATGGTCATGCTAATTAAAAATGATATGTGGATCACCTTGCCAATTAAGGCAAAGAAGCAAACATTAAACAAGGAAACTAAGGCATCTCAAATGCCAAAATGTACGGCATCATGGAAAATTTAATATGATTCTTCTGAACATACACCTATTACCAAAACAGGAGAGAGAAGCTGAAATAAGGTTATTCCTTTCTCAAGGATGAAGTGAATTTCTATCTTCCCCATTTACCTATATATGTGATTTTGTGGCAGGCAGTGGATATTAGCGACCAAGACATGGGCATGAACATGAGGAAGTTCTGGGTTAAATCCAAATTTTGACATTTCAGGGCTGTGTGATGTTGTTTAAGTTAAGTTACTTGACCTCTCTAAGCCTCACTTTCTCCTATGCAAGTTGGAAAGAATGGGATCTTTCTTACAACGATGCCCATTGTTAGAATTTTATTATGGAGAGGTGATACCATAATGAAAGCATCATTACCATCATCTTATTGTCATCAACATGATTACCACCATTTTCTCGCCCAGACTTCTAAACAATGTTTTATCAGTTATCTCCTCTGCTTTCTAAGTCAACTATTTCCCCTCCATATTTGGTTCTTCAATTACTTCTAATCAACACACAAAACAAGCAGAGTACTAGTAAAACAAAATACCCCAACACAATGGACTTTCGTCATCTTCTACTACCAGCAAAACATCTTTACAAGATAATTGTTCTCCTTTTCCACCCAACATAGTTTAGTTTCTATCCCTTCCACTATATTATCAAAATGAATTGCTCACTCAGTTTAATCTTACTTGACATTATGCAATATTTGACACTACACAACTCAGCCTTCTGCCTGAGATTCCCTTGGGTGTCCTAGATTACAGAATTTCCAGGATTTGTGTGTGCCTTTGATCTGGATCAATTCCAATGAAGATGTAGTCATAGCCATCAGAGTGTGTACCAGTGGGACCCAAGATTTGGTTAATGGGTGAATACTTATAGGAAGGGTTAAATACAGATTGAACATAAGATTCAAAATTAAATTAGAATTTCAGATAAACAACATAATATTATATGGGACATAATTGTGTTCAAAATATATTTGTTGCATATCTAAAATTCGTATTTAGCTGGGCATTGTGTATTTTTACTTGCTAAATCTGGCAACTCTACAAGGAAGAGATGTTCACAAAAGTGGATTTATAGGACAAGGTGTCTATCATGCATATCCAAGGCCCCTCACATTGTTAAACAGAGACAGGAATGGAAAAATAATTAGAGCTGATTTTGGACCAGGGAAAAGGAGCTGCGGAGTCAGGAAATCTGGTACAGACTCTCCCTGAGTACCCACGTTCTAACCTTGAATCCAGTCCCCAGGTTGTTATAGAAAAAAATCTTGTCAAGACAAGAGACTAGAATCTATTTTAATTCATTTGATTTATACAATTTAAGCACAGGGGGCGGTGGTTTTCAACCTTTCTAATGCTGCAACCCTTTAATACAGTTCCTCATGTTGTGGTGACCCCCAACCATACAATTATTTTCGTTGCTACTTCATAACTGTAATTTTGCTACTGGTATGAATCATAATGTAAATATCTGATACACAGGATGTCTTAGGCGACCCCTGTGAAACGGTTGTTCAACCCCCAAAGGGGTCGCGACCCACAGGTTGAGAACCACTGACAGAAAGTCTAGACCTCTGGCATGTGGGCCCCTATTTGTATTTTTGCCTAAACACTAAAAATGTTGGAGGCAGGAATTTTGCCTTTGCCTTTAGGGCTTCATCTATATATATTTGGATTAATGTGTAGTTAATCTGCACATTCAGCTTAGTTTTCCTTACTAAGTCATACAAAAACACCAAGAAGCTTCAGGGTAGAAACATATGCTCCTTTCCATTCATCAGGATGCCTTTTCCTTCTGCATATATAATCTACAGATTGAGATAGATTTTATAGATTAATCTATAATTTAATAAATTACAGGTTATTTAAATTTAAATGTATTAATATATGTAAAGCAATGAAAAAGTTACTTGGAACATATTTAATAGAGGGTAAATTTTAGCTATTTTTTGGTGTCTGGCTTCAGTGTAAGGAGAAACGCCTATAGTAAAACAGCTTTCGCCTACCCACAACTCCTAGTGTCAAAAATAAAAAATAATTCTAATCTTTTCTTGCTCTTTTTCAGTCTCTTTCTGGGGAATCGTTGGAATATCAAATCTGTGACTCTTAAAATGACTGCTCTGCATTCACCAACATCTTAAAAACATTTTGTTGGTTTCCACTTCTAGAGAGGAAATTGCCTAAAAGCAAAACTCCTAGCAAGGGAAGGCAAGGAAGTTTGAAAAGTTTGCATCCCAGTAATGTAGCTGAGGAATGTGACAAGGGAGTCTGGAAATAGAAAATATGCTTGCTTTACAGAAAAATCACTTGCTACCCTAGGCTATGTTCTTGCTTATAATAGCTGTACATGGATCTCCTAATGGGCTTCTTTGTACTTTGACTATAGTGGATTTCTAACTAGACAAAGCACTTATTGAAAGGAGGAAATGAAATTTCCTTTTACAGTCTTTCCCCCCCCCTCTCCGCCCCCAACACACAAACACTGATAAAAATCACTATCACTGGGTGGCTGAGCTCTGTCAGGGTCTTAGCCACCCCACTTTGCTGATGTCTGGAAAAACTCAAGCCTTGTTCAGTATCTAGTTTTCTGTCAGTCAGGAGGGACTTTTGACCTTGGCAACTGTCTTCAAAATTCTCCAAGGCAGCAAATATTTTATAGATTCCAGTTATTCTGAGACATCATCCATGGGGACTTTTCCTTTCTTAAAAGGCTGCTGCCCTCCCTATGCCCCGCCAGTACCATGTTATATGTCAAGCAATGGAAATGGGAGTTAAGAGTGTAAACAACTGTCTTCAACCTCAAGGATCTTGTGGTCTAATTGGAAGCACAAAATAATTATTTATACCTGGAAACAATTTCAACTAAAAGTATGAAGTTCAGTGTTATAAAATAGCATAGAAAATAATGATGATGATAAAATACACAACGAAGTCTAACATTTAAGGATTTATGATACGCCAGCAACTATTCCAAGCATTTGCATGCATTATTTATTGCAAAGGAGAATATATTAGTTTTCTAGGGCTGCCATTAAAATTACTACAAACTGGATGGCTGAAAACAAGTGATCTTTATTCTCTAATGGTTGTGGGAAGTAGATGTCTGAAATCAGGGAGCTAGCAGGACCTTGATGCTTCTGAAGAGCCCAGTGGAGAATTCTTTTTTCCCTCTTTTCTAGCCTCAGCTTCTACACTCATTGGCATTCCTGAATTTGTAGCTGCATCACTCCAATCTCTGCCTTTGTCATCACATGACTTCTTCCCTGAGTCTATTTGTGACCTCCCCTCTTCTTGTAAGAACACCAGTCACTGAATTTAAAGCTTACTCTAATCCAGTATGACCTCATTTTAACAATTTACACCTGTAAAGAGTATATTTGCAAAAAGGACTCAGATTCTGAGGTTTTGGGTAGGCATGAATTATGTAGGAACACCATTCAACCCACTAACGAATGTTAGACTGAGCCTAATTAAGAGTAAAATTAACATTTTATGGGTCCTGACAGGTGAGTGGCTTTGGGCAGAGGAGAATTTGAATGTCAACTCAACAAGCGCTTATTGAGCAGATAGTTTGTGCCAACACCTGTGCCAGGAGCCAGTGGAGATACATCGGTTAGGCTGTGTTGGTATCAGTAATGCTTGGCTTCAGAAAAATAACAAATGGCAGACATATTGAAGCTTAAATAAGACTGAAGCTTATTTTTTCTCTCTCTTCTAAGTAAAAAAAGTCTAAGGGTCAGTGATCCAAGGAAGGTATGATGACTCCACAGCTACATTAAGGACCCGCAATTTTGGGACTGCCATCCTCTGGACAGGCTTCTATTTTCCATATCCTAAATCACCTCACAGTCCAGGATGGTTGAGGGAGCTCCAGCAATCAACTAGATATTTCAGACCAGCAGCATAAAGGAGCAGGAGATAGACAAGAGTCACTTTTCCTACCCGAGTCAATCTTTTTGGGAGGATTTTTCATAGCATTTTCTTTTAATTAATCACTTGACCACACTTAACTGCAAAGAAACCTGGGCCTACTGCATTCCTGAACAAATATAGGATTTTTTTTTTACCAAAAAGAAAAGGCAGAATAGATATTGGAAATTTGCCTGATCTCAAGGAGCTCAAAGTCTATTTGAGAAGATAATAACTTAATAGATGTGTTAATTTACCTTTGCTGCTCCAACTGCCACAAACTTAAAACAACACAAATTTATTATCTTATAGTTCTAAAGAACAGAGGTTCAAAATGGGTCTCACTGGGCTTAAGTTAAGATGTCAGCAAGGCAGTGTTCTTTCTGGAGGTTCTAGGGGAAAATCCACTTCATTGTATTTTGAATTTCTAGAAGGTGCCTGCATTCACCTTCTTCCATCTTTGCAACCTGCAAGGTTGCATCTCACTGATCAGTTCTTCTGTAGTTACAAGTCTATCTGACTCTAAACTCAGCTCGGAAAGGGTTTCCTCTGTGAAGGACTCAAATGATTTGACTGTATCTACCTGGATGATCTAGGATAATCTGCCCATTTGAAGTTCTTTACCATAATCAGATCTGCAAAGCCCCTTTTGCCATGTAAGGTAACATACACAGGTTCTAGGAATTGGGACATGGACATCTTAGAGGAAGACCATTATTTAGCCCACCAAAATAGAATTAAGGTATCAAGACACAGGTATAACAATAAAGTAAACACTGGTTGACAAAAACCAAAAAGAGTCTAACTTTATTAATGAGCATTATTTGTTAGGATTCACATAAGGATTGAGAAGAAAATTAATGTTAGAAAAGGAAAAATTATGTCCTTAAATATCAAGCCTGCCATTGAACATTAACATTTATACAATGGGAAAGTATAGGTGATTCTCAATTCAAGAAATGATTTGATAAAAGTGGTGATTTAGAAAGCGAAGTCTGATAAAGTGAGTAGGAAAGAGAACAGTTGACAGATTAAGAGGATACTAAAGTATTTATGAGAGATTTTCATTTAGGCTAGAGGTGAAGAAAACAGGAAGGGTTTTTGAAAGAGATAAAAGTGAAGAAAAGTGAAGAAAAGTCAAAATTGACTGAGGTTTTATTTACTTATTTGTATTGATTTTAGAGAAGAAGGGAGAGGAAAAGAGGGATAGAAACATCAATAGTGAGAATCATTGATTAGCTGCCTCCTGCTCACTCCATACTGGGGATCGAGCCTACAACCCAACCATGTATCCTTAATCAGAATCAAACCTGGGATCCTTCAGTTGGCAAGACTACTCTCTAGTCACTTAGCCAAGCTTGACTGAGGGTTGTATTTTGACTTTTTACTATTTTTTTTATTGATTAAGGTATTACATATGTGTCCTTATCCCTCCATTGCCGCTCACTCCCCACCCCCCTCCCTCATACCCTTATCCCCCTGGTGTCTGTGTCCATTGATTAGGCTTATATGCATGCATATCAGTCCTTTGGTTGATCTCTCCCCCTTACCCCTATGCTTCCCTACCTTCCCTCTAAGGTTTGATGATCTGATCGATGCTCCTCTGTCTCTGGATCTGTTTTTGTTCATTAGTTTGTATTGTTCATTATATTCCATAAATGAGTGAGATCATGTGATATTTATATTTCTCTGAATGGCTTATTTCACTTAGCATAATGTTCTTCAGTTCCAAATGTAATAGACTGGAAGAGAAAAATAGTTCACAAAGTAGGAAAAGAAACTTGGTGTATCGAGTAAATGTTTTATTAAAATTATTCCTCATTTGCCGAAACCGGTTTTGCTCAGTGGATAGAGCATCAGCCTGCAGACTGAAAGATCCCAGGTTCGATTCTGGTCAAGGGCATGTACCTTGGTTGCAGGCACATCCCCAATTGGGGGTGTGCAGGAGGCAGTTGATCAATGTCTCTCTCTCATCGATGTTTCTAACTCTCTATCCCTCTCCCTTCCTCTCTGTAAAAAATCAATAAAATATATTTTAAAAAATTATTCCTCATCTACTCAACTTAATATTAAAGTACTGTCAGATATACTTGTATGACATTGACATTGGGTTGGGGTCTCCCTTGGCCTTCTTGTGAGCCTCCAACATCATCTTCTGTTCCTAGGTTAATATTTATGAGAAAATTAAATATTTGAACACACACACACACACACACACACACACACACATGCAAACAATAAATTGAAATAAAATAGTTTCAATTAAGTCTTTAAAGCATGCTACCTATGATATTTTGAATGTGCCAGACAAGCTCTTCCTAGCCACCCACCAAATACTAGTAAGCTAAACTTCTTTGATATTTTAAAGTAATGGCTCTAAGGTCAGATATTTCTGATACAAACGCCATTTACTCTATAAGAAGCACAAACTTGGGCAATTTATTAAACTCCTCTAAGCCTGAATGTTGCAAAAATGTGTTCCTCACAAGGTTTTTGTGACAATTTAGAAAGATAATCCATGTAAAAGCAGTTAGTAGAGGCTTGAAAGATAGTGCTAAACAAATGATAGAACTATGTTATGAAAATTTAAGACAAAACTTCCCAAAGAAAGACTAAAACCATCACCATCTTGCTGAGGTGGGTGTGGGGAGAGGGAGAGAGGGAACAGGGGAGAGAGGGAGAGAGAAATAGAATACATTTTCTATTTTCATATTGTTATATTATTTTGTGGAACTCAAATACACCCATCCCCATCCAGCAGCCCCGAGCACTCTCACAGTTCACCTCCAAGCTGACAGCTGGGAGACTGCAGATCTAAAGCTCCATGAAAAATGTTTCTGCTGTCAGTATAAATGGATATTTTCCAGCTGATGTCTGTTGCAGCCTTTTGGGGTAAATATTGGTTTTACTTTGTAAAACTACAGGCTATAATTATAAACCAGGAGGCCACATACCTTAAATGAATAGATTAATTATAAAGCCTCATTATAAGTCATGTTACCCATTAGCTTTAAATAGCTATCATATGAACTCCTGATTTATTGGAGCTGAGAAATTCTAACAGGACTGTGGGAATCCCTTTCACGTCCCGAGTGGTTCAGGATTCCTGTTCAGGTATCGGGTTCTGGAGAAGTCCACACGCAAATGAAAAGAGACTAGAAAAGTATTAATTTGGGCATATTGGGGGGCAGGCGGGAGCCCACCTGTAGTGGGAGGACTACAGACTGCTCTGGCCTTGCTATCCCTTTTATTGAGACTATGGGATACAACCATAGCCCTTAAGTAGGAAATTCCAATAACAAAAATACATAAGATAAAGTTAGGTGGAGGCTGCTTCAGCTAACAATGTTTTAACTAAACAGTGAATGGTTAGAGCAATTAAGGTTGTTGACCAGCCTTCCAGGTTTCCTGTCCACATCTTTCTATTAGTGAGACAATGTTCGATTTCCGGCACAGACTTTTCTTCATTTTTTTTTTTAAGTGACTGTAATGACTACCAGCTGAGGACTGATTATCCATTTTGGTGTTAGACAATTTGCCACTAGTCAAGAAGAGGAGAATGAGCATTTTATTCTTATTATTGGTATCACACTGGATTGAATATCCTCTCAGTGTTGGGACCCCCATACTAGTAATCCCATTAACATTAATCAACTTTTACTTTTAATGAATCACTAGTAAACTAGGAAACTTATGATCAATGAGCTATTTCAAACAGTGAAGCCCAGGTTCTTTATATATTTGATCAAGTAAATAAACAATTTTTGTTTCTAAGTCCCAAAAGCCATGCCTTACAGGGATTGGAGAGTCCAATGAACTACAAATAGTAGGATTTACTACACAGAGGAATGGACTGAGAGCTGGCAAGAACCCCAAGCATTATAGATATTATTCCCTGTCTTCCAGGAGGAACTATCCTCAATTTTGGGAAAAGTATAGCGTGATCTTATAAGGTTTCTCATTCTTTGTGTTTTAAATGAGTGAATGATGATAGATTATAGAAACAGATATCTTAGTTGGAAATAGAATGAAGAGCTCCCATCTCTTTTCCTGGGAAGAATATTGGAAGTAGACCATTTAGATGATCTTCTTGATTCAGAGAGAGTGAAATTATAAAAAACAAAAATGAAGACCTATGATCCTTTTTGCCCCTCCAACATCCAACAAACCTTTTTCAAATTAATTCCTCCTCACTCTAAAAACCATTTTGGTTAGTTAACCATACATCCCTGTAATTCAGAGACCATCTTTGTTTATATCAGTTGTTCCTGCCTAAACATTAATAGTGCCCTTTTTATTCTTAAATGTATACCAGTTTGAATAATAAGTTATATGATAATCCTACTTTTAGGGACATAACTGTTTATGGAATCAATGCAAGGGATACTCCCAATCTCAGTGCCCTCTTGCGTCTTGATGCCACCTACTATGATTGGATTGAAACGGAGGAAGGCATGAACTGCAAGCATAGTTGGTTAGACTCGAACTCTAAGAACTTTGAATCTTGAGTGAGTGATACAAAGTTGGAAGATATAATGGACTGGATTCATCACAGTCAGAGAGGAGGAGCATAAGGTCATAGTGGTCCTGAGCTGTGGCCTTGACAATAATTTTGACAGCCTCCTCTCTAGAGTTCGCAGTTCTATTAGCCTCTATTCACAGCTGCTCATCGAGATGTCAGTCCTGACAGACCCATATTCCTTCTCAAATAATCCCCCCCTTTTTTGGCTTAAAATAATTTCTGTTGTTTTCAGAAAAGAGCCTAGAGTCTGCTAAAGGAAGCCAAGAAAAAAAGTAGCCTGAAAGTAGGTGGCCAAACAAGCAGAGAAATCTGTACAATGCCTGTTCTCATAGAGCTGGTGTTCTATTGCATGGGAGTAGATAATTTACAAAATAAGCAATATATATATATATCATATTAAAAGACATAAGAGCTTTGAAAGACATAAAGAGAAAGAAGAGACAGAGGTGAGAGGGGAGAGATAGAAGGGGAGAGGAGCAAATGGGAGAGAGAGAGAGCAGGAGAGATAGAGAGAAAAACAAGGGGAAAGAGATGTTTAGGCAGTATATATTTAGGTGATTATGTCATATTTTTTAGTTATTTCCTTTCCTTGTTTTGGTTTTTCTGGGTGTTTTTTTTCCTTTTTTTTGAATTGAATATTTTTATGATTCTATCTGATCTCTCTTACTATCTTATTAACTATATTTTCATTGGTTGCTATTTGTCTTAAAAGTTTACATTTTTAATTTATCATATCAATTTTTAAGTACTATTATATACCTTTATTTATACCTTATAAGCCTAAAACAGTATACTGCTATTTTCCCTATTCTGGTCTGTGGGTTAGTGTTCTCATAATTTAACTTACACATACATTATAAAACTCTCAATACATTATTTTACTTTAAAGGATAAGAAAAATTAAAAATAAGATAAGGATTTTTACATATTATTGTTGTTACTCTCTACTTCTTTGTGTAGATGCTTATTTTCATCTGGTACCTATCATGCACATCCTCTTATGATACTTATGGTTATGATCTGCTGATGATGCATTTCTATAGCCTTGTATATTTGAAAAATCTTTATGATCCACACATTTTGCTCTAGGTATTTAATCAACTTATATGTCAATGTATGCCTATACAACAACATGCCCATTAATGTTTATAGCAGCTCTATTTATAATCATCAAAAATTGAAAACAACCAAAAGTTCTTTGACAGTTGAATGGATAAACCAAGTATAGTTAAT
Source organism: Lasiurus cinereus (assembly GCA_011751065.1). Taxonomy (NCBI): domain Eukaryota; kingdom Metazoa; phylum Chordata; class Mammalia; order Chiroptera; family Vespertilionidae; genus Lasiurus; species Lasiurus cinereus. Next base: position 41,304,119 of record JAAGEH010000041.1, read on the forward strand.
CCATAAAATTGCTACTATTCAACAATAAAAAAAATGAGTAAGCTATCAGCCACAAAGGAACATGAGAAAATCTTAAGTATATATTGCTAGTTAAAAGCAGTCGGTTTGAAAAGGGTACATATTGTTATCCCAATATATGACATTTGGGAAAAGACAAAACTACTACAGAGATTGTAAACACACCAGCGGGTGTTAGGAGTTCAAAGGGAGGGGGTTAAATAGGTGAAGCATAGAGGATTTTTAGAACGGTAAAACTATTCTAATTAATATTATAATTTTGGATACATGAATGGCACTATACACTTGTCAAAGCCCATAGGAATTCATAACACAAAGAGAAACCATAATAAATGCAGATTTAAAAAAATCATTTAGCAGATTAAAAAATCCTAAGGTAGAATGAATAATGCAATAAATGAGTCTAATAGTATAACAGATGTGTGAAATGATGTTTCTGAAGGGAGTAGGAGAAAAAGGGGCTGGCTTAAGTAACTTTAAAAATTAGTGGATTCTGTAAGATTAAAGGCAAAATGGATTGTAATAAGCACTATACTGAAGTTGATATAAGTGTCTCCCATGTGTATATGAATGAAAAATTATGAAACCACTATACACATATACTGTAATTGAATAATTAAGTAAATAGATGATTGATGGCAAGAGTCAAGTTTCTTGCTTTAGAAGCAGGAGGTGGCGAGTATGAAAAGAAAGCTATAATAATCCATGTGGTAGCAGATTAAAGTTGGAGACATTGGAATGAACTCTTTAGTTTAAGATAGATAAAGTTGGTTACATAAAAAAATACTTATGGATATGTGAATATACACAGTTTAATATACACACATGTATTTTCTTGCTTCGTCAGATGAGGAGGCTAGAAAATCCAAGACTATGGCACTGGCAAATTCAGTGTCTGGTGAAAGCTCATTACCTGGATCATAAATGGCCATCTTTTTAGAGTGTCTTCACATGGTGGAATGAGTGAAGGATCTCCCTGTAATGTCTTTTATAAGGTCACTAATCCCATTCATGAAAATTCTGCCCTCTAGACCTAAACATCTCCCAAAGCCCCCACTTCACAAACCATCACATATGATTTCAATATATGAATTTTGGGAGGATACAAACATTCAGTCTATTTTGAGTAGTTTAATTATGAAAAAAATTCAAACAAATCCCACTTGACATACATTCTATAGAATTCCTTATGAATACTCCTCAGTATTGTCAAGATCATAAAAAACAAAGGACATCTGAGAAACTAGTTAACAGCCAGAACAAACAAAGAATATTAGGTAAATACCAAGAAAATCGGAATATAATATACTAGTAGATTTTTTTTTGTTGCTGTTAATACTCACCATAGGGTTGTTTTCTATTGATTTTTGAAAGCGAATACAAGGGAAGGAGAAGGACAGAGTGAGAGAGGAGAGAAACATCAATGTGAGAGAGATACATTAGTGATTATTTGCTTCCTGCATGCACCACAACCTGGGCCTGGAATCAAACCTGCAATCCAGGTACTGCCCCCTTGAGCAGGAATCAAACTCACAACCTTCAGTATGTGGGCTGGTGCTCCAATCACTGAGAAAACTGGCCAATGCTAAAATATGGATTTTTTTAAAAATAATATCATCAGATCATTAATTTGGTACAACTATACCATATTACTGTAAGATATTAATAATAAGAAAATTGAGTGTGGGTATAGAAATTTTTTATACTATTGTTACAATTTTTATTTAAATCTAAACTTAGAAAATTTGAAAATTCATTTAAAAATGATCTTTTGTCAACTTTATTTTTGAAATATTATTTGTTGGGTATTGAATTCTAAATTGACAACATTTTTTATCAATGCTTTAAATATTTCACTCCAGTCTTTTCTGGCATGTGTTATATCTGATAAGCCTGCTGTCATTCATAGCTTTGTTTTATATATGTATTGTTTATTTTTCTCTAATTGCTTATCACTGGTTTTAAACAATTTGATTAATATGTGCCATGGTGTAGTCATGAGACCCTTTTTGAATGAAATGGCACAAATTCATACTTGAATGTTAACACAGATTTCTTAAGACTATCAATTTAAGACTATAAAATAGATCATGAAATGAATTAATATGAGGGCAAAAAGACCCAAATATATATTTCATGTTCACTAGGGCCAACACTTAAAATACTACCATAATCCGGTTAGAAGTTAAATTATATTTGATTTCCTTATCCTATATAATAAAACCCTATTTTGCAAATTGACTGAACAGTGGTACAACCAGTGGAACAACTAGTTGCTCTGATGCACATTGACCACCAGGGGGCAGATGTTCAATGCAGGAGCTGCCCCGTGATGGTCAGTGCACTCTCACAGGGGGGGAGCACTGCTCAGCCAGAAGCTGAGCTCATGGCTGGTGAGCACAGCGGTGGTTTTAGGATCACCTCCTGCCTCTGCAGCAGCACTAAAAAGCAGCGAGGCTAGTGGTAAGGAGCAGCGAACCTAACAGGCAGGCGGTAAGGAGTGAGGGGTCCCAGACTGTGAAAGGGATGTCTGACTGCCAGCAGGTAGGCATCCCCCAAAGGGTCTCAGACTGCAGGAGTGTGTAGACTGAGCTGAGGAACATCCCTCCCCTTTAGTGAATGAATTTTGTGCACCAGGCCTCTAGTTTTACAAAAAAAGAAACATATGACCAAGAATGACTAAGCAATTTGTTTTAACCTCACAGCAATTTAATGGAATGGAAATAGATTATTTCACTATTGGTTACTACTTAGTATTCCAGCACCTATAGATCAGAATCTACTTCTCCAATCTGGTTTCTTAATGTGAGTAGCAGGCTCAATCAGAGTTTGTCTTACCTAGGCTTTTTTTTTTTTTCTATACAATCAGTTTCACACCCACAAAAATATAGGGAATCAAGGACTTGGAACCTTTTAGTCCTCTTTATGAAGGTACATTGCTCTCAACCCCAGTTGGATTTAATGCCTTATCTTTTGCCTCTGATCCATTCTGTGCTGCCAGGCTGCAGTTTTGACTTTCACTTAACCATTGTCCTCATTTCCATTTTCAGTCTTGACTCTGTATTAGATGTAAATGGCCTTCGTCACTTATGCCTCAGGTTTATTTCTTATAAGGAATGTGCAGTTCTGGCCATGAAGCCTGACCTTTGGGGAAGACTGCTTGGAAGTTTCCCACAAAATATTCAAACTTTCTGTAGGAAACAGCTGCTTAAAAATTATTGCTACTGGGTGCCAGGGGATAAGCTGTAATATTCCTATTTTCCTGTAATCAAATTTTCATAGTATTACCTCTTTACTTATAAAGAATAGTTATTTCCTGTAGAAAACAGGCCTTTGAGAAGTTTCAGTGATATTTATCCAAAGGAATTTATTTAATAAATATTTCTCTGCACTCCTCTACACTCATTGCCATTTCAAACTATCTTACATATACTAGGAGAACAATAAAAGTCAATAAAAGCATACAAATAAGCAGGCCAAGAAATGAGGAACCCAAATAAACCAAAGAATGCAGGTAATCTTGGGTAGTAAATGATATACATTAACTACTTTTCAGAGGGAAACACCTAAAGCAGAAATATCTGTGCCTTTCCTGTATTCAAAGAATAGCAGCATGATACAGATCTATTGATGGGGTTTGCATAGATACAAATCATCTAAAGCTTTTAATAGACCTAATGCTAAGGTCTGTATCCTGAGGTTAAATGTTAGGGAGTCTCTGGCTGTAGATGCCATTAAGCAAATGTCTTTATAGAGAAAGAAAGTCAAATCAGGTCTACATAAAATCTTATCCAGGTTTATTCATAATCACTCTCATATATATATATACACACACACATATATATACACACACACACACACATATATATATACACACACACACAAACGTATTTCCTATGCTGTGCTAGGAAATTGTTGTAATTAATCTTAAAGTAATCTTTTTGGAATTATGAATGCTTATACTGCATAAAACAGGATTTTGTTTATGTAGGACAAAGGAGTGGTTAAAAATGGAGAGTCAAAAAGAAAAGTATAAGGCTAAGCCAGCAATTTTCAATCTTTTTCATCTAATGGCACACATAAACTAATTACTAAAATTCTGTGGAACACCAAAAATTTTTTTTTTGCTGATTTGACAAAAAAGTTATAATTTTGATTGATTTAAAAAATAGTATAAATAGTAAGTACCTACTCTTTTTGTTCCAAAGTAACTTTTTAAAAAATTGGGAACCTATACATACATATAAGCATGTCTAAAACCAAGAATGAGCCAACCAGATACAACTTTATTATGAGACAGGCCCAATAAAATGCAAGTCTATTATATGACCTATATATTTATGGTTCAAGATCGGGTATTGACCATAAAATGACTATTGTGCTGGATGATATATATTTTTTTATTTGACATTCTAAGGAAAAGAGGTCATTGTTTCTGACTAAACAGTCAGGTATTGAGTTTAGAAATTCTTGCGGCACACCAGTTGAAAATTACTGAGCTGAGTGATTCAACAGCTAGATATTAATGTCTGCTTCCTAGAAGCTGCCAATTACAAAGTTCCTAAGTACTGGACTCTGCACAATGGCAGGTTATCTAGACAAATACCTATTTAATTACATTCCACAAAACAAACGTCAGAAAACCAAGCCAATTACTCTGCCCTGGAAAACCTGCAGAAATAAATGAATATATTGCCATGGGATTTCTATCACAGAACTCTGAAACTGTGATAGGCATCATAATGTAGCAATACACATATAGAGAGATATGTGGAGTAAAGATCTATCCATACATAGAGACAGGCTTATTTACAGCAGATAAAAACAAGCTACAAGGGTAAAGCTTGAAACAACTTTTGAATTTTTAGCAAAGCTTCTTCCCCTGTGCGAAATGAAATGGTATGACCCATTGGAAGACATGCTACCCAGTGACCGATTTTAAGGCATATTGCTAAACTGATTTACATATTTGAGCACCGGGATCATAAATATATGGGTGGAACCCTTCCAAATTTGGTACTTTTCAGTACCAACGAAATTGTTAGTAAGAAAATGAAATAAAATGTCCAATTATTGAATCTTTCTGCTGTCTACATAAATTTTTCAAAATTCAGCATACATAAACAACATTTAACCAGTTCACTTAATGGAGGTGCCTAACAGTATGATACAGAAAGTCATATTTCTGCCCCAAGGGAAATATCTGCTTTCACTTAGATACCAATTAGAAGGTGACTCTCCGCATTTACTAAATATCTACCCACAGCACACTTATCAGTCAACTGATACTAACATTTTGCAAGAGTAGTACAGATTCACAGTTCCTCAACTGCAGTTATGAAATCCAAAATGTTCCAGAAAATGAATGTTTCACAACTCCTTTGACAGCAGAACCTAACTAGAACCAATACTTTAGTCCAGTGGTCAGCAAACTCATTAGTCAACAGAGCCAAATATCAACAGTACGACTACTGAAATTTCTTTCACGAGCAAATTTTTTAAACTTAAACTTCTTCTACGCTACTTCTTCAAAATAGACTCGCCCAGGTCGTGGTATTTTGTGGAAGAGCCACACTCAAAGGGCCTAAGAGCCATAGGTGGCTCATGAGCCGCAGTTTGTCAACCACTGGTTTAATCCTTCATAAAAATCCCACTTAATGTAACTATTGACACATTTCATTGAAGAAATATTAATATTTGATTGTGGGTTGCAGCCCCAGACCTACAGGATTTGTCATATTATGTGTAGTTTATGTCCATAACAGTTTTTCAAACGCTGAAAAATTCTGAATTTAGAAACACATTTCAGAGTGATATTGATAATGAGAAAGGCAATTTATGCATGGAAGCAGGGAGTTATGGGAAATCTCTGTACCTTCCTCTCAATTTTCTTGGGAACCTTAAACTATTCTAAAACGTACAATTAAAACACATACACAACATATTTGATTCAGACAGTTTCAGACAAGGGATTCTGGATCTATACTACAGATGTTATGAAACCCTTGGGCTCTTCATTTATTTAGTGACAATGATTTTAAGAATAGGAGTATTCAGAGAAACACAGTCAATAAACTCTGCATCAAATTTTTGAAAATTCACATCATAAAATAAGTTGCAATCCAGAGATAATTTACCCTGTCTGCCAAATCCTTTATAATTATTTGTCAAGATACCAAAAATATTATTGACAAACTTACAAGTCCTAGTCACATTTTTGATGTTAACTTGCAGTCTCTAAAATCAGGTGGCTTGTTGTCAAATTGGTTTATTGGCAATAGCTGGGCTTTTTTAAGTGGCAAATAATCATTTACTAAATTGCTATTTATTTCTTTAGGCCATTGGCACAGAGGGATTGGAAGTTGAATGACTTTTAGATCAGGAATTATACTTCCTACTTAACCACTTTGACAACGAGACTGTCTCTGATGCGGCGTTATAGGCCAGTGCTATGGACCTTGAAGAAAGCAAATGAATATCGACTTGTGGTGATGGAGATGACATGTCTCAGGAGGATCCCCAGTGTTCACAGAAGACAGAAACTGAGAGTAATGACTTTGGCATCACTCTGTGAATGGAAAAGAGCTGCGGCTGTCAGTGGAGGACAGGGATTGCTAACTGGGCGGTGTACCCTTCATACTGAAAGGAAAAGAAGAGACCTTTGAGGGTGAGCTCTCCCTCTCAGAGACATCTGAGAAACAAGCATCTGTTCTCCAGATCCAGAGATTACATGGCTGTGAAACCTCACTTGGAAAATACAGTTCTAAGAAGGCCTATAAAGAGACAATAAATAATTTTCAACATTCTCCTCAAAACATAAGCTTGTAATAATTTTCAATCCCCAAATAGTCCTACTTTGCCGATTTTTAAAATACAGGATGGCTCATCTTGGAATAACAGCTTAGTAAAAAAGACAATGCAGCCCTCTAGTTTCCTGAATATCCTTTCCTTGAAGTTTCAAAAGCAAGTGCTAGCTTACAAAGAAAATTGATTCAATGTGAGGCCTTTTGGAGTTGATACTTATATTCTCTGGCAGCAGCCCTGTGGATAGTGGGTAAAAGGAATGAGAAAAACTCCAATTGTCTAGGAGCTCAGTTTGCATTGAACAAACACAAAAAGGACTGGCTATCAGAACAGAATGTAAATCATCTCCACAATGTAAAGCAAACCCCTTATATTTTCAAATAGCCTGCTACGAATCCTTCCTTTTAATTCCTGGTTAGATATTCTGAGTACATCTATTCTTCCATCAGAATCCACAAGACAGTTAGAAACCCCCAGTGAAGACTCCACTATGAGCTCATTATCAACATGAATGGTCCTTTGTAGTTCCTCATGTGAACCAGCATTTCAACATCACTTGGGAACTTGATAGAATTTCTCAGGCTCCATGTGAGCCCTACTGATAGACTTCTGGAGGTAGAATTTTAGTAACCTGTAATGTAATAGGCTTTCCAGATGATTGAGATACTTAAGTTTGAGAACCATTGGTTTATTTTATGAAACTTAATCAGGGACAGAGGTGCAGATCAAGAATCAAGTGATGTGGGGAATTATTGGCTGGTCTGGGGTTCTCTCTTCATAATAATCTGCAAGCTGTTAACACCTAAACTGAAGCCAGTGTCCCCTCATCCCATCATGTAAAGCAAATCTTCACCAGGTGAACAAAAAACAGGTGCTTCGTAGAACTTCCTGCCCTCTTCCTCAAAATTAGCACTCACTATACCATAATAGACTATAAAACAATTTTTGGCTGAAATCAGTTTGGCTCAGTGGATGGAGCATCAGCCTGCGGACTGAAACTAAATGATTCCAGTCCTTGTAAGTTCTGTATTTACATCTGTTTAAGGTGCCATTAGTACCTGCAATATCATTTTGACAGTCCCATACTTTCAAATTATTATGCGTTTGAAATGTCCCGGGTTTGATTCCAGTCAAGGGCATGTATCTTGGTTGTGGGCACATCCCCAGTAGGAGGTGTGCAGAAGGCAGTCTCTCTCTCTCTCTCTCTCTCTCTCTCTCTCTCTCTCTCTCTCTCTCTCTCTCTTTGTCTCTCTCTCTCTCTCTTCCCCTTCCTCTCTGTAAAAAAATAAAATATATTAAAAACAAACAAAAATAACGTTTTTTTGTGTGTGCTCTTTTTAATTTGATTTTTGCTGTTTTTAAATCCCCTGTGGGGTCTTAAAAGTATCTGGAAATAGCAAAGAGTAGGAGTGCAATGTAACTAACTCACTTCTTTGTAGCACATAAGACATATGGAATTGTTCGTGTCCATAGTTCTTCAGCAGATGTTCTTGCTGATCAGAGCTTGTGTCAGAACATAAAATAACACAGAGCTTTCTTTGTTGAGAATATTTTTCTACCACCCTCTATCCAAAAACATCTACTGGAGTAATGCATGCACTAAGAGATCATTTATTTACATTATTATCTCACTGTGGTCTGGTAACAACAGTTTTCAGGCAGGCAATGGCCCATGGACCACATTTTATATAGTACTGTTCAAATGCACCTGTGCATCCCCTATAAAAGAGCTCTGTAAGCATTCATCCAGAGCTTAATTTTATTTACTTAGATGTGATTTTAAATCTGAACCTGGCAGGGAAAAGGATAGAGCAGAGCTTCTCAATGGGTGTGATCTGGCAAAGACTTATGGGTATACCTAGATATACATCCCCTTAGTCATTGAAGTTGCTCAATGAGGCCTGAAAAGCCAATACTTATTGCAGAATTATCTTCTTTATCTATGACATAAGAAGTGAAAATAGTTGAGAAGCACTTTGTTAGGGATATAAGGCTATTCTCAAAAGACAGTACCAGTGAGGGCAACCAAGTGGTTGAATGCATGAATCTGTCTGAAAGGATGTGAATCCAATATGACATACTTGGACTTACAACAGGATTCTAAATGGAAATCTTAAAAAAAGAAACATATAGTACAGTAGGACCCCAAATATTGTTTCAGGTATAGTAAGCAGGAGCCAGTGTTCCTTTCTTCTGAAGAAAAGATTATATGAGGTAAGAATCTCCTTAATATTATGTGTAATTGGGCTTATGAGAAAGCTATGGTTAAAATAATGTACAACATATTGTGACATCCTTGCATATAGTTTAGACAAGAGGTAGGGAGACTCCCCTGAAGAGTGAGATTATTCTTGATGTAATCAATAAAATGGTATGTTCTCTGAAATCTGAAACTGGATCTGAGAAGCAGGATAAAGCTTTATGAATGGCACATTTCAGAAGAACCAAGGTAGCTGGACATATGCTCTAGGGAAGCAGGAAGCAGAAAATCCATCTCCTGAAAGCCATGAAGTCTATGGCTCTAGAGGACAAACTAATTAGGGGGAATTAAGTCTCTCTAATTTGCTAACTAAATGATTCCAGTCCTTGTAAATTCTGTATTTACATCTGTTTAAGGTGCCATTAGTACCTGTAATATCATTTTGACAGTCCCAGTCTGTCTTCAATATTACAAAGAGAATGAAGAACTATAATATTAAAAAGAAACTTCCCCACCTGAGGTCAGTATGGTAGTCAAAGGAAAACAGTATCACAGACTTTCAAAAAAGTCAAAATTTAAGAAGGCAGAGGTCACAAAGTGAGTGACTCTAATTTAGTAGATTTTTCATCCCGTGTCAACCTTGTCTATTTTAACTTTCCTCCTATTTAGTAGAGCAGCATTCTCTTATATATGACAAGGTCAAAAAACCTACATAGAGTGATGAAGGTCAAATCAGCTTTTCAGTTCCAATCAGAAACTAGAATTTGGGGCAAAGAAACTCAGTAAGAAGTTGAAATGTGGTCTTATCCACAGGCAGAGAGCAGGTCAAGCTGCCATGGCTCACCTAAACTCATTCTACCACAAGTCTATGACTACTTGATGAATGTCATATCTCCTAGATACTGCCTGGTTAGAATTCACTCAGAAAAGAATATTGAAACTGAAGTAAAAGTGAGCACAGAAAAAATAAGAGAGACATCAATTCAAAAAGAAAAGAAAACTTGTACCACTTAACTTTAGAACAAAAATAACTTGTACAAGAAAATATATTTAGATATTATAGTATTACAGAGCAGCAAAATGACACTTGGACAATAATGACTTCCAAATGAAGATTATAAGATATAACAATTATAAAATTGAAGAGGGGGTATTGTAGATCAAATGTGGGTTTCAGATCAAATTATGCTCTAGAAAATTAAAGTTTACATATTTTTAAATAAAAGAATATGAACTTGGTTTTGGTATAGCTTTTATGTTATATACAGGATGTAATATACTTAGAATTAAACATCAATGTAAAATTACAACCTAAAAAATACATGTTTTTCCAATTCTATCAATGGCTTTGCCCAGCAGCACAATATCTTATCTAGCACCAGCATTCATACATATACTCATATATAAATTTGGTTTTAAATTCTATTTTCTATTATTAAAAGGAATCAGGGATTCTTGGTAAGGAGAAAAATCAAGATGGTCTTGGAATATTGTATTATTGTCATAATGTAAGAAAAGTGCGATCTAAAAGGTTAGAGAAGTGCCAAAGGGGTGGAAATATTAAATAAATGGACAATCTCTGGCCAACATCTGACAATTCAAGCATACATTTACTTAGAACAATTATCTTGGTTAAAAAAAAACAATAGTAAAACTGATTAATAATATGTACTCAATAGAAGAAAGAACAGGCTAAAATTTCCAATAAAGCAAAATGATATCCAACTCAAATTATAAGTACTTATTGTTCACTTTTTGGTTAATACTAGGTCCATCCAAATGCTTTTAAATAAGCTTTAGAAATTAGGTCAGCGTTATATATAAATGATAGGAGCCTGGGCCATGTAACCCTGATGAAATAAAATCTAAAAATATATCATTTTAAGAAATGGAAACTAATGTGATTGACTGAGACTGGAAAAACCCAATAAAAAATCATCCACTCTAAAGTTTCATTTTAAATTTATATTATTTTGCCCTACTTAGGGAGATCAGGTATACAACCAATCTTGAAATCAACCTTCATCTAATATCAGCCCATCATTCTCTCTCTCTTTTTCTTCTCACTTCTGTCTCTCATACACAGTCAATCTGATGACAATAATGTTTTTGTTTTAGATTTTGTGCATGCTTTGAATTTATTATGCATATTATGTTTTCTGTTCAGATATTTGAAATACTTAAAATAATGTAGTTTATTAGGTTTAAAAGACTAATCTATTAAATTTATAAAATGTACACAAGTGTTCATAATTAATTTGATAGCTTTGTAATACTATTTTAAGAGTTAAAGAGAATTTGACAGACTTGTGATTTTCATTTGGTTGGGTTCAACCAGTCAATATGATCGGAGTTTAAATATTGAAGAGAAATTGATTCATTAGCTACACAATTATCATGTTTTAATTATTAAACAATTGCTTACTGAATGTACAAGCCAGTTCACTGACTATAAATCAAGGAACAAAGTGTTTATGAAAGTTCCCCTGGAAGCACAGAAAGCCCTTGGGCAGAAGAGCTCTCAATAGACCTGAATCATGAAGAGGAGTTGACATATCCCTATTAACTTCTGCTTTAAAGGAGACAGAAATATCGGCCATATTTTTGAGAAATATTTCCATAAAAAGTGATAAAAACAGACTTTTGGTACTGAAAGGGGTATGTGTCTATTAGGAAAATGCCTGAATGGTGAAACACTTCATTCCCTATGAATATGGGATAATGAAGTGTTGCTGTGCTCATATATTTGGTTTATTGAAGATATTCATCATATAATGATGCTTTCTTAATAGATTTGCAAATCTAAAATGATAATTTGCTAATTCTATAGAAATTTCCAGATATAGGCTAAATTACCAGACAATAGAAACCAATTCTCAAAAGCAAGAACTAAGCTTGCTATTGAGAAAGCAGATACATTCTCTTCAACTTATCAAATCATAAAGCTGGAAGAAACTTCAGAAACCATCTTATCCCAATAATCTCATTTTACAAGTGAGGAAACTAGCTTAGGGAAGTGGAGAGTAAAATGGGAGGGTTTTTTTTCATTTTATTAATTTTTCACAGCTAGATAGTAAGAGAAGAACAAATATATGGCTTATGATCCCTAATGTATGGCTTTTCTCTATTGGAAGTCCTTATTTTAGTTTATACACAGTTGTCAGTATGATTCAGGAGTTTTTACTTAGCTCTATTGACAAGAGAAAAAAATCTGTGAGGAAAATCTACTGTGAAAAAGACTGGACATTTTCAGCAGTAATATGCATACCTTCTTTTCAGTTCTTTACCCCTAAACTGTATGTCCAAATTTCAGGAAAAAAGTGATGTGATTATGACAATAATAATAGAATAGCTATTACTATTTATTCCTACTGACACTATGACATTATGCTTCCTCTACATGTCCCTGGCATCTTGTCATTTGATTTTAGTCCCCCAAATTTACTATTAGATCTCTAAGAGAAAGGCCTTAATATCTAAATATTATTTAAGAAACTGAGGCAGGAGAGACCCCTATAAGAGGGTTTACAAACTCAAATGTTTTTGAAGCCACAGAGTTAAAAATAAATGAGCAGTTATGCCAGTTGAAAGAACTGAATAACTGAAGAGTTTATATTCACATAAAACTCTAACTCTCTCTCTCTCCTCTCTAAATATATATATTTACACAGACAGAGATGCTGTTTAGGCCAAAGACTATGCTTCTATGGTTATCCTCTACACTTATAATCTTCATGTTATGCCACAGTGTTGTTTATAAATGCAGCTCTCAAACTTTTTGTTCTCAGGATCCCTTTATACTATTAAAAATTAATGAGGATCCCAAAAAGCTTTTATTTATATCTATCAACATTTATCAAAGTAAATTAAAATGAATATATCTAATAAAAGAGTAATATGCAAATAAACCGTCACTCTGTCACAAAAATGGCCACACCCATAGCCACAAGTTGGCGGTGCCTCGTCCTTTCAGGCTCACCAGAGTCCCATCAGTCCCAGGAGGAGAGGAGGGTGGTGGCGGCTGAGAACAAGCAGCGTGAGTGGTTTGGCAGAACGCTTGCTTCTTCCCTGTGCCCGGCTCAGGCTGGCCCCCTGGAGCTGGGCTGGACATGGACAGGAATGGGGGGCTGGCCCTCAGTCTCCATGGCCGAGCACAGGCCCAGAGAGGAGATGGTGGGCCCGTCTCCCACGGAAGCCCTCCCACCTCCTTCGGAATCGGCGCAGGTCCCTCCCTGCAGCTTCCATGAAAAAATCCTCAGCTTCCCGCCGGCTCCCGTGGAAGTGGTACGCAGCCCATTGTGCGCAATATTGTGAGATGGGCTACTAGTATCTACATAATAGTGGCTGCAAAGAGCATATTCTAAACTGGGAGTTTTGTTTTTTTCCATATATTTCAAAATGAAATGCCCCTCTCATACATATTCTGAGTTGTGCATTGGTTGTTAATAACCTTACAAAAGTAAAGATGGAACCAAAGTGAAGAGCTGAAGAATGACAGCTTAAGTACATGTCAGCAGTAAAGGCAAATACAGACTTTGCTCATCAAAATCCAACATTCTCTTTAGGAGGGTGGAGTGAGTCTGTGAATACATGATAGAAAGATCTGGCTACTGTGTCAAAAGCCAGGCAGGCTCATAGACTTACTCTTTCCTTCAGGGCTTTATTATGACAACCACAATTACATGCTTCCTAGGTCTCAGTCAAGGCTGTAAGCCTTTCTGTAGAAGATGAGTTATGAAAAACATCCCAGGCTGCTCAGAGATTAACAGATTGTTCCATTTCTCTCCCACCCCCAATAGATCATCGATGACAGAAAAGCAGAATATGACCCCCCTCTCCCCCTCCACACACTTACAACCTTCACACTCAAAATAAGAACACACCTTCTATTTTTTTGCTTGGCAAAGCAATATCAATTCCTTAAAAATAGTTTTAAATACTACTCTTTAAATTTGGACAGCATTGGCTGGTATTTCAAAATAAAGTGTATTTGTCATGATGCAACTTGTTTACATGAATCAAGCAATAATGTTACCCAGAGAAACATGCTCATCTTTTTCTTCCCTCCCCCCTTTTTTTCTATTTTTGAAGGTCTATAATATTGACAATTTATTCACGTTAACTTAAAAAAAAAACACTGCATTTTCCTAAAAGTAAGTGGAATTTAAGACATCCCCAATTAACAAATCCTCAGTTCTATGAAGGGTATCTGTACTACTTTAAGCAGATTAGATGAGGGAGAGTGTTGGGTGTTGGAGAGGACTATCTCCTTTTTTTAAAAACTGCTATGACTTTTCATATTACTATTTGCCTTTATTTGTTTCTTTCTGTACATCTTCAGCAATGCAAAGAACTCATGCATACAGGTTTTGCAAGCCACTGCTAAATGGTAGCTATTTGTTATGTCTTAAGGAAAATGTTTTTCAGCAGGTTTGGATGTTATATAAAACCTGTTCTGCCATGACCCAATCATCTTGTGACTTTTTATACTATTTGTGATAGTGACCCAAGAAAAGATTAAAATCAGATGTGTTGGTCCTTAGAATTTATAGAATAATCTTAAACACACACACACACAAAAAAAACAACACAAAAAACAAAAACAAACAAACAAATAAAACAACAACCACCACCACAACTTGGGGATATATACCACAATTTATTTTCTAAAATTGGTGTCAATGACAGAAGCAAATGTTTATGGGAAAGATACTCAGTGTGGCATCAGTTAAAAAGAGTTTCAGTGTAGGCTGTCTTTTAAGCATGAAGTGATGTAAAATAAACTAAAGTTCAGAACCCACCAAATAGTTTATTCACCCAATGGTTTATTATTGCTGAGTTAAATGTCTGTCATCCCATGTAAGTTATTTAGGCTCTTTCAACCTAAATACAAAGGTAAGTAAAAATTGCTATGCTAATAACTAAATGTTTGACCTCAGACAATAAAAAGCAATTGCAATGTGTTTTGCAGTGTAAAAATACTTGGTCATTCATTATCTTTGCCTATTCACATATTTTATCAGCCTTTGCCAGATTAAGTACAAGAATATCAACTCAAATTCAAGTTTCATAAGAACAAAAATAATTTAGAATAAGTATGTCCCAAGCATGAGGCATGCTGCATTTTCATTTGCTACATCTGACAATTCCATGTTTATAGAAACCCAGGCTGAAAGAGATAGGCAACCAAGCCAATGTCAACATGTCTGGCCCCTGTTCTTCTGACTCCAAATCCTGATTTTGCTACACTACCACTGGGTTTAGGCTTCCTGAACCTCAGTTCTCTCTTGAAAAAAAGAGAAAGAAAGAAAGAAAGAAAGAAAGAAAGAAAGAAAGAAAGAAAGAAAGAAAGAAAGAAAGAAAGAAAGAGAAAGAAAAGAAAACAACTGTAAAAGAAATACCATTTAAGTGCTTTATATTTATAAGAAGCTATGTTCATAGAGACCTGATGAGGGAGAAATGAAACAATGATGCACTAGTAGAGAGACATTATTCAAGGTTGTTGGTTGTAATCAGCAGAATACCTCTTTGCTCATTTAAGCCTCCCTCCCACTGACCCCTGCAAAAATACTGGTAGCTTATGGGAAATACAGGGGGCCATTGACTCAAGTTTAGACCCTGCATAGCCAGGAGAAGAGCCAAAATTCACCATTAGAACTGCCCAGTGAAGGCCATAGTGCCACTGCCATGAGACACAAGTTCTACAGCTCATATGGCCAAGGCCAAGGATACATACAACACCCCAGAAGACACCAACTCTGCTATCTTTGAAAGCTCCATGTCTCTCCACCACCCTCCATCATCCTCACCACAAAGGATTATGTGCATAGCCTCCGACTTCTTGCCATTTTTTTTTTAATTGAAATCTCAAATCACGTCTAAATTGGTGTTGCCCTGGTCACCTTACTATGTGTTAACTGAAAGGGAAATTGGAAAAGCAAGTCTCTGGCTCTTACCCTACCAAGTGGGAAATGCCCCATACATCAATGGGTACTGGGCAACAGAAAATCTATGCCACATTGGAATTTAAAAACATGTTAAAATTTTAACTCGCTTTGCCAAAATAACTGTGTTCATTGTTAACAAATACACATCATGATTATATTCCCACCACTATATGTATGTACCAGTATCAGCTGTCTTAACAGAAGCTGTTTTAACAATTGTTCTTTCCTCTCAAATCCTAACAAAAGGCATACATATTTTATTTTATACTGAATCCTCATCCATATAGCAACTTGACCCAAAGCACCAACGGATAATGCAAATTACCTTACTATCCAAATAGCACCAAAAGTTCCAGAGACTTTCCCATGGAGTTTGCCATATCCCCAGATTTCATTTCATTGTAGGGTAGGAACATACCCTTTCCAGAGAAGTTCTAGTCACTTTGAATTCCAAGATCTCATAAGCATTTACTTCTGTTAGAATCCTGAAACACTAAAGTATAGACAGTATTAAACTTTACCGTAAATGAAGTTTGTGCTTTGTATCCAAGATCCATAATATTCTCCATGTAAAGTTTTAAATAACCTATGATTGCAGTTTCTATAGATTTATTATGCGTGCAGAATTGATATTGTACCAGCATGGGTCATGAGAAGAAAAAAAAATTCTGCAGAACACACATTAGTTTTCTGGAAACTAGAGGAATCCTAAAAGGAAATCCTAATGCAAACTCTTCAGCTACCTCATTACTTATGTGGAACCTATTACGTTATAGCAGTCTAAAAGTATGTTCCTCAGACACCCCTCTCAAAAAATTAAATTAAAAGCAAAACAAAACACACACACGCACACACACACACACAATGCCAATAGAACTTCAAAAGTCAAATATCCTAAAAGGTAAAAAAATAAAAATAAAGAATTTTGGTTCAATGACATCCTTGTTTCTCTGAGTAGATTCACAGATTAATTAGGGTAAATAAAGTAATTTTTTTATAAAACAGATGCTTTTTGTTTTATCTACCTCAAGTCAAGTTTTTATCTTAGAAATCATATCTGAAAAATTGTTGGGACAAAACTACTTAGAGCTGAACAGAGTTTACAACTACCTTTAAGAGGTCTCTATTTTCAACTTTAAATGTGTAGTCCTGTGCTCTGAAAAGAAACAAACTTGAATTCAATACTGTTTAAGAAAAAATGTCAAGTTTTCTCTAGAGCTTTATTTCATCTATTTCAATTTGGGTGTAAAGATAGAGGAATAGCTTTAGGAGGAAATACTTTTCTATATGAATAAAGAAAAGAAAACCATGCAGGCTTCCTCAGTTAATACATTTCCTTGGTAGCTCTAATTCAATGGGGAACATTTATCTTTTCCCTTACAAATGCTTAGGATAAATAAATTTCTTTTAACAGCCCTAGTTTTCAAGTAATACACAATTGAGTCAATACTGCAATACTAGCTTCTGTTCCAATAAAACTAGCCTCTTTTACAGGTATAAAATAGAACATGTAAGAACTATTTATACTAAAATTTCCCATTAATTTATATTAAATGATCCCCCAAGATAAGTAAGTACAAGGAAATTCACATTGAGCATTTTTATTTCCCAATATAATCTTGAATATAAAGCTGTTTAAAAAAATCTAAATAAGTCCTGAAGGCAAGGAAGTTACTAGAAAGTAATCACTAGTTTACAATCTACACTAATAAAAGAGAATTATGCAAACTGACTGTCACTTCATGATGCCCACCAACCCATCAGAAGTGAGTATGCATATTAACACGACAAAAATGGTGGTGACCTCACCCCCTAGCTGCTCTAGGCCTCTGGGCAGCAGGCATGCAGATACTGAGTGGCTGAGCAGGGCAGTATGCCTGCTATGAGGGGGAGGGCAGGGGGAGGAGAGAGCTACAGGAGCTGCTTTCCTGCCAGAGCAAAGACTAAAGGCTCCGGCCAGAGCAAAGGCCTGGGACCCAGATGCTGGAGGAAAACTGGTGCTGGCAGCCAGGGGAAGGAAGGCCTATTGCATGAACCTTCATGCAACGTGCCTCTAGAGTATGAAGGAAAGTAAATGGGCATTTTGGTAGCTAGCAAAATTTCTTGACAGGAATATGGTGAGAAGTGCATATATTAGCAGCCAATGTCTTTTTGAGCCACTCCCCATTCTTGATGAACTTGTCTGTATAAAATTTATAATAACCTGGCAGTTTCCAGGGTTGTCTTCATATCCTTCACTTGGATACCTTAAAACCACCATCTCTCAATAAAAAGCATCTATGTAAATTTGTCTTTCTGCTAGCATTGTGGCACTTGTTCTTCATTTGGAAGTCATGTACTCTGAAGGAGTAAACTGTTTTCATCAATGGCTCACTATACAAAATCAAGTAGAACTTTTGAGCATAGATGTTCTCAGGTAAGCCCTAT
This sequence comes from Lasiurus cinereus, assembly GCA_011751065.1. Lineage (NCBI taxonomy): Eukaryota > Metazoa > Chordata > Mammalia > Chiroptera > Vespertilionidae > Lasiurus > Lasiurus cinereus. Next base: position 41,322,515 of record JAAGEH010000041.1, read on the forward strand.
AACTATGTCACACAGGTGACTACCTACTCAGATGTATCTATAGTTAAAGCTTTCTTTAGCTTTGCTGTATCTTCACCAAAATGTCACAAGTTTCTTAGAGAGCAATTAAAAACATAAATTAATTACTGATAACTGTCAGTGCTCATTTTATTATCACATGTGCCAACCATATTTATGAAGATGACAATTATTAATCTTGGCAAACCTGTTTCTGTTCAAGGAGCAATTGAGAATAGGAATAAGATAGCTGCACACTCTAATATGCATTGACAGCTAACACATCTAAGTACACACTACTTAGGCACTAGAGATGGAATTTATTTTATTTTTTAAAATAGATTTTTTTGATTTTTTTCACAGAGAGGAAGGGAGAGGGATAGAGAGCCAGAAACATAGATGAGAGACATCGATCAGCTGCCTCCTGCACGCCCCCACTGGGGATGTGCCTGCAACCAAGATACATGACCCTGACCAGAATCGAACCTGGGACCAATGTTCTGCAGGCCAATGTTCTATCCACTGAGCCAAATCGGTTACGGCTAGAGATGGAATTTGAATGTTGGTACAAGCATCCCATTTCTCAAGTTTGATATCTTGTTTGAACTTTTAAGGCTGTACTATTAATGAATTTTCTACATAAGTAATCATAACAGGATATTTTTGTTCTGGTTGCTAAACACTAAACTCAAAATATATTGTCACCAAATTGCTTTCTTTTCTTTAAATATGCTAAAAGAGATACTGATAGCTAATGGATCAATAGTGATAACTATTTGCTATGTGACTAAGGATTATATAGAGGCATTCATGGATATGTGGAGGTATATAGCCTATCTGCTATACCTAGCACACCCATAAAGGATAGGCAAGGGGTGATTGATTTTTAACTGCAAAGTAATGATTTCCTGGGCCTCTTAGTCATTTGTCTAAATATGCTGGCTTGGGGTTTATCATCTCACTAGAAACAGGGACTCTGATTGAATGAGCATTTCTGAAAGCTACAGAGATTATTAAAGTCCAATTGTCAGCCCATAAATCATTCTAAGTTTTTATGTTATGTGACTCTGAGGCATCCATGCTACTAATTGCAGATTTCATTCTAAGACTTTTAGAATAGCCAAAGTGCAATTCTCAGTCCACTTGTGAGTTATTCTGTCATTTATATAGACTGAGTGATGTCTCCATCTAGGCTGTAGATGAAATTTAAATCTTGTTGGAAGGCTAACCTAAATATTGTTGGCTGAAGCATATGCTCTCAGATCTCCCAGTAATTTAAAATACTAGTTATATAACTATAATCGTTATATTTCCCCTTGATTTTATTTATTTTAATTATTTCCAACGATTTCGCTTTTTAACTTTCCCTAAAATGTTTACCAATATAATTTCATCTCATTTAAGATAACTGAAATTCAATTCAAGAAATGCTTATTGTGGTACTACTATATTCCAGTAACTATCCAAAACTATCACCCTCTGGGAAAAAAAATAAAACACCCTCATCATCAACTAGAACACACAAAGGTACACTCATCATAGAAAATTCTGCAAAGTTATGAGAGTTCTGCAATACATGGATAGAGTGATATAGTATCATAGAAGCTTCCCTAGAGGTATTTAAACCTAAGCTAGATGATGGGCATTCTTCTTGGGGTATAAGAAATATAAGAGCACTTCATAGGGAACTTAATTCAAATATAGAAGACAGAAATATCTGTTTAGGTGAACAGTGGCCTAAACAGAGTTATTTTAAGAATAAAAAAGCCAGTACAAAATCTTGAAAGGGAATCTGGGACTAGTTAAAACCAATTCAAATACTTCTTGGTCCTGTTCTTTTGGAATCTTGCCAGCCCTACGCATTCCCAGCCCTACGCATTCCCATCCCAAAGCCACAGTGGGCCATTATTAATTCACAGGATGCCTACATCAACTGGTTTTTCTGTCTCCATACTAGTCACTTACTTTCTTCATTCTTTCCTTTAACCACACTCATTTTTTAAACCATGGGCAGAATGTTGTAACTTAGATGCAAATCCAATTATGGCATTTGGTGTCCCTGTAGCTTCCACCTGCTCTAGCCTATGTGTCCCAGCAGGTCACACATATTCTCTTTAATCTTGCCCTTCTTGCTTTCTACTTTTATCTTGAGGGATCTCCAGTTAGCAAAACTTCAATTTGGCATGCTCTCCTACATCTGTGCTTTGGTGTGTCCTGCATATCTAACTTGAGGATGTCTCCTCTCACCCCTGCATCTTCCTAAAAGCTGGTATATTTCTTTGAAGAAGGGGGCCCTTTTGGGGAGTGCTTTTTCAAATATTAGAAACACACAAGTTACCCTCTCTTTCCTCTCTACTCCTACAGCATTCTGTATGTACTTCAATGAGAGAATTTATCACACTGATTATAATTATTGTTTGATCCTTCCCTTTATCTTTTAGTTATTTGAAGCCTCAATAGTTCATCTAATTAATCATGATCTCACTAGAGACTAACAACATTTCCTGGTCCATAGCAAGAGTTAATATATGAACAAATAAATGAATACTAATATTAAGTCAAAGAATATAGAATCTCAAAAAGAAGGGACTGAGTCAGTCATCATTTTATACACAAAATTCAAGTAGAATTAGAGTAGAAGTTTTTAAGTATTTTTTTCAGTGTAATTTTTCAAAAGATTATGGGGGGTTGAGCAGTCAATAGGAAGGAAGTGGCAATGGGAGATCTGTACAATATTTGTAACTTGGCATATCCATAAAACAAGGAGAAGTTAGTAAAAAGGAAAAGAAGGAAACTACAACATAGATAGGATAATAGATGGGAAGAGATTTCAATGGAGAGAAGGAATAGGATCAAACCACATTTGGATATGTAATTTTTATAAATTAAAAAGATAAATTGGAAAAGGTGAAAAGGATAATGTGGGAGTGGAAAGACATGACTTAGCTTTGGAAGTCAGGAAAGACATGCTGAGAAGTTCAGATGCAAGTGAAGAACTAATGAATACCAAAGAGCCAGTCATGTGACAATATATTGAATGTATAACATTCAAGGCAGAATTAATGGCAGAAATACTAATCCGAAGGCAGGAATGAGCTTGCAATGTGGCTGGAGCACAGGAGAGAGCTTATAAGAAAAGTAATGTGCTTGCTTCAGAGTCAGTAAGAGAGAAAGGAGAACTAGATAAAGGCAAATGGAAAGACAGACAGACAATTTTCTTTTTTGAAAGACTTTGCAGGCTATAGTAAATGGTCTGAATATATTCCTATCTAAAATGGGAAGTCACTAGAGGGTTTCAGTAAAAGTTTGATGTGATTTAATTTGTATTTCAAACAGCACTTTAACTTTCACTTCAAGAAAAGGTTTAAAGAAGAAATAGGGAAGCTATTCTGAAGAAGCTATTACTGTGGTTTGAAAAAGGGGAGATAGCAGCATTGTCTAAGATTGTGAGGCGGAAATGGAAATAAGTAGATGAACTCAGATGTTTCTGGAGACAGAGATGACAGGACTTTGTCATTGGTTGGATTTGAAAGAAAACAAGGAATCAAAACTCATTTCTAGGTTTTTAGTTTGATTAGATCGGGGTGCAACTTGTCAATATGGGAAAAGATGTCCCCAATTTTAGCATGGTGGAAGTTGAGCCCCAAAGGTGAGATAGTGTCCAACCATTCTAAAGACACAAAGATCTATCTCAGACTCAGAGTATGCAAATTCTGATAGTGAACTGAAGCCTTTTCAAAGCTCTTCCTCCTGGCTTATTTCTTTAGCATGACCTGACTTCAATTGGAGATGTTGTAGTCATCTGTGACTTCTCTATATGTTTCACATACAAACTCCAGTTTGACATACTCAGCCATTCAATAAGAATTTCTAAAATTACTCTTAAATATGTATCCTCTGCTATATTGCTATTGCCATTGTCCAGATCTGCCCATTTTTTAATGGGACATTGCTTCAAATCCCCCAACTCTGCCTCCAGGTCTTCCTTTCTCTGCCCATTCCCATCATTCTACAAGCTGCTGCTGCTACGGTTGTCTTTATAAATCAAAGATTGTATGCACTTGGGGGCTTATGGAGAACAGAAATGAGGTAAAAAAAAGTGGTAATTCCCAACTTGTGAGTTAAGGCTAAATCACTTATCATGTGATATACTAGATGTTTCCAAGGGCACATGCTTAAAACAATACCATTCTCTTATAAAATTTTAACTTGCCTGAAAAGAAATAAAAAATAGGACTTCTATATCTACATGTTAACTTTTTCAAGTTAGTGGTATATGTTCACTGATTATCCTTTCTTGTATGTATATTATGTATTTTAAAATTGTGTACTTTAGGTATATTTAAAGATTCTTCTGAGTCACTATTCAGAAGAAACATCCAATTAATATATATCATACCTAAGCATCTGGGACACCAGTGGGGGTGGGTCAGCTGAGACAATGCCAATAGCGATAAAAAGAAAAATGCCATCAACTGGTAGAGGATTCTTCATACAAATAATGTACACAGTGCTAGAGATGATTCTTTGTGAATAACCGAGATACTGTAGGACTCTAGACCACTGTGTGTGTGCTTTAGATAACCAATATAATCTGATGTTCTGTTTAGCTAAACCAATCTTTTTGCCAAAGCCTGGTCAAGTGACTTACCCTTTTAGGTGGTGCTTGGGTGTTCTGGTGAGAATTTGGTAAGAATGTGTCAGTTATCATAAAATAACTAGTATATTCTAGTCACTAGTAACTAAGTGGAATCATCTTATTATATTCAATTGTATTCTTGCATTTTCTTATGTGTTTTGTCATATGTGGAAGCCCTGATGCTCCAAATCGTTTGTAAATTTGTTTGAAAGGTATGGATGTTGTCAAATATTTATCTACTTTTCATAAACATTTGGAGAAAATTGGGATTATTCTTGAACATTTGTTGAATTTAAGCCAATTGCTTCCAGGGTTAAATCACTTAAACTGGTATCTGTGATAGAAGGAGTATCTCTGAGTTGTGGAAAGGGTACCAGTAAGAAGATGAAAAAACACATAAGAGATAAATTTGTCTTATTGTATAAAGTAGTAAGAGGTGAGTCTTGGGAAAAGATATGGTGCCTGGTCTTTCTGAGGTGACAAGGCACCAGCAGGCTCTATAAATAATAAACCCATAAGAAATGATAGAAACACGCCAGATGAATTTAAAGCAAAAATGGTCTTCAAGTCTTTATGAATCTGTTTCCAAGTTAACCTCATAAAATTACCCTTAAAACTTCACAGCCACTCTCCCACTGGATGCACATTAGAAGTGCATCAGGTAATTACTGTTTTTTAGCATTGCATTCAATTCATACCAGATTCAGGCAATGCAATATAAATTATTTCCTTTGAATCTGACCTTAACCACAAAGTCTAATTATCTAAACAGGGCAGTAGCCTGGGCGGAGAGAATCCCTGATCTAACACTGGTTTGTGCCAAATACCGGTTCATTTGTTTATTGGCTAAAAAGCAATCTGACTTGATTTGAGTATGAATTTATTTTCTAAAATCCTTCTTGGAATCCAGTAAACCCACTAGAAATTTAGAAAAAGTTGAGGACATGAACACCAAACACATGTTTCCTAGACACAGCCTGACATGATCATGCAGAAAGCATTTCTTATGTTAACATTTTGAGTCCGGCAACCACTGCAGAGGTGTATTTGCATTCAGAATGTGCAGTCACAGAAGCAACGTGATCTAAAAGCTTGTCATGTATTAAATGGCTCGCAATGTTTTGCAGACAATGGGAAGTTTCACTTGCACAAAGTACTAGAATTAATGCGTCAAGGTAGGTGACAAGCTCTTAAGCTGATACATACATCAAGGAACTGAGCTCCTCATAACCAACCTGTCATACTTGATTATGTTCTGGGAAAATGCCCCACATACAAATGTGACTTTGTTTATTAAATCTAACATATTAAATGCAGTCTGCTGCTAAAATCATTCCCATTTTATATAGGAGAATGTATTTTCATAAACTACGTAATGGAGAATAATTTAAACAACATTAACTATAAAGAATTTGGAGAAAACATTGTTATAGTTTGCATTAAAATGTCATGAGATCAGAGAGGCTTAGAACAAGTGATTTGATGTTGTCTGATTTTCTTGCAAGTCCATTTTATTTGAAGTCGGGTAAACACTGTCTTAAAATATTCCCTCTCATAAACAGAGCAACTCAATCTTAAATGTTCCTAATGCAGATATCTGAAATAGTCCATTTGGGCTAATGACAAAGAATAAAGAAGGAGGGGGAGAATCATGTATTTCCCAGGCAAAAGAAACTGGTTTTAAAAACCAATATGACAGTGTGACCTAGCTAAGCTGTAGTGAATGGTGCATATTTGCACAAGGTCAACGTCAAAGTCTCCATCATGTTGTGAGCTAGCATCAGCAGTAGGGCCAGTGTCTGGTGCCACTTCCAAAGACACAGAAACTGACTCATGAAAGCTAAGTGAACTATTAATAGTCAGGGTAAGGATTAAATATTGTGGCAGCATCTGGGTGTAGAAGGTGCAAAATAACAGTACGGTGACTGTCCAAACCTTGAACTAGGCAAGTCCACGGAGGGGGTGGGGGGGGGAGTCATGCAGTGGAGAAGGCAGAAGGGACCAGAGAATTATGATGACTAACTAGTAACTCTCCTGAGCCACTCAAGCAGAAAAAGTTTATTCTAAGTATCATAAATGCAGGCAGTCAGTATCATCTATGGCTAGGAGAGCACATGCTTTAGCATCAGAATATCATTAAGCTTTCTTATGCATTACCTCTGTAACCAGGGGCATGTTACTTAACTATGCTAAGCCTCAACTTCTTCATTTGTAAATGGGATGATACTAGATGATATTAGCAGTTGTAACTGCAATAAAGAAGCTCCTTAAGTACTAATAATGTAAGTGGCACATAATGAGTGAGGCACAATAATATGGACTTTTATAGTATTGCCCTTGTGCTCATTTCATCACCACAAATCACAGTGACTCAAGACAAGCTTGATCTTAAGCCTGGGATGGACTCTGCCTTGTGGTCTTAATAGTCCCCAACTATGTTTAGTGGCCCAGAAGACTGCTAACTGGAAGGTCTTTCTAATTGCAGTGGGTCTCCATATCAGCTGCATTTGGCAGGTACCTTGGGAACTTAATAAAAACTAATTCTGTAGTTCCAATCTCAAGAATTCCAATATGATTTATGTGGAAGGTGACCTGGGTATCAGAATTTTTTTTTTTAAAAAAAAAACCTTCCCCAATCCACTGATTTCTAAAAAAATATACTTTATTGATTTTTCTACAGAGAAGAAGGGAGAGGGGATAGAGAGTCAGAAACATCGATGAAAGAGAGACGTTGATCAGCTGCCTCCTGCACGCCCCCCACTGGTGATGTGCCTGCAACCAAGGTACATGCCCTTGAGTAGAAACGAACCTGGGACCTCCTACTCCACAGGCCTGCACTCTATCCACTGGGCCAAACCGGTTTTGGCCCCAATCCACTGATTTTAATGTGCTAGGAAGACTGGTGTCACAATCTTGGAGGATAACCAAGTGAGTGGAAGGACCATCTGAGAGACTAATGATTTCTCTAAAAGAGACTGATCTATGTAAGCAGTAACTATTTAAACCAGTCCTGATAAGGAGATGAACTCAGAACTGACTGTAAATGTCAGAGAAAAAGAATAATCCAAGAGAGACAAGTATATTAGCATATTATTAATTGGAAGGTTTAAATTTCTTCAATATCCACTAAGATGACGACTTAAGAAGTAAAATCAGTTCTAAAACCTTTAAACATGCATTTTATATGATTAGTTGTTTGTATGTGTGTGTGTGTGTGTGTGTGTGTGTGTGTGTATGTGTGTGTGAGAGAGAGAGAGAGAGAGAGAGCGAGAGAGAGAGAGAGAGAGAGAGAGAAGGATGAAGAGAGATGGGGATGCAAATACAGATCAAAGGACAGAGATACAGATCAAGATGAAGCCAGAGAAGGTCAGCACTTGAAGCCAGTCTTGTGAATATGTAATTTCTGTATATACCAACCATTTCAAGTAAAATCAACAGTGAAGTAAGTAGAAGCTTGGAAGTACTTGATGCAGAAGAAAAAATACAATAAAAAAAGATGTTTAGAAAAAAACATAGGAGCTGCAGCAAGAATGGAAAGATCAGTTGGCTAAGTAATAAGAAAGCAATAAAATCAAGGGGTTGAAGGTAGAGTGCAAAAAACACAAACTTATTATTTTATTTATTTTTAAAATATATTTTATTGATTTTTTACAGAGAGGAAGGGAGAGTGATAGAAAGTCAGAAACATCGATGAGAGAGAGACATCGATCAGCCGCCTCCTGCATGCCCCACACTGGAGATGTGCCCGCAAGCAAGGTACATGACCCCGACCAGAATCGAACCCAGGACCTTTCAGTACGCAGGCTGAAACTCTATCCACTGAGCCAAACTGGTTAGGGCATAAACTTATTATTTTAGAAGGAGGCAGGAAAAACAGAAAGGAAAATGAGTAAGTGGTAGTTTAAGTAGGAAATCACTCTCTTTTTTTGGAAGAGATTCTGATTAGTATGGGAAGCTTGCCCTCCCTCTCCTTGCTCAGAGGCCCATGGTACTAACCCACAAGTGTCTTCTCTTTTGTTAGTAAGTGCCAGGGGACTTGGCAGCCTATTCCACATGTTCTTATCTTTGTGTGTCTAACCAGATGCACTGATTGTGGAAAGACAATAAACAAGCAAGGGGTGATGGATGAATGTTCCCTTAAGAGCAAGAAAAAGGGCTGAATTTGAGTCTCAGTTTTCAAAGAAGAAAGAAATATAATCACTTCTTAATCTCTGATTTTGGCAGCTGGGACTCTTCTCCCAATAGTTTCATCTACAGATTTCGGAGCTATAAACCTCACATTGCTAACAACAGCCTCGCCTCTGCAGTCCATCTTACAGCTCCAAGGTCATCTGTGATTTGCATAATTAGCAGTTTCCATTTTATTTTTTCCTTAAAAAAATCAAAGTGGTGATAATAATAGAAGTATTATAATATTCTTGTTCTTCAAATGGTTTTCATTTTGGTTTGCAATTGTTTTTAGGTACTAGATGAATGTAATAATTAGGATCTATTATCAAGATGATTGGAACACGGAATCACTATAATGACCTCTGTCTATATAAATCATGGGGGCATGTTCCTATAAATGATAGTTTTATAGCCATTTATGGATTCTAAATGCAAGGAAACAAAATAATGCCATTGTGCTAAGACAGACTGCACCTCCAAGATTATTAAGTGGAATTATCTCTTCTAGAGAGAAGGTTACAAGAATTTTCCTTCCCCCAGGAGTAGCAAGTGGAGGGTGATCACATTTAAAGAAGGTTCACCAGATGGCAGGGCCCACCCCTTCCAGATGCTCTGAGAAAGAAGAGGAGGAACTTTGTACATGGTTTACCAACTTCTCCACTAAATCACCAACTTCTCAAAAAAAAAAACACCAAAAAACCACCACAGCTCATTCTCTGTCTCTGGGGAGTGAGCAATGGAAAAGGCTTGTGTAAGAGATAATTTTCCTTTGTCCTTTTTTAATTTAGAGTCTGTGCAGAGTAAAAAGAGGGTTTCTACATGAGTATTTTGTGTGGCTTACTGGTTGCCCTGGTCACTTCTTTCAATGTTTTCACCACAGATCTTTCCTTTGTAACCCATGTAAAGATGGTCTCACTTGAGTATATTTTTCTTTAATTTTATTGAATTATTAGAGGCCCGGTGCATGGAATTCATGCACTGGTGGGGGTGTGTGGCTTGTGGGGATGTCCCACTGTGGGAGCACACTGACCACCAGGAGACAGCTCCTGCATTGAACATCTGCACCCTCATGGTCAGTGCATGTCATAGTGACTGGCTGACTGGTTATTCTGGTCAGTCCGCTGTTTGGTTGACAGGCTTTTATTAGATAGGATAACTGATATATAACACTGTATAAGTTTGAGGTATGAAAACTAATAATTTGCTATATGAACATATTGCTAAATGATTACCATAAGTTTCCTTAACAAATACACCTTATACAGTTTAAACTTAGGTTTCCCTGTGATGAGACCTTTTAAGATCTACTCTCTTAGGAACTTTCAAATATACAGTACATTACTGTTAACTATAATCACCATGCTATATATTACATTCCCAGGACTTGTTTATTTTACAACTGAAAGGTTGTACACTTTGACCATCTTCATCCAATTCCCCCACATTCCAACTCTCCCTTGCCAACTCTGGCAACCACAAGTCAGATCTGTATTTCTACTGTTGTTGTTTTAGATTCTACATATAAGTGAGATCATATGGTATTTGTTTTTCATGGACTTATTTCATTTAGCATAATGCAAGTCAAATCTATCACAAATGCAAATTAAAACTACAATGAGATACCCCTTACAACTGTTAAAATGGTTATCATAAAAAAACAAGGCTATGAAGAAAGATAACCCTGATGCACTGTTGGTGAGAATGTAAAATGGTGTATTCACCACGGAAACAATACAGATGTTCCTCAAAAAATTAAAAATAGAACCACCATCTGTTCCAGCAATTCCACTTCTGGGTGTGTATCTGAAAGAAATGAAATCATTAACCCAAAAAAAGATATCCACACCTTTATGTTTGCTGCAGCATTATTTACAATAGCCAGGAAATGGAAACAATCTGGGTGTCCATTGATAGATGAGTAAACATGTGATACACACACACACACACATATGTCACATGCAGTTTAACAATGAGAATATTTTCTGAATTTTGTTGTGTGGACATCAGAGTATGCTTACATGATAGTATATACATGGCGGTATAGCTTAGCTTATTGCTCCTAGACTACAAAGTGGCATCACATGCCACTACTGAATACTGTGGGAGATTGTAACATAATGTAAGTATATGTGTATCTAAACTTTTTTTTTATGTTCAATTTTTTTATTAATTTTTTATACATATCTCCCCATTGCCCCCCCTCCCTCCCAGGCATACCCCAACCCCCCAGTGTCTATGTTCATTGGTTATGATTGTATCTAAACTTTTAAGAGGCACAATAAAATACAGTATAAAATTAAAAGATAGTTACCTACATAGGGAACTTAAGCAAGGATTGTACTAGCAGAACTGAAAGTTGCTCTGGGTGAGTCAGTGAGTGAGTGGTGAGCTAATGTGAAGGCGTACGGCATTACAGTGCTCTACTGTAGAGTTCATAAACACTATCATTTAGGCTACACTGAATTTATAAAACACTACATGATTAAATTCAGCACAAGAGAAATGATGTAATCAAGAGATGAGATCAACATGAGATGAACGAGGCTGTTGCTGGCATGACACAGCATATAGTTTTACAGTAAACTTGTTTTCCTAAGTTGAAAAATTATACTCTGATTAGTGATAAACAGCATAGTGTGGTAAATAAATAAGCCAGTTACATATTTGTTCCATAGTGTAGAAGGTCCCTGGGCTTCTCTCCCAACCAGGTTGCCATGGTGAGCGTCTACTATTCAGAAACCTTGGCCCTTCCATCTTCAACACTTACTCTAAGACAGTGGTTCTCAACCTTTCTAATGCTGCGACCCTTTAATACAGTTCCTCATGTTGTGGTGGCCCCCAACCATAAAATTATTTTAGTTGCTACTTCATAACTGTAATTTTGCTACTGTTAATGAATCGTAATGTAAATATCTGCGTTTTTTGATGTCTTAGGCTCTACAGCAGCGGTTCTCTTAAAACCCCCGGAAAACAGATATTTATGGTTGAGAGTCACCACAACATGAGGAACTGTATTAAAGGGTCGCGGCATTAGAAAGGTTGAGAACCACTGCTCTAAGAGTTCTGTGAACTCTTCACAGTATGAGACCCTACACACTGCCTACTGGGAGATAGTTTCACTCCAGGGCCCACCTCTCTTCTCCTAGAAGGACTCAACAGACTAGTACCAAGGTATGCATTTCCCAAATCTGATTTATTTATTGCGTTACAAAAGTACATTTAAGGACGGAGCAGAGAACAGTGCTGTGAAGGCCCCTGTATCAATATGAATTGACTTTATTGTTTCTCTGACCACCCAGCATTTAATGGATGGAATACATCTTCACATACACATACATATACACATGTACATGTGTACAGAACCATCCTAGACAAGTACCAGTTCCAAATTCAAAGGGAGGGAGAACTTATGTGTCTATTGACCAATACTGATGGGCACATAGAATTTATGTGTCTATTGCTGCTGTTGCTCATATTGGAAATAGATAGCATGCTATCTATTTTATGCTGAGTGATATCAGTTGCATTTACCTATCCTCCCTATTTTCATATGCCCTCTTACACCATGAAGATTAAGTAACAGGCATAAATCATTACAGAAACTCTGAATAGCTTCTCAGTTAGATCCACAAAGATTCAGCCAATGGTTGAGATTACAATCTGGAAAGACCAGACAAAAGCGCAGAGTGCCCTCTGAACCCCCAGCCAGTGTCTAGAGGGATATTGATTTCATTTCTACTTTTATAATATTGAAAAAGGAAAAAAAATTGAAAAAAAACTTACATTCATATCCTTCTCTATTTTTTTTTTCATTTCTGCACTTTCTCTTCCATTTAAACTACTCCTGTCTTAAGCACATTTACATTACCCAGATTGTTATGTGTGGTCAATAAGCAATACCATGAAAAATAAGAGGAAAAAAAAGGCTTACAGCTACTTAATGCTTTCTGGTGCAAAAAAAAACACAATGAAATCAAATATATGTCCAACCAGCTGGTCAGCCCACATATCAACACAAAAACTTTTCATTCGTACCAAAAAGGTGAGTCAGCATGAGGAAGTGAACAAGACACAATGATGCCAAGGAGATATGGGTTAAAATCCTAGGACTTCTCCTGTACCATTCATCAAGTTACTTAAATTTTCCTGACATTCAATTATCTTAATTGAAAAGTAAATATAACATTTCCTATCTTGTAAAGTTCTTAGAAGAATTAAATAGGAATACAAATAAAAATTACCAAACACTATGTGTAGGGTACTTCCACTGCCAAATAAGTCACTGCCCAGACCCAAGGGACAGTCTCAACTGGTTGTCTGACCACACCTCAAACTTAACATGGCAAAAATGAGCCTGTCATATTTCTTCCAGCCAAGTTCACCTTGAAAAACAAACTTTGTTACCTATATTTGTGGATCAGTGCTTATTTCTTCTCCCTTACCTTATACCCAAACTATCAATCTGAGGTCCACTTCAAAACAACTTTCACATTTTTATCTTTTATGTTTCCAATGGCCACTGCCTTACTTCGGGTCTCCAGAATCTCTCTTCTGGATTATTGCAATTTTTTGCTGATCTTCCTGCTTCCAGTCTCTACCCTTTTTAATCCACCCTCTCAGTTCTCTTGGAGTGATTTCTCTGAATTACAAATAAGATCACATATTTGATTTCCTTGAAATAATTCAGTGACTCACTTTTGCCTATGGAATCATTTTCAGTTTCTTAGCCTGGTATCTACAGAATCTTTATTGGCTCTGTTTGACCCTCATTTTTCTATTCTTTCTCAAAAAGTACTTTCTAGGCAGCCACTAGTTCTTCCTCGAATCTGTTACAAGCCTCTGGGCTTTTGTACTATTTTCCTTTCAAATGTTTTTCTTTGGGATTAAATTATTGAACTTAACTTTAAATTCTTTAAAGTTAAGTGGAAACACTATACCGGAATTGACTGTTCAGTCTTATGATCCTAAGCTACCTGTAAATAAGTTTGCTGTAGCAGTATGAAAAGACTAGTTAAATGTCTTCTGCCTCACTAGCTAAAGAGTATGAATATTTGTCTTTGAATCTTCAGAATCTAGCACAACACCTGGCACCTGGCCAGGCTCACTGCAAGTAGTAAATACACACATGAGTGAATGAGCAAGTGCAAATTGAAACACTCATTTATTTAAACTGACATGTGTCACAGGCATCATCCTAAAAGAAGGCTGTGAAGTTGTGAAGTTGAAAACTCTGCGGACACATAAACCTGAAGACTAGAAAGAATAACGACCTACCATTTCAGAGAAGAAAAGTCAAAATGAGATGGTAGTGTTTATTTTAAATGTAGCCAACCTGTTTTGGTTCTGGGAGACTTTGCTGCTGTGTTTATCAAAATGCACAGGGCTGCCATCAGTTACTCTGAGGTGACCTTCTAGGAAGCAAGATGTTAGTGTGGAAAAACTTATCAGTTACCAGAGGAGTGATCACAATTCATTTAATCAACACATATTTACCTGAGAGCCTAACATATACCTCATAACATTAGTGACTTCCTGGAAGACTCATATGACTCAGCATATAATCATACCCAGAGCAAAGTTTATTACAGTAAAAATACACAAAGCAAAACTAGCCAAGGGCAAAGACACATTGGACACTAGCTTCCAAGAGTCCTCTTTCAGGGGAGTCCTACAGGATGCCCTTAACTCCTCACCGAACAAGTCATGACAATGTGTGGGACTGGCCAAAGGAAAATAATGTGAAAAGATCACAAAAACCTCACACTGCAATGCAATTCAGATCCCAAAGCTTTACACTTGGTGATTCTAATTCCCTTCTAGTCCCAGCATTTCTAATTCTAAGAATCGCCTCTATTTTCCTTTAATGTGTCATTGGGATTAAACATGCATAGTTTCCCTCTTGATGCATTAGTAAGTTCTATCTTCCTTTTAAAAATGATCATATTCAATGCTTTTCACATGACTGGCTGGATCAGACGGAACAGACATTGAGACTTCTTAAGATAATAAATTCTTAACTGCTATATAGCAGGGAAGAGCAAACTATAGCCCACAGGCATAATACAGCCCAAAGCTTGTGTTGTAAATAAAGTTTTATTGGAACACTGTGTGTCCACTCATTTATATATCACTAGTGGCCTGGTGCATGAAATTCATGCACATCAAAAGGGAATTAGAGGAAATATTTTAATATTGCTATTGCCCTTTCTCTATAATGGAAGTGTCAGAGATGAAAAAAAATCAGTAAAATGTATATGAAAATCTCCCTCCTGTCAGAGTGTGGGTCCTGCCCATGAGACCTAGAGTCAAGTCCCTGCCCACTATCCACATGCCCTTCAAAAATGCAGGAGACCCAGACCCGGCCAGTTCCACCCCTGAGAAGTCCCTCCAGGTGGGGAGCACAGCCTCGGGTCCCCCAGCCCAGCATCGGGTTGGGGATGCAGTCTCAGGTCCCCTGGCATGGCACTGGGGTGGGGGAGCAACCTGAGGTCCCCCATTAAGCCCTATGGCACAGGGGGCATGGCCTGACGTCCCTCAGACTGGCCAGGCACCATGCAGCCTCAGGTTCCTGCTGTTCAGTCATGATGTTATGGTGTCCCAGCTAATTTGCATATTCCTCTATTATATGGATAGATTTATGGCTGCTCTCTTCCTCAATGGTAGAGTTGAGTAGTTGTGCTAGATGGATTGCAACACCTAAAAAATTTACTATTTGGCTCTTTACAAAGTTTGCCAACCATTCCACTATAGGTTCCAGGCTATAAATTGAACTTTCTTTCTAGAAACCCATTTCATAACATAAAAGTACTGAAAAAGATGACAGCAATATATAACCAAGATTGTAAATGTATTTTTATAAACTTTATTTAGCATGTTAAAATTAAATATGACATAAACACTACAATATAAAAGCTACCTTTATTGGTAGCACATTTCTGAATGAGCAGAAAGGGCCTACACTTTATTAAATATGTGAATCCTGAGAAAGCAGACACCTATTAAGAAGGGTTCCTGGTGGCTAAGTGGGCTCAAATTTTAAAACATAGAGCCCACCAGCCATTTCGACACAGGGACCTCTCGCACACTCTGCACTTCATGGAGCAGCCTGCATGGAACTACTGCCTGCACTGTGTTCCTGCACTGTGTTCCTGCCCTCTGAGCCAGCCCTTCTAACGGAATTCCTGGAATCATATTTTGAACAGTAGGACTAAGGCTTTCCTCATCCAGTAGGAGCTGTGCAGCTATGACCAACCAGGACAGCTCTATTCTGATCGATCAGACAGGGCCTTTTGTCCAATCAAACTCTGAGGACTTGAATTCCTCATTGGCATGAGGAAAGACCAATCAGGGACCACAATCGGGGGCTTCTGTCTATATAAAACTTGTGGTTCTGGGAGAACACCTTCCTTTTCCACTGAAGAGTAAAGACCATTTCCCTGGCAGAGCTGAAATCTGAAGATGTCTTGCCGGAGCAGACTGAAGCACAGTGGAGCAGAGCAGCGAGCGTAGTATGAAGCAGACTGGCAAGGAGCAGAGCAGAGCTGTCCAGCCAGAGAGGGGACTGGCCTCAGGGCTGCCTCACAGCCATGCTGTATGCAAATTGAGCCGTTTTGCACTGCATAATTTCCTGCTTCACCACACCCCAACCTGAGGATTCCCGCTGGCATTGAAAAAGGCCATCACTGACAAATATAAACAAGGCTTTCTTTTGTAAAACTGTGTAATAATAGTAGGCGGAGCCTTTCCACATTACTCTGAGAATTTTTAAGCTGCATTAAAATTAACATTTTATAAACACACACACACACACACAATACACCATTATTGTAAGATTTGATGCCCATTAAGTAGCCCCTAAAACTTTGAAGTGCTCAATTATAGAGATAATGTCCTCAATTCTTCTCTAACTGCTCCTTGGTTGCCATGTGGCAGCAGATGGAGTATCACAGATTCTGTGCTGGTGTCCTTTTAGGAACATTATTATGGTGCTGGTTGTTACTTTTGGGGTCTCATCAATAATTATAAAAGTCCTGGTGACACAGAGGAAAAGTCGAACCACAGGACCCAAGAAGGGGTCACACATTCAGAGTACCCACTGAGAATGGCTTTGCTGCTTCGCTGTAACTTGAGCTTTTAAAGGGTCCCCACAACCTAAAGTATTCTCGCTAAGGGCCAGAGTTTCATTACTTCCTTGTCTATGTTATTAACTTTTTACTGTAATAATTATACCTCAGAAATGCTGTATCATGAAATAGGTGCTACAGAAAATTCGATTTGTCCTAAAGGATAATTCAGACATTGCCCTGACACATTTTGCCATCGCCCACACTTTTCCGTCTGCCCTATATTTGGGTCTCGGGAGAGCGAGAGCTCTGCAGCAAGGCTGCCCACACACTTCCGCCCTGCTGCTCTGGCTTCTCCCTGACAGATCTGGGTTGGCATTTTCCTGTGCTGGCTGTCCAACCGTATGGTTCTGTCTGAACGAGGGGAGCAAACAACAGTTCCATTTTACACATTCAGCACCTCTGATCTTGAGCAGGAGCTGAAGTGGTGAGACCTGTTCTTGGGGGATTTGTGGAGCCTTCAAATCTATTATGGGGCATCTCTTTCCCAGGAGAAGGCTTACCCGCCCTCCTCAGAGGGCCCAGGCCACACATGAGGGAAATCACCTTGCAAGTTTTTTTTTTTAAACTAAATATATGACTGATTTTTTAAAATTCATAGACCCTATAACTTTAACAACAACAATAATAATTCTAGGTATAATTTTAAAACCCTTGTTCTGTGTCAATAAGTGTATCAACTTACATTGACTAGGGGACTAGAACTATGGTCCATAGAATGGCTGTATCATCTTTTTGTAGATTCAGTTTTATTGGAACACAGCCATACTCATTCACTTCTCATCGATAGCTACCTTTCCTCTACAATGGCAGAGATATAGGAGCTGCCACAGAAACCTTATGGCCCACAAAGCCTAAAATATTTACCATCTGGCCCTTTACAGAAAATGTTTGCTGATCTCTGGTATACATTATTTCAATTAAGCTTCCTGAGAACCTCTTTGACATAGAAACCATTATTATTCTCATGTTCAAAAGGTAGGAAACAATTGCCATTGTCACAAATCCAGTGGCAGAGCCTAGGGTTTGGAATATGCCTATAAAGTTTTATAGTGACTTTAGGACCACCTCCTCCAGCTCCCTTTGGGACTAAGAAAAGCCTTGGGTTAGGTGGCAGCCGGATGGTTCCCATTTACACCTTAGTGCATGTCCCACTTGCTTTGTTATTTCACACAGCAAGTATAAAAGCCACAGTTTGCTAAGAAAGCATAATATCCATTTATGTCAAAGGAGATTTTCCAAATGCCATTCAGAAAAGGGATTTCGCAGAAATAACTAGAGCAAAATAAAATCATCACTGTTATGCCAAGAAATGATGCCAGAGGCCTGTTCCCTATCATTAAATCACATGAATCTTGTTCTCTACAGTGCCATAAACACAATTACTAGTTCTAGGACAATGGTTCCTTTCAACACCTATAAAATACAAAAATTAGCCGTGAGTATCATGAGATATGGTATAAAGGAACTGTCTGATGGCCTCCTCAGCTAATACCCTTTTGATGTGAGCCCAAGTACTCTCTTTAATTTAATACATAGGCATTCAGGGTGCACCACGTGGGCTGCTCTGTGGCTCATTTGCTCTGAAATCCATTCTTGTTCTCCCCCTGCTCTGTCCCACATGATGGGGGTGCTGACCCTTTCAAGTTGTATTTCCTGGGCCCAGCATAGTTGCTACTGGCTGGGTTCCCCCAAAGGAAGGCACTGAATGGAGGACAGAAGGAAAAAGCCTGTGTGCACGTGTGCTCTGCTCTATCTCTCCTTGCCCCCTGCCTTCTCCCTGCCCGCCCTCCCTCCCCCACCCCCTGCCCAAATCTCTGCCTTGGGCAGTATCTGTCAGTGAGCATGTCTTATTTCCCACCAGAAATACTGGTTCCAATTTCAGCTTCTTTTACCTGACATTAACCTAAGTTCTGGTTGCTCCACTGCTTCTTTTTGGTTCTTTTTAGCTTTTTTCTCCTATGTCACCTGTATAACTAGGTCCCTGTTAATAAATTCTGTTGTTTAAAAGACTTAAAGGGTGTTATGTTTTCTGAGCTTTCCCTTAACAAATGCGTGACACTTTTAAATCATCCAGGATTGTGTCACAGACAGCAAACTCAACAGACAAGCCTCTAAATGTGCGTCTTTCCCATCCAATCTCAACCCAATCTTCAAATAAGCCCATTTCCATCAGAACCTGAAACTCCTCTATTTGTACTGTCTAAACTTTTGGATTTAATGAAAAGTTTTCCAAAGAAGATGAATTGTCATACCTGAAAACAAAAAAATAAGGCATCTAATACTCACTGTCCAGGAATTTGTAAGTTTTCTCTGAGTAGATATGATATATTCATATTAAAACAATTAAGTGATGTGGTGAGATGTGTGATTAAGCATCTAATTATAGGGACAGTAAGGACAATTATAGCAGTCTGTATGGAAAGAAATCCTTGTAGCTGGGGATAGTCAGGAAAGGTTTTAGGTCCTGAGCTAGGTCAAAGCTGAATGCCTTGCATAGGCAATGGACAGAATAAAGAACATTCCAGTTAGTAGGTTATCATACACAAAAGCACAGTTCAGTCTAAGTCCAAGCTAATCATTATAATTTACACGTTAACAGGGAATATGCTAGATTTGGACATAGTGATTAGGCTTTTGATGATTAATGATGTTCAAAAGAGAAAGTGCCCCAACCTTACAAAACAGCATTGTGTAGAGAAAGCAGCAAGAGCTTTGAAGTCAGAAAGACTGGGCTTTGCTGTTGGCATAACCATGCATCCTTTTCTTAAGCTGTCAGTACCTCAGTTTCTTCAAATACAAAATGGAAATAAGAGTTCCTTACTTGATATGAACATGAAATTGAAAGGAATTTTAGAGACAAAATAGGCAGGTTTAGGGAGTTGTAGAAATAAAGAGGGTCAATGGGAGAGAAATACAGAGATGGGGGCTCAGAGATGCCAAAATGCTTATTTTACTTGTACAGAAGATAGAGAAATGCCAGAAGATAAGGTTGGAGGAAGACATACATTCAGAAAGAATAAAGTCACAGGATAATGGGAAAAAGGCAACATATTTTCACAAAAAATAGGGGAATGTCGCAAGGTAAGGGAAGAGAAAGAGGGAGGGCCTTTAAAACTGATACTACGTAACAAAATAAGCAATGAGGAAAGCATGAGAGTCCTAAATTAATAAAAAGTCCAATTAGAAAGGGTCAGTTCTTAACAAAGAACTGAAACATATATAGATTGGAGACAAAGGAACATGAGGGGGATTTTTTTATTTTTTGAGAGAGAGAGAGAGAAAACAGGTTTTTCTTATTTGGGGACCCCTGGGAAGGGGCTACCCCTGCCTAGATGGAGTTTGTATATGCTTCCATTAAACTTTTACATTTTTATTTTAAAAAATCTGTTAGTCCACAAATTAATTCTTCATCTTAGTTGGACAAGGACTCAGGAGAAGAAGTCTGCACCCTAAACCCCATGTTTCAAAATAAAAGTGTGCATAAAATATTCAACAGGTATTCCACAGACCATGGACACTCAATTAATGATGGTAGGGGTTAATATTAGTCAGTTTTCAGTACATTTAATAAATCCATCAGTCATTCTCCAAGGACTACTACTAACAGATACCCAATTCTTCCAGAATTATTGTGAGGATCAAATGACAGTATGTATGTAAAAGCATTCAGTAAAAATGCCTGGTCCAGACAAAGTGTTCTACTTGTTAGTTAACAGATATTGTCACTTATATATGATCTTCAGGATATTATAATAAATATACATGGCCTCTGCTCTTAAGGAACATGTCATTTAACATAAGAACCTAAGATTTAAAAAATAAGTATAATTGTGTGTGTGTGTAAAGACTTGTGCTAAGACTATATCCTCAGAGCAGGCTGAATTTGGCATAGTATCTATGAGAACTGAGAAGAAAGTCCAAGTGAAAGTTGGTTGGAAAATTCTTAAGACCAATATTGATCAGAAGTCTCTAGTGTGACTAAGAACTTAGAAGGACAGGCATGATTCATTATGTGGCTGGCAGATTGGCTGGGATGGCATTTGTTATATCACTGGGTTTGAGTTTGTATGCAAAAGTACCTGGTGCAGCCCAGATAGCTTGGCTCATCGACTTATGAACCAGGAGGTCATGGTTTGATTTTTGCTCAGGGTCACGGGATCGATCCCCAGTGTGGAGGCAGCCAATCAATGATTCTCTCACATTATTGATGTTTTTCTTTCTCTCTCTCTCCTTTCATCTCTGAAATCAATAAAAATATATATTTTTAAAAGTAGGTGGTACAAGGGATTGAGTTAAGCACAGTGAAAAATAAGTTTATGGTTTGGGGGAGACAATTATTTAAAGATATAAAAATAGCCTTTACTTAGGGGTTTCTTACTCCCAAGTCGACATTGACACAGAGAATTCCAAGGAGAAATGGCCTGGCTTGAGCCTATAACTTTGAACATTCTGTGGTCAAACCTCCTTCCCAGGAGCAAAGACAGGGGCAAAGACATTATTTATGAACAAACTTGTGAACAATATCTTAAATAGAAGGAACTCCTCTAGAAACTTTAAGACTAACCATTAGATGAAGACATAGTGTCTATCTCTGTTGTGTTAATCCTCTCTTAGGACTAAATGGACAGCAGCTCCATTATTGTTAGTTTTGCTAAGAAAGGAAATTATTTATGATTATATCTTGCCCCTTTGTTATCTAGCCATACTAAATGCTCCTTTAGTTAGCCTAATAAAAGAGGAAAAAATAAGTCTTATTACTATGACTCCAGTGCTATAGCTAAGAGCAAGATGACACTATTTCATCAAAGGCATATATTTTTAGAAAATAATAATAATTGAGCCAATCCCAATCCATAAACAGAGCTAGTGATACATGGAACATCAAGATAAGAACTTTTAGAATTTTGTTACAGAAAGTATTTATTTAGATCATGTTTTCATAATACTCTGATGTGCAATTAGAAAGCAATTCTTTTTTAGTTATTAATGATCATTTTATTTTATCATTTATAATTGGATCAAATGAGTTTTATCAAACACAAAGACCTAACTTAACCGCAAAGGATGGTCTGTAATTAAAACTTTAAAGTCAAGAAGATAGAAATCATATTAAGTATATTCTCATATCACAATGGAATAAAACTATGAATCAATTGCAATTCTACCTAATAAAAGAGTAATATGCAAATTGACCATACCTCTGCTACACCCACAAGCCACACCCACCAGCCAATCATGGAGCAAACAGGAGGCTTGGGTTTCCCTGGCAATGGAGGAAGCCAAGCTTCCTGCACACCTTGGCTGGTTCAGGCCTTCAGTCAAAGCTACAAAGTTTCAATTATAAAAGATAAATAAATCCTAACAAAAATGACTGTGACCTTGGAACAAGCAGGAGGATTGAGTTTCCTGGACAATGGAGGAAGCCAAACTTCCTGCCTGACTCTGGCCTCCACTCAAGGCTACAGTTTCAACTATAGAAGATAAATAAATCCCAGGTCCCAGGGCCTCCACTTGGGTCACCAGGGGGGCGCGGAAGGGCGCGTGGCTGGCCTGAAAACCACCACAGGCCCCTCGCCCAGGGCCTCCCCACATCCAAAGGCATCCCCTACCCTGATCCAGGACACCTTTCAGGGCAAACCAGCTGGCTCCCACCTGTGCACCAGGCCTCTATCCTAACTAATAAAATCCTAACGAATAATAGGGTAATATGCAGATTGACCATCACTCCAACACACAAGATGACTGTCCCCATGTGGTCAAAATGGATTCCCCCATGTGGACACAAGATGGCCACCACAAGATGGCCAGCAATGGAGGGCAGTTGACAGGGACCAGACCTGCAAGGGAGTGGAGTTGAGAGTGAACAAGCTAGCAGGAGAGGGCAGTTGGAGAGGGGGACCCAGGCCTGCAGGGGAGAGCAGTTGGGGGGAACCAGGTCATCAGGGGAGGGCAGTTAGGGGTGACCAGGCCTGCAGGGGAGGGCAGTTAGGGGCAACTAGGCTGGCAGGGGAGTAATTAGGCATCAATCAGGCTATCAGGGGAGTGGTTAGGGGGAGGTCAGGCTGGCAGGCAGAAGCAGTTAGGGACAATCAGGAAGAGCAGGTGAGCAATTGGGAGCCAACAGTCCCTGGATTGTGAGCCTGATCCCTTCTGGGATCAGGCCTAAACAGGCAGTTGGACATCTCTTGAGAGGTTCCAGATTGGACAGGGTGCTGGCTGGGCTGAGGGACACACACCCCATGCATAAATTTCGTGCACTGGGCCTCTAGTAAAAAAAAAAAAATCAAACACCTGGAGGCTGAATAGCATGCTATAAAACAATGATTAGGTTACCAAAGAGATCAAAGAAGAAATAAGAAGTATCATGGCAACAAGTCACAATGAAAACACAACAATACAGAATCTATGGGACACAGTGAAAGCAGCTTTGAGAGGGAAGTTCATAGCTCTGCAGGCTTACCTCAAAAAACAAGAAAAAATGGCAATAAATTATCTAACCATACACCTCAAAGATTTAGGAAGAGAGCAACAAGAAAAGCCCAGCATATGCAGAAGAAAGGAAATAATAAAGATCAGAGCAGAGATAAACTACATAGAGACAATAATAAATAAATAAATAAATAAATAAATAAATAAATAAATAAATAAATAAAATTAAAACAACAATACAAAAGATCAACAAAACCAAGACTTGGCTCTTTGAAAGGATAAACAAGATTGATGAACCTCCAGCCAGGCTCACCAAGAAGCAAAGAGCAAGGACCAAAATAAACAAAATCAGAAATCAAAGAGGTGAAGTAACAACTGATCCCACAAAAATACAAATGATTATGAAAAAAATACTATGAACAACTCTATTTCACCAAAATGGAAAACCTAGAGTAAATGGACATATTCCTAGAAAAAATATAACCTTCCCAAACTCAATCAGAAAGAATCTAAACACCTCAGTAGGCCAATAACTACTGAAGAAATTGAAGCAGCAATAAAAAAAATCTTCCAGCAAACAAAAGCCCTGGTCCAGACAGCTTTACTGGGGAGCTCTAACAAACATTAAAAGAAGAACTAAAACCTCTCCTCCTCAGATTATTCCAAAAAATTCAAGAGGAAGGCACATGTCCAAGCTCCTTCTATGAAGCTAGCATCATCCTAATCCCCAAACCAGGTAGACACCACAATAAAGAGAACTACAGGCCAATATCCTTGATGAACATAGATGCTAAAATCCTCAATAAAATTCTATCAAATCAGATTCAGCAGTACATCAGAAAGATCATACACAATGATCAAGTGGGATTTATTCTGAGGATGCAAGGATGGTACAATATCTACAGATCAATAAACATGATACATCATATAAACAAACTGAGAGACAAAAATCACATAATCATATCAATTGATGCAGAAAAAGCATTTGTCAAAATCCATCCCCTTTCTTGATGAAAAAACTCTCAGCAATGTGGAAATAAAGGGATCGTACCTCAACATAATAAAAGCCTTATATGATAAACCTACAGCCAACTTCATACTCAATGGGCAAAAACTAAAACCATTTTCCCTAAGAACAGGAAGAGAGGGATGCTAGCCATAGTGATCAGACAAGATGAAGAAATAAAAGGCATCCAAATTGGGAAAGAATAAAACTGTCTTTATTCACAGATGACATGATAATATACATAGAAAACCCCAGACTCCATCAAAAAAATTAGTAGACTTAATAAATGAATTCGGCAATGTAGCCAGATACAAAATCAATGCCAAGAAATCTGTGGCATTTTTATACCAATAGTGAATTTACGGGAAGAGAGATTAAAAAAACAACAACACAATAATCCCATTTACCACTGCACACACACACCAAAAAAATTAAGATACCTAGGAATAAACTTAACTAAGGAGATAAAATATCTGTACTCAGAAAACTACAGGATATGGAAAAAAGAGAGAGAGGAAGACATAAACAGATGGAAGAACATACTGTGTTCATGGATTGGTAGAATCAACATCATTAAAATGTCCATACTACCCAAAGCAATCTACAGATTCAATGCAATCCCCATTAAAACACCAATGGCATATTTCAAAGATCTAGAACAAACTTTCCAAATTCACCTGGAGTAAAAAAAGACCCCGAATAGCCTCAGCAATCCTGAGAAAGAAGAACAAAGTTGGAGGGATCACACTACCAGATATCAAGCTATATTACCAAACTGCCTGGTTCTCAAAACTGACTAGTACTGGCACAAGATCAAACGTATAGACCAATGGAACAGAACAGAGAACCTAGAAATTGACCCAAGCCATTATGCTCAATTAATATTTGACAAAGGAGGCAAGAACATACAATGGAGTCCAAACAGTCTCTTTAATAAATGGTGCTAGAAAATTTGGACAGATACATGCCAAATTAAAAAAAAAAATGAAACTGGATCACCAACTTACACCATACACAAAAACAAATTCAAAATGGCTAAATGACTTGAATGTAAGATGGGAAACTATAAAAATCCTACAAGACTCCATAGACAGCAAAATAGCAGACATAGTCGTAGCAATACATTTTCAGACACAGCTCCTAGAGAGTAAGGAGAATATAAACAAATGGGACTGTATCAAAATTAAAAGCTTCTGCACAGCAAAAGAAACCATCAACCATCAACAAAACAACAAGAAAGCTCACTGCATGGGAGAAGATATTTATTTGCCAATGATATTTCTGATAAGGGTTTAATCTCCAAAATTTACTGAGAACTCATACAACTTAACATAAGGGAGATAAACAATTCAATAAAAAAATGGTCAAACTATCTAAATAGACACTTTCAATAGAGGACATACAGATGGCCCAGAGACACATGAAAACATACTCAAAGTCCCTAATCATCCAAGAGATACAAATCAAAACAACAATGATATATCTCACACCTGTCAGAATGGCTACCATCAACAAATCAACAAAGGACATGTGCTGGGGAGGATGTGGAGCGAAAAGAACTCCCCTCCACTACTGGTGGAAATGCAGAGTGGTACAGCCACTGTGGGAAACAGTATGGAGTTTCCTCAAAAAATTAAGAATGGAACTCCTATTTGATCCAATAATCTCACTTCTCAGAATATATCCCAAGAAACCAGAAACACCAATCAGAAAGAATATATGCACCCCTATGTTCATAGCAGCACAATTTACAATAGCTAAGATTTGAAAACAGCCAAAGTGCCCTTGGCAGATGAGTGGATTAAAAAACTGTGGTATATCTATTCAATGGAATATTATGTCACCATTTGAAACAGGATGGATGGAACTGGAGAGCATTATGCTAAGTGAAATAAGCCAGTTGGAAAAAGATATATAACACATGATATCACTCATATGTGGGATATAATGATCTACATAATAGGATGAACAAGAATAGACCCAGAGACAAGTGGTAGTGGTGGTGGGGTGGGGAGGTGGAGGTTAGAGAGCAACCAAAGGACTTGTCTGCATGCATATTAGCATAACCAATGGACACAGGCACTGGGATGGTGGGGGCTTGCCCAGGGTGGAAATAGCTGGGGGGAGAGAGTAAATTGGGGAAAAAGGAGACTTAAAACTTTAGAGAATAATAATAATAATAATAATAATAATAATAATAATAATAATAATTTAAAAACTAAATGCAGTTATGATGGGTAGTAAAGTCCCAGGCTGGTGTCTTCCCTGACAATGGTCAATCTTGACCGTAACTGAGCCTATAGTCTTTCTGAATCTCTGATAACATCTCACTGGAATGTCAAAGTAATTTTTTTTTCTTCTGAATCTGGTCAAAGCCCTGGCATGGCTCTGCAGAGACCACAAATCCCCTCATTGTTATTAACAGTTGATTGTTAACTATCCTGAACCCACCCAACTAAAAAAAAGGATGTATCTTTCATTTTACTTTGTATGCAATCCCAAAGTTTTCCCTATTTTGCTTTCTCCCACCTCCTTAATCTATCACCAATAGAGTGCATGTAACTCATGTTTCCTCTTTCGATTTAATGTATAAAACAAGGTGAAAAATTGCCATTCTCCGGAGCATTATCTTAATTTGTTGAGATTCTGCTTCCCATCAGATGTCACCAGTTTGGCTCAAATAAATTCACAAAAATTCTTTACAGATTTGAATGTACCTTACGTTAACATCCTTAAACCAGTCTTTCTGCTTCTGTATCTGCCATGCCTAGTTCCTTTGCCAGTTTCCACTTAGGGGTCAGCATGAACTTAAAAATATGTAAGTTAGATCAATATTCTTCTCTCTATAAACCATCCAATGGTTTTCTCTACATGAGGAATAAAATCCAAACTCCTTCCACTGATTGTCTCTCTGAGCTTATCAATTATATGCTTTAACCACAAAGGTCTCTCCATTCCTACCCTTTCATGCTTATCCCTGGTTCTTTTTTTTTAAATATATTTTATTGATTTTTCACAGAGAGGAAGGGAGAGGGATAGAAAGTCAGAAACATCGATGGAGACATAGATCAGCCGCCTCCTGCACACCCCACACTGGAGATGTGCCCGCAAGCAAGGTACATGCCTCCAACCGGAATCGAACCTGGACCTTTCAGTCTGCAGGATGAAACTCTATCCACTGAGCCAAACTGGTCTCGGCTATCCCTGGTTCTTTGCATTCTGTGTTCTCTCTGCTGGGAGTGCTATTAGAGTATTTACATGTTAGACTTTTTCTCAACTCAAATGTCACTTCCTCCATAATGAAGCGGGAATTTTAGAGGGACATAGCAAGTTTAGGGATTTTGTAGAATTGGGGTCCATGGAAGCTTGGGGCTGCAGACTGGGAGAAGATACATTTCCATAACTCAAGGAAGCCAGGTGTAGTTACATTTCCATAAGACAAGGAGGCAGCAACAGGTATATTTACATTAGACAAGGGAACTGGAAATAGGCAGAAAATGTCTATATTTCCAATATAAAGAGAAGGAAGCCCTTCATTCAGAAGGAGGAGAATAAAGTCCAAAGGAAATAGGAAAACAATAAGGATGGAGGAATGGGGGGAATCTGTCATGTGAGCTTCCTCCTTTCAACCCAGGACCAATCAGAGGGGATATCAAGGCACCAGGATCAGCAGCCTATATAAGCCATGGGGAAACAGAACCCAGTGGGACTCTTCCACCTCCCCATGTGGGAGTCAATGCTGTGGGACCCTCTCCCACTTCCCACGTGGGAGTCTGTACTTGTTCTTCAACACATCACCACCTTTGCTATACCACTTTCTGTCTGTGGATTCATTTTTTGATTCTGGCAGACAAAAAATCCGGGTTTCAGTCCAAAAATTCAATATCAATAAGGCATTGCCAGACCACCTAACCTACAATCAACTTCAGATGCCTCCACTCAAGCAATTACCTAATACATTGTTTTGTAGATTTTTCCTCATAGAATTTACTATAAAGTGATGTAAGCTTATTTACTAATTTATTTGTTTATTGTCTTATTCCACCAAAATCTAAGTTCTTATGAACAAGGATCATGTCTATCTTATTCAGTTAGCACTGTATATTCCTGAAATCTAGAACAGTGTCATAAACACAGTACATGTGAAACAAATATTTGTTAGATGAATACACTGCCTAGAATGAACAAAAGAGGGATGTGAAACTCATTACAACTATTGTAAAGATGTTGTTGAGAACATTATTGTGTGATCTTGTTTTGAGAACTCTGCTATAAATTCTGAGAATAGTTTTACTCTATACTGGCAACTGTTTTTTGTTTAAATCACATGCATTGACAGTAGTTCAATTGGCAAGATTTTTCTTGAACATTTAGAAGCATATCATGGCTCTACATTTTGCACCTCCCTCTCATTTTTATTTCAGTCCTGTTTTCCTTTGTACTAATCCATATTTTCTTCTGTAGCCTCACTTTAATGTATGCTATCTCATTATATCTTATGTGATTTTTGTAAACACTCTTAAATTATTTCTGGAATTTTCAGAAAACAAAATAACAACAAAAAGGTATTAATGCCCCAATAGTTAATAGTCAGTTTACATAAGTTAAATCTGTGTTTGAATATAAAAATGTAGTCAGAATTTCTAAAATTTAATTAGAATATCACAGTGCCTTGAACAAAGTAGGCACTCATAATGTTTATTTAAATTAATCAAACCTGTATAATTAATAATTTAAATAGACATATATTCATTCTAAACCTATACAGTATGTTGCATGATACCTGCAAAATAATTTGCTAAATGTCAGTAGGAAATAATCACAAATTAGCTCTCTTTGCCTCTTATTTTAATTTAAGCATAATAGCTGACAGAAAG
Source organism: Lasiurus cinereus (assembly GCA_011751065.1). Taxonomy (NCBI): domain Eukaryota; kingdom Metazoa; phylum Chordata; class Mammalia; order Chiroptera; family Vespertilionidae; genus Lasiurus; species Lasiurus cinereus. The sequence continues at coordinate 41,351,759 of JAAGEH010000041.1, forward strand.
ATGAAACATATAAGCAAATGCTTTTAATACTGAATACAGATTGCATTTGGGAATCCTAATCCCAGCATACTTGCCATTTCCAAGACTCTTTAAAAGAGGCTTCTCTTTTTGAAAGCAAAGGAAACCATCAACAAAATGAAGACAACTCACGGAGGGAGAATATATTCACCAGTAACACAACTGACAAGGGCTTAATATCCAAAATTTATAAAGAACATATAAAACTTAACACCAAGATAACAATCCAATTTAAAAATGGATAAAAGACCTGACTCCAAAAAGGATGGCCAATAGACATATGAAAAATTACTAAATGTCACTAATCATCAGAGAGGTGCAAATTAAAGCCACAAGAAGTTATCACCTCACACTTGTTAGAATGGCTATTAATCAATAAATCAATAAGCACCAAGTGTCTAAACAATGTGGAGAAAAGGAAATTCTCTAGCACTGTTAGTAGGAATGCAGCCATTTCTCAAAAAATAAAGCATGGAAGTGGCTTATGATCCAGTAATTCCACTTCTGGGAATGTATCAGAAGAAACCTGAAACACTAATTCAAAAGAATATATGCAGCCCTCTCTTCATTGCAGCATTATGCACAATAACAAGATTTGGAAGCAGCCCAAGTGCCCATTAGTAGATGAGTGGATAAGAAAATTAGTGCTACATATATATAATAGAATACTACTCAGCTGTGAAAGTCAGGAAATCTTACTCTGCAACTGCATGGATGGACCAGGTCCTAGAGAGTACTATGCTACGTGAAATAAGAGAGTCAGAGAAAGACAAGGACCATATGATATCACTTATATGTGGAATTTAATGAACAAAATAACCAAAATAGAAACAGACTCATAAATATAGAGAACAGACAGCTGTGTGAGGGGAGGAGTGCTGGGGAGCTGGGTGAAAAAGATGAAGAGATTAAGCAAAAATAAGAAGCAAACAAAGATGCATCTCAATCAGTAGGTGTGTTAGAACTAAAAGACACATAGATGGCCTCAGCTGTTTGATCTAGGTTGGCTTTTGATCCAAAGGCAGTTTATCTAAACCACAGGTTGGCCAATTTTCTATAAAGGGGTCTAGTGGAAAAGCTCAGGCTAGTACTGATGACTAATTTTGTCAGAGATCTGATGTCTGAATGATTTCAAATTTGAGACAAATAATATAAAGGAGTGGTGGCTTTAGCCAAAGAGCATAGAGAGAACCGGAACTGGAGATTAACCAAGGCCTCATAGTGAGAACACAGATGAAAGATTAGAAAGGTCTGGGACTGATAATGTCAACCAGGTACCTGAACTATACAAACAATTTTCACCTAATGGTTTCTGAGCATTTCATCTCCTTGAGATTAAGGAGCAACTTCTAGGTTTATATTAGGGATTCCTAGATGGAAAGATTTTTCTCTTTTTGACAAATTTCTATTTCTTGAGGTGACTCAAATGAGCCTCTGTTCTTTGTACCTGATTAGGTTAATTAAAATAAAGATATTCTATCCAATTGGCTAAAATATGGGAAAGGAGTGTACATTAGAACTGCTCCTGTGGAGATATTCCCCCCCACCCTCCTATTAAAATCGTATGAATATGTGTATGTGGAAAAGAATATACACTAAGACTTTAGAAGTTACCAAATCTAGTAGATAGGAATTTATAAGGCAGATGATTATTCTTTTTTTTTCAGTTTAAATACTAAGCTTTGGGGGAAAGTATTACTTTACTCAATCAGTAGCCTCTTGCATTGTTGTGAACAAAACACAACAGCTATGTGCTAGTGATAAGGCTTTTGCCTATATTGATTTTTAAAATATTTTTTCATTTTTAAATATATTTTTATTGTTGATAGCATTACAGGTTATCTCCCATTTTCCCCTTTCCCCTCCCCCTTCCCTGCTCAATCTTCCCCTTCCTCTCCATTTTCACTGTTTTAAATCCTGTTTTTTCAATTTTACAAAAGTCTCCATTAATCAAAAAAAGGGGGGTAGTAGGATAATATCATGTAAGAAAAATATTAGGTAAGTAAATTATATCTAGAAAATTGTTACTTTAGAAAATTAATTTTCATCTGTAACACTAACAGCAAGACACATGAAAAACACACATGGTGTCAAAATAAGCCAAAGGGAAATCATTTGGGCAAAAATAAAAGGACCCCAAGTCAATTTTATAGAAAAGATTCCTTTATTAACTTTTGGTTGAGAATATGTTTATATATTTTCAGAAAACAACTCCAAGACCAAGTGGACTCCTGCTACAGAAAGGAATTGACAGGTCTGCACCAACCATGAAGACAAGAGGAGAAACAGTCCAGAGATGGAAGACGCTGATGACGCCTTGCCATGCTAGCAGTCAGCAGCTGTGCGTCGCTACAGGATGCCTAGGACCAAACCAGAGAGGGTCGGACCTGCATTGCCACCATTTGCCCACCATACAGATACCATTGCAGATGTGTACACATAAAGAACTGTTTGACATTGAATCTGGGACTCAGAACTTTTGAACATTGAAATTGGGACTCAAACATTTTTTGTTCTTATAGATTGATTTCTAGCCTTCAGAAACAAGATGTTTTTAAAGAAAAGAATTAGGGGGAGAGAGGGTAATAACAGATAGAGAGGCAAAGAAGCAATGAACAAACTGTTATACTACAGCGGGAAGGCAGGAGAGGTTAGGTGGGGGGAGTTTGTAAGAAATCATCAGAAGGACTTGTATGTATGTATATAAACATAACCAAGGATACAAGACACTGGCAGGGGAGGGGTGAAGAGGTGAGGGTATGTACTGGGGGGTAGGAAAGGCCAGGAGGAGGTTAATAGGGGCGGGGGGGAAGAAGACCTATGTACTATTATTTATATGAAAAACCGTAAAAAATAAAAAAAAAAAAAAAAAAAAATCCTGTTTTTTCATAATTTATATCAATTAGTTTTTGCTAATAGAAAAAACAAATCTTCCCTCTCCTATATGACAGGTTTCTTTAAAAAAATATATTTTATTGATTTTTTACAGAGAGGAAGGGAGAGGGATAGAGAGCCAGAAACATCGATGAGAGAGAAACATCGATCAGCCACCTCCTGCACGCCCCTTACTGCGGATGTTCCCGCAACCAGGATACATGCCCTTGACCAGAATCGAACCTGGGACCTTTCAGTCCGCAGGCCGATGCTCTATCCACTGAGCCAAACCAGTCTCGGGTATATGACAGTTTTTGAAGAGAACTGCAAAGTCCCCATAATTCCTTGTTCTCTAAGGTAAACAGCCCCATTTCCTCCATTAACCATTCCTCAAATAATATAGCTCCCTAATCCCTCATCATCCTGTTACACTCTAGTGGTTGCTTGCTGATTTATCTCTGAGTAAAGCCAAACAAAGTTGATATAATTGCATATTTTTCTATATCCATTTTAATAAGCTTTCAACCACAGTAATTTATTCTGTGAAAGGTAAAAATCCCAGTTTTTACATCTACATATTCCATCTATATATTCCATGGTGGGCATTATGCAAAAGTTGTTAGTAAAGAGGTTATATCAAGTTTAGAGGATAATAAAGATTTCATTTTATAGTCATTACCTCTCCATGATCTGTCTCTTTTACATATTTATAATCTCTATGGGTTTTGCCACTTTACTCAAGAGAAAAATCAACAGTAGAAAGTAATTAATAAGAAAGTAACAAATTTGTTTCAAATAGGCCAAAAAACACTGAGTTTTTTGTAAAAGTATGGTTGCAGGAGACTTCCATATTTCCCATAGTGGATTTGGGAGCATATTAAACATTTTTCCTTGATTTTAATTTAGACCATATTCCCATTAGAAATTCTACTTAATGAGGACATTTGTTAAAAGTACATAATGTTTATTCATTAGAAAAATTCTAATAGTAGTTTATTAGATTTTTCATGTTAACATTCCACACTTTTTGGAAATATGTTAAATAGATACTGTTACTAAAAGTTATAATTATCACAATTTAATTTTCTGTTTCAAACAGCAAAATTTTTATTATTCAATGAAGTGCTATAAATGTACAATTCATTTAGAAGTTTTTTAGCATGCTGTGTGTACTTGGTTGCTATGAAAATAATTTGTGCAAATTTTTTCAAAAGGAAATGAAAATATAGTTTGATTTTTAGCTTAGTAACTAAGAGGATATTGCTTTATCCACTTTAATATTATAGTATAATATATACAAGCTTATGGTGTATCATATCATCAAAATATTGGGATATTTCTGAATATGCACATTTGGGGCATTTGAGAGAAATTATTTGAACACATGATACTATAGTCAACTTTTCATGTGAATATTTTGATGACATGGTAGGTAATAACATGCCTGGCTTTCTACTATTAGTCAGGCTCTAATATACTCTACTCACACAACTCATATGTTTATGTTTATTTATAAATAATATACATTCACTACTTGTTATACTACAATAGAGCAAACAAGAATAAAATATATAAGAGTAATGGTATAAACATGAAATATTTTAAAATATTCTTTTTTTCATATACCAAGTAGACAAGTTGTTTTGTCCTTGTACTTGGTGAGAACATTGTGATTGCACAATGTAACTATGTTATTTCTAATCAGATTAGTGTTTAATTCACCCATCACTTGGCTTCAAAAAGCTCTTTTACTATTAGTAGAAGTGCCATCTCTGTCATTTTTCTTCTGTTTACTTATTCTTGCATTGCTATTTTATTTTTAATAAGAGTTTCTTTGCAGAAACTTATTTTGGGAGAACTAACTTAATTAAAACCCTACAGTATTATCCATAAAGTTATTTCACCAGGAACAGAAACTAAACAAAGGCATGATGGCTGTTATAGTTGGGCCTATGAATCTGCATCCTATATAATAAGAGCCTAATATGCAAATCAACTGAACAATGGAACCACTGGCAGAATGACCAGTCATTATGACATGCACTGACTACCAGGGGGCAGATGCTCAAAGTAGGAGCTGCCCCTGACCCCTAGGCCCCAGGCCAGCCAAAGGCAGGTGCCAAGAAGGCCCCCCCCCCAATTATCCCACTGGTTGCCCTAGAGATCAGCCCTGATCACTGGCTAGGCCTAGGGATCCTACCTATGCATCAATTTTGTGCACTAGACCTCTAGTTTTTACATAAGCTCCCAGATGATTCTTGATTTTCAAACCATACTTTGAGTTACTACTTTAGACTTGAGCCTAATTTAAAAAATCTCAAGTGAAGTGCTTAGGTACCTTAGCATCATGGAAAATTTGCTTATTTTCCTGGACTGTTTTTATTCTGCAATGATAATAAATGGACTTAACTCATTTCCAGATGAAGCTAACCAACAAACCCATATTGCAGTCTAATATGCAACTCTTCTTTAGGTTCTTTTACCTTTATTCTAGACTAGAGGCCCATTGCATGAAGAGATTTGTGCAATAGGCCTTCCTTCCCTTGGCTTCCAGCACTGGTTTTCCTCTGGCACCTGGGACCCAGGCCTTCACTCCAGCCAGAGTCTGCCATCTTCATCTTTGCTGCTGTAAGATCCCTTCCCCTGCACCTCGGCCCCACCCTTCCTTCTAATTTGCATATTCTCTCCTGATTATCTAGTAGGTGTAGCAAAGTGATGGTCAATTTGCATGTTTCTCTTTTATTAATGTAGACTAGAGGCCCATTTCAGGAAGATTCCTGCAATAGGGCTTCCTACTGTGATCTCTGCTGCCCCATTAACTTCCTTCCATTCTCAGCAGCCCAGTCTGCTTCCCTCCCTTCTTCACTGCCCTACTTGCTTGCTTTTCCCACTTTCCCTCCCTTCTGCAGCACTATGCTGTCTTCAGTCTTTGTTTTGCACCAGAATATGCAAATTAACTGCCATCTTGGTTGGGTTAATTTGCTACTCGCTCTGATTGGCTGGTGGGCATGGCTGGTGGGCGTAGCTTGTGCTGTCGAGGCGGTATGGTCAATTTGCTTATTACTCTTTTATTAGATAGGATAGCTGTGTCCACCTATTTCCTACTTATTGTATTTGGCAACACTCCCACTTGCTGACTTCCATGTTTCCTGACCCTCCTATTGAAGTAGAAAAGAGGATCTAATATGACTTGGTGTCCAATGTGTTTGATACATGCTTTTTCATAACTTACATTCATTATCTTAAGTAGCTTTCTTATAATAAGGCTAAGAGGTAAACTACGATGTTTGTGTTTTTATGCCTATGTTACAAAGGAATAAATAGGTTTAGAGAGCTTAAAAAAGTTGATTAAGGTCACACAGGCAGTAAGTAACAGAGTCAATGTTCCTGTTCTTTGCTCTTTCTAACCTGTCTTTCCTTTATTCTTTTCTAGCTGGATAGTCCCAATGCCTAATTCAACACTGTTCAAATATTGAGATACTGTACCTATTTTTATATAGCCACTTTACTGATTCTTCAGTATAAATTATAACAAATTATAACACTATCCTTCCTTCAAAACACTCTTGATTTTATGCTGTGCATCTAAGACTTACTACAACTAAAATATGGGCTCCTATACAACTCAGGGCACACAATCCTGTCTTTTTGGCTTTAATAAACTATGCAGAAGGCCCATTCTCATTACCAAAGGAACACAGAACAGTCAGCAGAAACACTGATTGGAAGTATGCTCAGGAAAAGAGTCAAGGGCATGGGAGAAGATTAATAATTCTCATTAGGCCCCAGAGGAGAGTGCAAGACCATGGATGGGTGAGAATTATCAGGAGCCAGTAATGAGGAATGGGCCCAGAAGCAGAATGCAGCACATGATGAAAGGTTGCAAAATATAATATGTACATAGTGCAAAGAAACCTAGAGCTTATTATCAGTAGGATTAACTATGTGACATGGGGATAGGCACATGAATAAAATAAAACTAGTCCCTGCAAAATATACACATACACAAACACACACAGAGATCACTACTGAAATAAAAGGACTCTAACACAATTCAAATAAGATAATCCAAATATTGGCTCTCTAGAGATCATAAAATATCATTTTTGTGTTCATTTATATATGTTGTCATCCCCATGCTTTATATATATATACATATATGTGTGTATATATATGTATATGGGTGTGTGTGTGTGTGTATGTGTATATATATATATGCATATATATACGTATATACACATACATATATATAGATATAGATATACATAGATATAGATATATAGATATATATAGATATATATAGATATAGATATAGATATATATAGATATAGATATGGTTAACATGCTACTAGTAAATGTCCCTCCAACCATCGGACCAGTTGCTATGACGTGCACTGACCACCATAGGGTAGATGCTCAGTGCAGGAGCTGCTGTGACATGCACTGGCCATTTACAGAGAAATGATAGCGCACACCTGGTGCCTACAAAACAACATTCTGCTACTCCTAAGTATGACACAGGCCCCCCTTCCCAGAGTGATAGCTCACCAAATCGCAGCCAATACTACTGAGACCCCATGACACAAAGTGTGGCCCACAGCCCAGCCCAGCCTGGAAATGGTCACTGTGGGCACCAGGTAATGATGTCATGTAGCAACACCTAGCTTCCTCTTCCTAGTGATTAGTCTCCTTGCAGTTTCTTCAGCCAGAAACATGAACTTGCTCTATGGCTAGGTGCAAACATTTTACACTTTAACCAAGTATCAGTGAAGCATTTTCCCATGCCTCATCTTATTTGTTCCTCAAAGAAGTCCTGGAGTAGGTAGATAGGAGATTTGGTAGAATCCTATTTTCTTTTCATTACCAGAAAATGGAGATTTAGAAAGCTTAGAAACTTGACCCAACTGAAAAGAAGAAAGAAATGGTGGATCTTGAAAATGACTTCAAGTTTTCTCACTGCACAGATATAGTCAAACACTGGTGCAATTAAATATTTTACCCTTTGTTCTTCCTGTGTGAGCTACAAAAATAATCTGCTTCATGTTGATATTCACTGCTGTGTTGCTGACAATTATCTGAAAGAAGTTGGAGTGCTTCACTGGGCTGGAAAAAGTTCAGCTAAATCAGAAAGCAGGTCTAATTAAGCAAGTTTATTCTATATATATAAAAGGCTAAGTTGACTTGCATATGCGTGATACATATAAAGCTCTCACTGGCACCAATCACATATGTGTATTTTCATCTGTCATTGTCAATTGTTAATTTGGTTGACACTTCTATTGTAGAGAAAGGGTGAATAGCAATATTAATATATTTATTCTAATTAATTTCCTTTCAATGGGCACAAATTTGTATACCAGGCCACTAGTTTTCATAGAATATACAAGGTTAAAGTAACTTAACTGAATTGCTATCTGCCAGCCTTTCTTTCATGCACAGAACTTCTATTATATAATCAATACTTACTACAACTCTATGAGACTTGTATTCCCTTTTCTGTTTTTCCACTTGTACAGATGGAGAAATAGACTAAAAAAAGATCTATTGACTTGCCCCAAGTCACACAAGCTGACAAGTTCTGATGGATCCTAGAGCACATCCTCTCTCAAATCTTTTTTATTGCCTAATTACACTAGTGTATTATAAAGAAAACACCTATTTATGGTAATATATCTGAGAATTGGCCAACCGAATAAGTATACTTTTGAGAGTAAATATGCCCTATATACTAATACCAAAACAACAGGAACAACCTAGGACTTGCAAACCACAACATAAGATTATGACAGCAAATTAATCCAAAAAGTTACAACAACAATTTCTGTCCTTTTTGCAATGTGTCTTTATTACTACTCCCATTCAGTTTTCTCTTCCCTTGAATCTAGACTGGATACTGTGACTTGTTTTGACCAAAAAAGAAGACAGAAATTATATGCTAGGATTTTACTTTTCTCACCAGTATGTACATAGAAGATATAAGATCCCTGGCATTTGTTTAGTTTCTTTACAATGAAACAGACAATATTTTTCAGTTCTTACCTTCTTCATGTTTACAAGCATGGATACAGCCTCACAACTTGGTTAATGAAGGAAGAAAGTATTTTTTATCAGACTATCTCAATCTTTCCCTTGGCTGACTGACTTCATTATTTTGTACGTGGATGTCCAGTTTTCCCAATTCTAAGTTTTGGAAGAGATTGTCCTTTCCCTGGTGTCTCATCTAGGAATCTTGTTTAAGATCATTTGACCATATAGGTAAGCCAGAAATGTGTCAATGTATTCTTTTCCCAGCCTGTATAGCAGAAGCAGACAAAGAAAGAGGCTGGAAATCTGTATGTCTTATAAAACATCTTGGGGAGTCTGCTATGATTTCTATTCCAATGTTAATTTCAGTACACAAGAAATAATAAACACTGGATATATGCTTTTTTTCCCAATCAATGACAATGGAAAACCACTATTTTGTTTCCAAAGCAACACTATGAAGTAATCTGTGTAACGTCAATGACATGGACAGTTCCAGAAAATTATTTGTTTAATAATAAAAATTTGAAGACTAATGAAAACCAAAATTTATCATATATTTCCCCAATGAGCTCATGAGAGAAGCTGAGTAGAGAGAAAGTTTCATTAAATCAGAAAACTACATAAACCAATTATAAAAATAATGAAATAACAGTGCTAACGGCAGAACATTATTATATGGGTATTCATGAGCCAGGGGAAGCCAGGAAAAAATTAAACATCCTGAATGAATTTAAACTTAATTTTAAAAATCCAATGTCACCAAAACACTGGAATAAAAAGGTAAATCAGAGAATAGTGTAAAAAAGAGAAAACAAAAAAAAAACTTTCTACATTGGTAAATATAAAAATTCGAGGAGAAAAGGGCAGAGTGAATTCAATATTTGGGCTGAGACCCAAAATTGTTTAACCTCATGCTCTAATGGATAAAGGCAACAAAGTTGGCTAATGGTCTAGATGCAATAAAATGTGAAGCCAAATAAAAAATACTATAGGTTTGAAGACATTTCATGTTTAGAAAGTGACATGAAGGATGAGGCAATCAACTCCTGGAATTTCATCATTAGTGAACTGTCCAAGATGTAAAAAAGTGGGAAAAATAATGACTATCCATCCTTTGAGACAATGCAGAGAAATAAAAAGAAGATTTAATTTTGGATTTTGGTCTTGTTCACAGCCTAACTTGATTTAAAACCAAGGTGATAAATTCAGGGCCAGACTTTAAGCCAAGATCAATACCATGAGTTCCAACATTTCAAATGTTTAGAGGAGAAACCAACACCCACAGGGACTAAGAATTTTTGAAAAAGGAAATAGTATCACATTCGATTAATGTAGGGTCATTTTTCCAGAAAGCTCTAAGCATTTGATGTTATACTAATGTGATTCAATATTCTTGAAACGCAAAACTCAGATGACAGAACTGAGATAGATGACATTAAGTGACTAAATCACTGTCTTTAAGATCTCTAAAGGATAAACCAAATCACTTGAATGAGATAAATGATTGGAAGACTGGAAATATAATTGAGACGATGGTGTTTGATTTTCTAAGGTGTTCAATTTTCCTCCCTAGCTATTTTTCACTAAATAAAATAAAATGGCATCACAGAAAATTCCAAAAAATGGTTGCCATAATCACTTTGTTAAATTGTTGGACCAAACCTGGACTCAGAGGTAACTGTGCCTCCACATACATATTCAGACAGCTCTGGGTAGAAGATCAGGTATTGGCAGTGCACACACCACAGAGTGTCACCCATGTCCTGAATCAAATTTCAGTTTCTTTTCATAATTGCGCTCCTTCCCTTACCAGTCTTCATATTTATAAGCACCATATTTTTAGATAAAACAATATAGCTATAATAATGAAATTAAAAATTAAGCAAAAAATGATGTTTTTTTTCACTGTGTATTCCCATGTAGGGACCACCCTCTGGCCCTGCTGATATTTCCTGCAGATATTAAAGCTGTTTATTATGACTGTGTAGCCTACTGAGTGAAAAATCATTTGAAAAACCAGACATCTAAACCCATTTTATTCAGGAATAAGAAACCGAATGACTAAAAATCAGAGATAACATTTTAAAGTTAATTTTTAAAGGTTCATTTGTTCTTGTTATTGTTGTGTTTCAGCCTAGTTTGCCCAACACCATAAAAATAAAATGTCTTATTTGTGCTTTTATTCAGCTTAATTTGTATCTTTCCAGCATAGTCCACTTATAAGAGTGTAGAAACCTATGACTAGAAACATTTTACTATGTTATTTTGAAGAATGTCAAACCTAGATAGTCAACATTCAGTTCAAAATTGGTATTCTTTATCCCCTTTAATGGCAAACATTTTTAATAAACATATTTCACATAGAAAAGAACTATCTCAACATAAGGGACTGTGAAATTTTATAAACATGAGGATACAGTAAAACAATCGAGTTTTCTGTGTTCATACAATAGTTCTCTGTTCAAAAAATCTCATCTTGTCTTTGTTCATATCTAAGTTACATGTAAAAATGTTTAACCAAATAACCATTGTATCTTGATTCTATTTTTTCCAAGAAACACTGACATCCTTAAAGCAGTCTCTTTTTCATCTATAGAGGTTACCATCCAAACTCCAAAATGACAACTGCCCTACATTTAAAAGATAATTATTAATTTTGTTGCAATCACAAAAGAAAATCCAGTAGGTTTAAGCATCACCTCTTATTACTGCACAATCAAAAGATACCACCTCTAACAGCAGATTACAGAAAACAGGACATTTCTTTTCTCTTTTGTTGCTGAGTAGCTGAGTCAGGCTATGTGAGGTCAATGGTTGCTATGACGACAATGCATGAAATGAAGGAGATAATATGTCTCAATACTGAGAATTCATTACCTATGATGATCCACTTTTTCCTTCTTAGGATGCACATACTTCAGAGAGACAAATGTGCATACTTTAACTACCTGATATCTATTAAAATTATATTAGTAAGATTTTTACTTAAGAAGTAAAACATTAAACCATCTACTTGTATTATATGAGAAATTTTTCACCTACTTATGATACTTTTTGATTAAAGGCAACATGGGTAAATAATATATCTTCATGTATTTTCTTTTTCCTGTCACAATGTGAAATAGGCATATATGTTAGGAAAGTAAGTAAGTTTTCACTATGGCATATTGCAATAAACATTTTATTTTTCAATAGTTATGGGAAGCTGAAACATAGTGATATAAACTAGGGAATGTAAAATCCACACAAACTCGTTATTCCCAAGTGTTATAATTCAACCATACAATGTTGTCCTGGATTAAAATCAGTCATACACAGTATCTATGCGCACAGAAATTTATTTTCAATCTATTTGTCAGAAATTATCTGTAGCAATTTTTTCTTACTTTTATGACTGCAAGTCATCAATGTTACCTGGAAGACAATTAATTCCAATTCATTCATATGCTAGTTAAGTAGGTAGGATTGCAATAACATATGAACACAAGCACACTAGCGCAATGCCTGATAGAAACTGGTTAAAACAAAAGAAGATAAGAAGAATGCTAAAGTCTGAAATGCTATTTTTGTCTTTTTTTTTTTTTTCATCTCTTATTTCACAACATAAATTCCTCCTGTGGCCAACTGGAAAAAGGGATTCTGGGAAATTCAGTTCTCATGAACTAAGTTAACAATAGAATGATTTGGAACAAAAAGAAACTTCCCCTCATCAAGTATTTTTTTTTCTCCTCATTGAGTTTATAGTTACACTTAAGATGTCTTTAATGCTAATTTTAAAGGATTTTTTATGTAATTTAAAATTTTCCAGATTTATTATATTAGAGACCCAGTACACAAAATTCATGCGCTTGGGGAGGGTGTTCCTCAGCCCTCAGGGATGTCCTACAGATGGCTTAGGCATGCTCCCCATGAGACATCCTTAGTGCTGCCATAGTGGAGAGAGGCTCCCGCCACCGCCACTGCATTGCCAGCCATGAGCCTGGCTTCTGGGCTTTTGGCTGTGCAGCATCCCTCCTGTGGAAGCCCACTGACCACCAGGGAGCAGCTCCTGCATTGAGTGTCTGCCCCCTAGTGGTCAGTGTGCATCATAGCGACCCATTGTTCCACTGTTCGGTTGGTTTGCATATTAGCCTTTTATTATATAGGATATACTTGACATATAATATTGTGTAAGCTTAAAGTCTATAACATGATGATTCTATACATATATAGGGTTGGTTTTCACCTCTATCACCTTATATAATTTTTTTTTGTGGTGAGAGCATTCAAAATTTTAAGTATTTGGAGTTGAAAACTAACATTTCATGGAAGTCAAGAAATACCTATACTCCATAGTGAAAATGGAAAGGCAAGTGGAAATATGTGTTTACCTTCCATCTCTCTCCAAACACTTTAAAATAACAGAAGATATACAAAATAAAAGTGCATATGCAAACAAATAATGCACAGGCAGAAGGAAATATTGAATATTTTACAGGTAACATAAAGCACATGAAATTATGTCAACAGTGGATCCCATGTATGATGATATTTACCACAAAACAGTTAAAGACAGAATCACTTAAAAGCTGTTTTCCATTTGGCTGGGGTGGCTCAGTGGTTGAACATTGACCCATGAACCAAGAGATCATGGTTTGATTCTCTATCAGGGCCCATGCGTGCGTTGCAGGCTCCATCCCCAGTAGGAATCATGTAGGAGACAGCTGATCAATGATTCTCTCTCACCATTGATGTTTTTCTCTCTCTCCCTCTTCTTTCCTCTCTAAATAAAAATTTATTAACAATAAAAATAAATCAAAAGTTATATTTTCCTAAGAGAAATTATTCCTATCAGATGCAGCAGAGGCTAGAAGCCAGGGCTGTTGGTCAGTGAGATAACTGATTAAAAGTCTGTGTAATAGCTGCAATTGTCCCTACTCTCAAGGCTGCTGGCTCTGATGTTTTCCTTCCAGTGAAAAACACAAAAATAATTTCTGAACAAAGTAGTAAGTATGCTGGTTGGATATTCCAAAGCTTAATTTTGGAACCAAATTGAAATGAAGGATGTCTCAAACTAAGAAGGCAAACTTACCTCATATCCCTCAAAAAAGACAGTGTGAGTACATATTCCCAACCTGTTCTTTCACAGAAGCTAAAAAATTCTATCATAAACTAAATTTATTGTTAAGAAAGCAGGGAATTTTCATGAGTAATCTGAAAACACCTTGAAGAAAAATATACCACTTTATCAAGAATCTTATACAATGAACAGATGAATAAAATTTTCATGAGACATTTATAGAAAACAATAATATGAAAGGAAGATATCAGAGTGAAAAAATCACCAAGATTTACCTTCAAGGCAAGAGGAAATATATACAGGAAACAAACAATTTTTTACATAATTAAAATTAGTATTCTCAGAAAGATAATGTAAAACAAGAACTGTCTGCTATGAAAGAGAAGCATATTTCTTAGAAATTAAAAACATGATTTCAAAAAAGTACCCTAATATATAAAGAGCCAGGGTCTGTAATATCCAAAACAACCAAACAGATGACTGAACTCCAGGCTGCGCCCACAGCAGGTTCAGGTGGGCAGGAACTGGCTAGTGGTCTGAATTGCTGATCTCTCGGTCCCTACTGGGTCGCAGGCCCTGCGGGGACTCAGCACTGATTGCCACTGTTGCGGGTGCTGCCGCAACACAGCACTGATTACTGCTGCCAAGGTGGGTGTGATGCAATTGGTTGGGGGGCTCCGCCATCACCCCACGATCCCCCACAGAGGGCCCAGGCTACCTGACTGGTGGTGGTGGTGGGTAGGGCTTCCCTCTGCAGGACGATCAATTGAGGGGCTCTAGGACTGCAAAGGGGCTGAAGGATCCCTCCCACCACCCACCCCACCCCCGTGAGTGCACAAATTTTGTGTACCGGGCCTCTAGTAATAAATAAAAGTATAAGTAGTAAAATAATTTAAGCTGAAGACAAAAGGACAACAAAAGCCTAAGAGATATTTCCAGAATTTCACACAAAACCACAATGATATGGATGTTTTAAACATAGATAAGAAGCATGGAAGGTAGATCCAGAAAAAAAAAAAAGTCTCCAAGGAAAAAGTTCTTGCCTCCATTAAGTCTATCCTACACCATTTCCTACCACAAGATTATTGATAGGAGTATACATTTCTGTCAGAGAGAAATTGCCTCCTTCCTCACAAATACCTTCAAGATGTGATCTGATCTCTCTCATCTAGAAAAGTCAATCACATGAAGTAATAGTACATTTTCCTAAATCTAGCATATTTGAGAATTTTAATTCATTCATATTTATTGTAATCACTACTATATTTGGTTTTATTTTGGCATAATATTAGTGAGCTACATGCTAGTATATGAAATAGAAACAAAGACATATTAAATCACAAATATAATGGAAGTTTATTTTTCTAGGTAATAGTCTTGAATAATTCTAACGTAGCAAGAAACAGAGGGGGCTGCTCCATGTAATTATTGAAGGATTCACAGTAATAAAAGATTTGCCATCCTCAATTAATCAAGTTCAAGTTTTTCACAGTCATTTCCATCCAGTTTGAGAAAACCAAAAGGTGTCAAGGATCCCTCATGAAGGAATTTTGGGGACCAGTTCTGGCAGTGAGCCATACCACTTTTTTTTATGCTTTATTGTCTAAAAGTCAAGTGACTACACCAAACTGTATAGAAAGATGGAAAATGTGGTCCAGTGATGTACCCAAAATGACAAGAAAGAGTAGAGTTTTGGTGAGATTCTAGTACAGCCATATTGTTTTTCAATGTTTACATATCCCTTCCCCCACCTTAATTATTGCCTTTATTAATCATATTTTTTTATCTGCTGAACATTGGATATTTTAGTTCTTATTTATGTTCTACTAATGTTTATATTCAAATTTATAGCTAACATTTGAAAACAGTTTCATGTTAATGTAAAAAATGACTATCTAGGCCCTTCTTCATTAGACACAAAACCACAAGCACACTTTTACTTATTTTCTCCTTCCACAAGCCCTCCATTCTTCTTAGTTCTCTTTTAACTTACTGATGTTTTAAAACTTTGTATTATTGCCTATGAATTACATCTCTTCTTGAATTCTTGCCTAACAATTGAGCTTAATTTCATAGCTTCTCTATTTGCTATTGTTTCAGTAGCAAATAAAGAGGCTATGAAAAAAAATATATTTTTTCCTCAATCTATCACTCACAGTTTTTCTTGGTGGAGTACATTTATGAGTAATTAAATTTTCAGAGAAACTAGTAGATGATAAATTTCTAGATGTTTATATTTTCAAAAATGTCTTATTTTTTCTCACATGTGGAGTAAAATATTTTGACTGTCTTTGATTGTTCCTAAAGTCCAGATCCTTTTCATTTAAAGGGGTATCAGAGCAGTCACAGAAGCAAGACATCAGCAGAAACAGAGAAGCTAGTGGATGATAAATTTTTAGATATTTATATTTTTAAAAATGTCTTATTTTTTTCTCACATGTGGAGTAAAATACAGTGGTACCTCGAGATACGAGTGCCCTAACATATGAGATTTTTGAGATACGAGCCATCGAGAGAGCGATTTTTGCTTTAAAATACGAGCAACATTTGAGATAGTAGTAATCGCAAGGATCGGCCGGCTGCACATGACCCACCAGTTTACCGAGACTCGAGCGTCTCATAGTTTCCCAAGCCTCAAGGTTACGGAACGAATTAAACTCGTATCATGAGGTGCCACTGTATTTTGATTGTCTTTGATTGTTCCTAAAGTCCAGATCCTTTCCATTTAAAGGGGTATCAGAGCAGTCACAGAAACAAGACATCAGCAGAAACAACAGGGGGCTCCTCAGCCGTTTGAATAGCACCAAGACAATGATATCTAAGGACTTTATGTGGGACATACATGAGTTTACACAGAGATAAACAGGAGTATCTGGAGAAACTTTGACAGGGGCTAATACCTCTTATATAACTCAGTAATAAGGTTCACATCTTACTTTTGTTTCATTTAGAAAGGATGTGTAATTTTAAATCACAAACTACAAGTAGGCATAAAACATATATTCAATAATAAGCAAAATAATGACTTTATAATTTTTGAGCACCTTTATATAGAATATTAACAGACATATTGAGATTATCTTGTTCAAAGTCACATAGCTAATAAATGGGATTCAAAACTAGCTCTGCTCTGCCTAACCTGTAATTCCATGTTCTTTCCTATAAACCTCTTGTCTTATTGTAAATCTAAGAATCTGTTTTGATTGTATCTCTTTCAAATCAGGTTCTGGCTGCTATACAAATGCATTGTCCAATATGCTATTGACATATTCAGTGCTAGATATGTAACTGTGATTGGGCTGTGCATGTGAAATATACAAAGGACAGTCCAAAAAATATAAAGATATCTCATAATTGCATGATTACCTGTTAAAATGGTAATATTTCAGATATATTTGAATAAAATATGTGATTATAATTAATTGTACTAATTTATTTTTTAATGCAGTTGCTATAAAACTTAAAATTACATATGTGGCTTACATTGCTTGTCAGTGTTGCTCTTTAAAGAACAACATTTTTTAAAATATGAATTAACTATAGAATAACTCAATTGATCAATAAGCCAGAGTAACTTCATGATAATCTGTTTATTCATTAATACGCTTAATATTTATCAAGTGCCCCTTTGTGGCTAAGCCTGGGTTTAGGCATTGAAAGTAAATCAGGTGAGAAAAACAGAAAAATGTCCCTGACCTCAAAGAAGTTACATTCAGGTTCTGAGTTCTGCCAGCTGGTTTTTGACATCTCTTTCTTGTGTCCTGTGTAATATGATCCAGTGTCATCTTTTTTATGCCTCATAACATTAAGCATTTTAAAACTTAAAGTCACTAATCAACTGAGATTAGAAAATAGGTAAAATAGATACATGGGATGGGGCCAAGAATATTTGTTTAAAGAACCCAGTAATTTGTCTTAATTTGCAAAACTACAGTTGCTAAGAACCTGGTCCTTTTAGTGGTGTAGTAAACCAGTTGCTTTATCAGGACTTTCCTGTTTAGTAAAGATCATTATTTCTGACTAAATGATTAGTAAACCACATTTTATATATGTCTCAGTGTTAAAACCCTTTGAGATACTTAATTATTGCTTACTGGCTTGAGATTAGAGCAGTCATTGAACCAAAATAAAGGCATATAATCCTATAACAAGAATGTGATAAATTATCTCAAAACTATAATAATATGAGCAGGCTTCTAGCTTTTTCTTTTTCTTCTTTTTGTTGAAAGCAGTACATACTGGGCATTGTACTAGTGTGCTTGTTTTCATATGTTACTAAAACTATCCCACTTTGATGAGAAAACTGGCAGTCTCAAAATTAAAGGTACTGCTCTAGTTTTACGCAATCATAAGCACATATTTACAATTAAAAATATTTTTGTGATCAGCTTTTTTATATAATGACTTTTAAAATCACATTTATAGTAAATGAGACTGTAAATAGCAAGAAATAACAAAAAAAAGAACACACACACACACAAAACTACATCTATAGATGACCCCCTACTGAAGTAAACTGCTTTTGAGAGAGCCCTCACTTCACTTTCTAAAATAGACTCCAGCAAGCAGAAAAATGGCACCCATTTGAACTTCAATAATTTCTTTTCTATAGTTTTGGCTATATTCTTATGTGGGAAATATCTAAAAGACTAGAAGGGAGAAGAGAAAGTTAAGCCCAATTATCTAGAGAGTAATTATTTGACTGTCTTTTCATTTCTGTATTTTCTCATTCAGTGCATCTAGCTCCTTTACCAAAGTAACTACTAATTCCTCTTATATTGCATAAATTAATTTGTCTAAAATATTAATATTTTGTTATAGGCAAATTACTGGTCCTCATATTTTGAAAAATATTTGTTTGAATCCTCTCTCACTGGCCCTTCTTTCTCTGCACCCTCCCTCATCTCTATTTACATTTTGGCATTTGTGAACAGTTTCGTTTCCACTGAGACAGCCAAGTTGGGGTTTTACATTTAAGTGGATAGTTGTCAACATTGCTTTACAACAAAATAAATAAAAGCCTCTCCTGTTTAGCCAGGGCCATACCACCATACACATGCTAAACAAAAGCTAAACAAAACAAAATGACACAAAAGCTAAACAAAAAAAAAAAAAGAAAAATAAACAACTGCTCAAAACTATCATGGGTTTTTCCAGTATCCCTTACTTTTGCATAGTTATTCTCAGACAGGGAACACAAAGTCCAGAACTATAGCCTTGCACACAGAATTAGCAACCAATTATAATTCTAGGCTTCCAATCACGAGGCATCCTGTCCCCAACCACCTGCCTGGGTTGAGAAGGCCCTGGCAGGTTGTTTCCTTGCTGTGAATGAGTCAGGAGTTATGTGACCTTCACAAAATCAGACATCAGATAAAATGTCTAGTGAAATTAACCCATTGTTCAATAGGCTTGGAAAAATATGTTCACAGACTCTTAACCAACTGGAGGCATTACCTTTATTGCTCCTTCTCAATTGCATCTTTCCCTCCCTTAAATTAATGTCTAAAATGTCTTCACTTGATCTTAGCCAGAAGACTAAGAAGCAATCAAAATGTCTTTAAACTAGGTTCCAATATGTAACTCTCCCCGACAAAAGACAAAACACAAATACACAGCATCTTCAGTTGTGGTCTCTATACAAGTAGAGCACAAAAATATCCTTCTCTAAGACCTCTATGGATTAGGATGATAGATTGAATTTTTTTAAAGTCACAAGAGACAATCAGGCAGTAAGTGAATATTTATTGAGTTCTGAATTTGTATAAGGTCTACATCAAGCATGTCAAACTTGCAGCCTGTGGGCCACATACCTCGTTCCTTTGGCCTGTGTCAGCCTTTGAGTTTGACATGCTTGGTCTACCTAGTTAAATGTGATAAATGTGTGTACAATGCAGGAAAACACCAGATAGGAGATATTAAGGGACTATTTTCTGGAGGTAACTGTGACATCGTCAGGGTAGGTGTGACAACTGGGAGAATTACATGCTTCTGACTCTCTTCAGATATCCATCCATGTGGATATTCCCTCATCTACCTTATTAATTTGCTGTTTATTTATTCAGCAAGGATTTCAGGAGATCCTCAGTATCATCAACTAGCAGAAAAGTGTATTGACATCCATGAGAAAACTAGGAGGATGGTGAGAACTTTTAGTATGTCCTTTATCACAGAAGGTGGTTCATCAAGATTAAGGATCAAAAAGGAAAGGCGAGTCCTGGTTGGTGTGGCCGAGTTGGTTGAGTGTTCAATTCCTGGTGAGGGCACATACCCAAATTGTGGGTTCAGTTCCCCAGGAGGCAATGGATTGATGTTTCTCTCTCTCACCCCTTTTCTCTAAAATCAATAGGAACATAATTTTATACATATAAAGTAGTGCTTAAAAAAGTAAAAGTGAGACCTGAGGCACTCAGCTTTCTGTTTGATGCTAGAATGACTGCAGCTGTCCAGCGTGCTTTGGAAACTTCACATGGAAGGGAAAACACAGCCATTGTTCCAGCTGTCACACTTGAAAAGAAGCACAAACAGTATGTTTCTGCCTGCTTGTGTTTATGGATGCATAGCTCAGAGAAGCCTCAATCCTCTTTTAAATCTTAAATTAAAAAAAAAAAGCCTCCTGTCGCTTTGGATCAGGAGACAGTAACGTGTAGCATTTGCAAAAGTGGCCCCAAGGACAGAGATAGTGCTGAAAATCCTTGAAAATAAGATGAACTACCAATTATCATTATTCATTTGGCTCCCACTGAAGACTAATAGCTAAGTAGTTTTCCATACATCACATTACCCAAGGTGCAAGGCATACAATATAACATGTTAGCAATGTAGTAACTAAAATGTTATTTCCACAACAACTTTTCCTCTAAGTTTGAAAAATGAACACGCATTAAAAGTGAGAGAACAATATTTTTTCACTATATGTTGCTATAATTTAAGACAAATGTTGCCTGAATGCAGGAAAGGAAAAGATATATACTTCTTTTAAAAAAGATAGATTGAGCTATATACACACATTCCTTTGCAAAACAATACTTATAATCTTTGCGTAAAATTAATGTCATAAGTCCAATTAGGTTAGGTGTAAAGCACATCTGAATAGTGAGAAATCAAATCTTTTATGTCAAATTCATTGATTAGGTAATAGTATGTGGGATGGGAGTGTCTCTGAAGAATAAGAAATAAAACTGTTTTATTAAACCAAAACTTGAGGATGGAGAACCTCTAGGTGCTGCAGAGAGGATGGCCAAACGGGTCATTCAATTGCTGTACTGAATTTTGTCACTAACATAGTAATCTGTCCATGGGAAATGTACAGGAACTCAGAGGGAGACAAAACTTAGAGTGCTGGAGTAGGAAAACCTCAATCAGATACTTTTTCCAGCTAAATATGCTTCTGCTAGCGCCAAACCTTAGTGAGACTGCTAATCCAGGAGCAGAGGCAATTGGTAGGCAATAAATTGTGAATCTCCTGTGATTGATGATATCATTGTTGCCAACTGTGCTGCTCTCTCCCTGCATTAGGATTATTCCTTCGGTTCTTTGTCTCACGAATTGTAAAGCTTTCACTAGACAGACAGAACTTTTATCCCGTGGCTATGAGAGTGAATTGTCATTTATGTCCATTTCTGAGAGGCTTTTTAAAAATTGTGTGCTTTGACTTGGTCTCTTTGACCAGGATCCACCATGAGAAAAGGAAATACCAACATCAAGATCATTAGAAAGAAAGTATCTGTTATTGTAAGTGAAAAAGATTGTGGGAGGCAGTGTCCCAGCTAGGTGGAGGTGGCTCTGTTGGTTGGAGCATTGTTATGCACACCAAAAAGCAAAAGGGTTGCAGGTTCAATTCCTGGTCAGGGCATATAACTAGATTACTGGTTCAATCCCTAATCTGGCAGCATCTAGAAAACAACCCAACTATGTTTCTCTCTCTCTCACTCTCCCTCTCTCTCTTTCTCTATCCTTCTCCCCCCCTCCACCCCTAAAATCAATAAACATATCTTTGGATGAGGATCAAAAAAAAAAAGATTGGGGGTATTTGTTATAAAAGTTGACTAGTACACAGTCTAATCATTTATTCATCTAGCTAACAATTCATGTGCAATTACTCTATGATTTACTGGATTACACATTGGGAATATGAGAGCATAGTAGTTAGACAATCATATTTTACAAAGTGTGTCTTCCAATGTTTTCAGTACCCACCTGGCACCATGTGTAGTTATAAAATTATTGACTATATTCCCTATGCTGTACTTTACAACTCCATGATTATTTTATAACCACCAACCTGTACTTCTCAATCCTCCTTCACCTTCCATTCCTAATTTCATACTGCTTAAGTTCTCTTCAAACTCCCCTTCTTCCTCTTACGTATGACATACCTATCTTGAAAGGTTCAACCCTGAGGTGAACTACCACTGAGCTCACCAATCTGTGTACAGCTTCTTTGTCTTCCTATTGGTCAAACAGATAAAAAATAAGTCAGACTTTTCTTCAAGATCATTCCCTCAGCCAAATATGACTGTAATTCTAAGTAAGTGTAATTCTAAGATGTCCCCTATTATGATCTCTACCCCGCAGTGTTACTCCTGTAATTAAATTATGTTACTTCATTTAATGGCAAAAGGAATTTTTCAGAGGTAATTCAGGCTAAATAGTTGACCTTGAAATAGGGTGATATCTGGCATAATCTAATTACATGATTCCTTTAAAATCATACAGTTTTTTCAGGACTGACAGAGGAAGTCAGATTGGGGCACAGCGAAGATTTAAAACTGGCTTGCTATTTCAAGCTACTACTATATTTGTGGTAATTTGTTACACAGCAAAAGAAAACAAATACAATGACTTGATCTAGAGTTAATACTGTAGGCTGACCTAGGTTAAGCCAATATTAAGTACCAACCATCAGAATAAACAGAGTAGGTAGCCACCTCTAAGTCAGCCACCGGTTCAGTGTGATTTTGGAGACACTTGAATGGCTGGTCTGACTCCAAAGCTTTTTTGTTTGTGCACCGGTGCTTGAAATCCCTTGAATTCTGAGCAAAGCCTTTCATTATAAAGTAAATCTTAAAATGGAAATCTCCTTCAGAAAGACATTGAAATGACTTACATTTATTCGTACCAGACACTGCAGGGAGCCCACACTGATAGCAGAGCAGATGCTCTTCTGAGAGCAAGCTTTGACCAGAGGACATGTAGGAAATCTGCTGGCACAGAGCATCTAGTCAAGTGTGGGGAGGTTGTGACAGAAGATAAAGGGAAGGGAAGGAAAACAGCAGAAAGACAACTGACTCTTCACAACTGGTTGCACATGCACCCCTAATTCTGAACTATATTGCAATTAAACAAGTTCATAAAGTGAAACCTTTCTTAATTTTTCAGGTCTTTATTTTCTTTTCAGTTGGAGGCCAATTCTCTTGTTTCCACATTGAATATGAATCTTCTCACTCTCTTACCCAACCCCAGACAACAGATTGTGATTGAACTAAACAAATAATAACAAACCTATTTTCCTTTCCCCTTTATCAAGGGGTGGTCATGCATTCTAGGTCTGAGTGAGCAACGAGCCTGCTGGTGAGAAGGGCTTCTACGAGGAAGACCCGGCTGGCATGGTCCCTTCTCTTCTCCTTGAATATGATGTTAGTTCAAGCTTTAATAGCATTATAGTCTGAACTGTGTTCCCCCAAATATGCACATTGAAGACTTAGTGTCAATAACTCAGCATGTGACTGTATTTGGAGACAGAGACTTTAAAGAGGTAATTAGGGTAAAATGGCCCTATTACAATATGACTATTATCCTTATATAAAGAAGAAATTAGGAGACAGTCCCCTGTGAGAGACTAGACTTCTGCAACTTCAGGTCCCTTCTCGTCATTAGAGAGTGATCAGCTGGAGAATTGTTATATAAAACTAGAGGCCCAGTGAACATTTGTGCATCAGTGGGATCCCTCGGCCTGTGGGGATAGGGCTGAAACCAGCTCTCTGACATCCCCCAAGGAATCCTGGATTGTGAGAGGGCAGTTCTCAGGTGACACACCCCAGAATTTGACTCCCTCCTGTCTGGTGCTGGGTGGGTCACCCAAGAACTGCCCCTGCCAACTCACCACAGCTCAGCGGCTCCTGCATTGAGCATCTTCCCCCTGGTGGTCATTGCACATTAGAACTACTGGTTAGATGGTCACTTAGACTTTTATATATATAGATATGCTTGATAGTATGGCCATGGGTTTTACATTGACATTAAAAACAGGGTGTAATTGATTATCCTTATTTGTTTTGTTCAGTCTAACTCAATGTATCTGCCACCACAGCCTATCCTATATAAAAGGTAATATGCAAATTGACCAAACAACAGAATGACCAAAATGCCTGGCTGGCCCACCTCTGGTGGCCCCCATCAGGGGGACTGGCTGGATGCCACCAGTGCACAAATTCATGTACCAGGCCTCTAGTTTTATATAGAAGACTGAGGAACTTCATCAGTATTGTCACTTTACTCCTGCCTACATTAATATCCTTTGGCAGTGAGTTCATCTGCTATACAGAGTTCTGGAATGCAGCTGAAGTTTTCTCCTAGAAATCCATCTGGCAGGGAGCTAAAAGGCCACCACTTGCTCTTTCCCCAGTTCTCCTGATTTATACAGCAACATAATTGATAGAACTATAACTCTCTCACCTGTGAGATTTCTTCCCATTGACTCATTTATCACATGATCAAAACCTTCCTTGGCTGTCAAACCACCTCTTATTTCAGATACGCTTGTTAGAAGCTTCACCCGTGTCATTTACCAAAATAGCTGTACAAGAAGCTTAAATCTGCAACAACTCTCCCATTCAAGTCTGAGAGAATCACTCTAAATCCTATTTAGGGGATAAGAATAAGTGTCTGTATTGCACCTTCAGTGAAACCAAACCTGATGATAATCACCCCACAGCTCTCTCAATTACCCAATAATAAATTCCCTGGTACTATTTTGCATCAATAAACTAATTATAAGCTTTTTCAGTTCCTTTGCTACCATAAAGAATCATGTGCACTGAAAGAATTATTAACAAACAATAGATTCATTGTGACATTTTTTAGGTCAGGATTACTTTAAATTCTCTTTCAATGAACCTTTTCAGCCAGTGTCCATGGCCCCTGCATAAAGCACCAACATTTATCTTACTCTGGTTTGTCAGGGGACCATTTGCTTCCCTTTTTTAGCTTATGATCTTCTAATTATGAAGCTTGATCTGAATTTGGAACTGCTATTACTGGAAAAAGAGAAGTGGCTAATTGCTTTTCATCAAAATGCCAGAGGGATGCAATAAGGTTAGAAAGGTCAGAGCATTTTATCAGTCCTCAATCACTGAAAGGATCAATAAACAGCTGTAAGTGACTACTCTTCTAACAGGATTTTTTTCCTGAAAAAAAAATAAAGAAAATAAAGAAAAAAACAATAACCATTGCATATGGACATAAAGTCATAGATTTTATTTTTCTCCTTTGGAAATGACAAGAACACTAGATTGAATCTTTTGTTCCTACAGTCTAGACATTCCAATTGTATAACCTATTTTTAAAAAGGTTTCAGTGGGAGAGTAACTCTTAAATTTCTAGTTATGTTATTTTAAAACCATCACATCTTATCATGTCAGAAGCTAAGGCAATTCAGTATCCATGTCGTGGAACTGTAGGAGGCTCTGAACATTAGTTTTACCCTATCTCCCTTGGTTCTAGTTCTGAAGCATCCATCTTATATAAAAACTGCTATTTGAATTTTTAACCTTGCTATTTGGCTTCTGTAAACATTTGCTTGCTTAAATAATAAGGAAAATGAGACTATTCTCACTTCAGAGAGGCCATTAAACATTCTCGGGACAAAATTATCAGTGCTGGCACCAGGCCAGGCCTTTGATTGAGGTCTCAAGGCCTCAGCACAAAGGGGCTGTTTAAGAACTTGCAAAGGGGCAGGAAACATCCCATATTTGGGAGACAAAGAAGGTAAAAACATATAAATAGGGAAAATTTCTGCATTTTGGGGTCCAGAATTTGAGAAACATTTTCCTTTGGACCCACGTGTAATAAATGTTAACTCCAACCTCTCTGAGCATTGTTTGATTATTCCAGTTCTCCTTAACAGTTCCAACTACCATACTCTGTCATCTGGATTGTGGCTCTGCCCCTAATGAATCTCTCATATGTTACCCTGCAGTTTATGCAAGGCTGAATTCTCTGCTCAGGGTCTCACAAGACTGAAGTCATGGTGTTTGCTGGGCTCAGTTACATTTAGAGTCCTCTTCCAAGGCCACTCACATTGTCAGAATTCAGTGTTTTGAACTGTGAGACAAAGGTCCTCATTTTCTTGCCAGCTGATTACTGGGGGTCACTCTCAGCCCCAATAGGCTTCCCTTAAGTCCTATCCACTTGTCCCTCTCACAACATAGCTACTTATGTCTTCAAAGCCAATAGAATTTCCCTCCAGTCTGATGTTATGGAATCTTAGATAAAAGCCTCATAAAATCATGGGAGTGACTATTTCATTATTTTGCCATCAAATATAATCTAATCAAGTATGTTACTGTGCCTGGTATTCACAGGTCCCTCCCAAATTCATACTTGAGCAGAGGGGATATAGAGGATACATGCACCAAGTGTAGGTTTCTTAGACATCTGCCTAGCACATACAAACATGCGTAACACATTATTACTAAATAAAATGATGATATAACGGAATTGAGTTTTGTCTATAGCATTATATCAGATATTATGTCAATTCCTTGGTCTCTGTCTCAGTTTTACCCACTGAGAAATAATAGTAATGAGACAAGTAATAATCCCTGTATTACATACTTCCAATGAAATTTTGGAGACATTACATAAAAAATTAGCTACAATTTATTGTCCACTATGTGATAAGCACCATAGTACCTCACTTCTCTTTAAAATGGCACTGAAGGGATACTAGCATCATCATTACATTATGGATGAAAAAATTGAGGTTGAAATATGTTAGGTGACTTTCACAAGGTCTTACAGCTAGAAGTAAATGAGGCCAAGCATTTTACCTGGATTGGTTTAATTCCAAATCACATGCTTTTAACTAGTTGTCTATTGTATAAAAACATATGAAAATGATTCTGTTACATAAAGATGATTTATTAATAGTTGATTGATTTGAAAAAATGCTTATGTTACCAGTTAAGGTATATTGTAGGACAGTAGTAAGTAGATTATGCCCTTCAGGCCAAACCAGTCCCAAGGCCAACTTTTAGTACAGCATGTGAGCTAAAATGCTGTTTACAGATGAATATTTGCAACTAATTTGATGATGAACAACACTAATTTTGAATCCAAATGTAGTGAAATCTTATTTCTCAAAGAAGAACTCCATTCTTCTCATTAACAGACTTGTATTAATAAACATTGTGCTCTCTTATGCTGTGACCTCATCAATAAAAACAATTGTAGATTCTTTTTCCTTTCATTTTACCTAACTGCCTCTATCATATCTTCGATTTTGCTTCTTGGCCCCCCAAAGCCTAAAACATTTGATATTTGATCTTTACTAGATACATTTTCCCGACCTTTGCTTTTGGGCAATTCAACTAGTAGTACACATTGTTAGTGACATTTGTTTGTCTGACAAAGCCTTTCAGGACAGGAAAGCAGCACAGTGGAAATACCCCACATCAAAAGAAAGACTGCATAACAATAATTTTTGGACTCCATGCTACAACTGGATCAATGGCGTGGAACACACCAATCCTTTTGAGACAAAGCTAAAAAGTCGACATCAATTATTTCTGAGTAATGAGCACAACCCAAAGCTAAGGACTGGCCTTTTGCTTCCTCTACCCAAGTCTGTGAGCTGCCTTTCCATATTCAGGCGCATAGTTGCATAATCACTGAAACAAACATGAAAGGCAAGAGAGGGCAGCCCATTCATATTCACTAGTGAGAATTTCTTCTTCTCTGAGGACGTACAGATTTTCCCCCATGACCTCGGCAGTTCCTGAAACATAACACCTTTATCATGATATTTGCTGCATCATGTTGATCCCTCAAAACATGACAAGAGAGTCAACTTCAGGGTGCCAGAGTAAACAGCTGCCCTTAGTGTAGCTTGAGAGGTAAAGTCCACCCCGCTCACCCCTCTCAACATCCAGTTGCCCATTTCTGCTTGCTGCTGGCATCTACAGTGTCACGTTGAGCAGACATTTCATTGAGCTAATATGTTTCTTCCTAGGAAGAAACATATCCGTGGGGCAGTTGTCAGCATCTTAAGATTTCTTGCCAACAGCTTTGTTCACATCATTCCCTCAGCATGGGAAGTTTCAGGCACACCTCAGGACTCAGCTCAGCAAACTGTGTTATAAAATCATCCTTAATTTTTTGAGAAAAGAAATAATTGTCCAGCCTTTCAAGAATCACAGCCCTTAGGCTGTACATTTTGGCTGGATAACATCATATCATGTATATATTACAATTTGTGCTTATCAGATTGCATGCCATTGAGAAACACTTCCTGACTTTCTATGGCAACAGAATTAAGATCCAAACTGTTGACCAAATCCCACAAGGCCCTCCATGAAATGACCCTGCTCACCTGTTTAACCACTGACTATATCACGGCCCTCTTGTCCACTAGCTCCAACACAATGGCCAACCTTGGTACGTTCTGGACACGCCATGCTTGCTCCTGCTTCTAAGTAGTTACATTTGCTCTTTGTCCCTGCATGAATGCACTGGCCTCAGGCTGTTGCATGGTTGGTACAAATATCACCTTTGCCAAGAGATCTTCTCTGGTCTCTGTTTTATTTTCTATGTAGTGCTTCTTAATACCTTAAATGGTTCAGTTTATTTATTCAGAATGAGTTTAGGAATTTGTTTCTGACTACCCCAAGAGAATGTAATCTCCATGAGAAGAGGCATTCTTTCATCTTATTTACCACTGTATTCCCAAGGCCTAGCCCTGTGCCCAGCATATACTTAATTTTTTGAAATAATTAGTTATCTTATTTTCATTGTTTTTAATCAATTGATGTTAGCTCCTAAAGACAGGGCCTTGATATTCTTTCTCTCATTTTGCATTCTCTACAGGGCCCAGGAATGAATAAATAAATAAATATATATATATATATATACATATATATATATATATAATTGTGTATTAAATGTTGAGTATTAGACTAATTAGTCAAATACACTTCAGAGTGAAATGCTTTACTAAAACCTGTAATTTCAGTGCATATTCTATAATTAACTCAAATCTTTCTAACTCAGGATTTAGGTAATGCAGAAGTGAGAAAGTCATTTATATTGCTTTGTCCAAAGACATAGCCCTGTAAAATCTTTCCCATTATTTTTCCAGCAGCATCTAAGACCTGCTTCACAGAACTCATTGTGCTCATTTCACCTGATATTCACAGACATAAGCCAGTTTTTATTAAAGATATGCAGCTGAATACTATCAGAGTGATAGAAAATATCACACAGTTTTAGCAACAGTTTTTATCTAGGTCATGAGGCTTTATGCATCAACACAAAGCATTTTAAAGCAAAATCAAATATATGATTTTTAAAAAATGTTTTAAAAGTATTTCTTCTCCAAGATGTAGAACATCCATTACTAAACTTACCACCTAACATTCTGCAATCCAGACTAGTCTATATTTTTCACTATTGAACTATTTCCATACCCAAAAGAGATGCCATGTCAGGTATAACCGTTTCTTTATTCCTTTGAAGCCATCTTTGGTACGCACTGAAGCCTGATGTCTACACTAATCATGCTACTAGAACTGGTAGAGAGATTGACTGTAACCATATCCATCTTTAAGAAATTCTAAGAATGACCTTGCTTAAATCTGTTGATGCTCTCTCCTCTTGACTAATAGAATTTTCCAACTGTTACATCCTGTGAATTTTTTTCTTAGACGAGGGAGTGTCTCTTATACCGGTTTTTATAAGCCTTAAGCATAGAGAATGAACACTATGTATCTTTGCAACCTCCTCAAGACCCAATGGGTACTGAAGAAGAAGGAGGCTGTGTGCTGGGAAGAAGTAGTTCCTGGGTGTCACTTTCTTTTGGATCCAGACCTCAATATGTCACCTGATAGCCAAGTGGCCTAAGGAAGTTAATCAATCACCCTTAATCTATATTTCCCCAATTATAAAAATCAAAGTTAATTGTACTAACATTTACTACAAAGAGTTAATGCAATAATCACAATGAAAAGGGAGCCTTCCTTATCCAAACCAAATGACCTATTCAGTTTCTCCTTCATGAGAGCATTATATAGAGAAGAATTCTAATGGCATACTGCCATGTACTGAGTTTTTACTGAGAACCAAGCTCTGTTCTAAATCTGTCACAAACTTCTGATACTGTGTTTATTTTATTATACCATATGTATTTACATATGCTTTTCTCTTTTAAACTTAGGCTCCACAAGAATAAAAACCTTCACTTATTCAGCTCTGCATCTAGCAGAGTGAATGGAGTGGATCGATAGTTGCAATCATTTTCCTCTGTTTTCCTTAAAGAATACATCTAGATCAATTAAAGCGCTTCATAGATCAGTGGATATATACCAGACCCCTTCCTAGCACTATGATCCCATACTTTGATTTTCTGTGAGAAATGAAGTAAGGCACTTTTGAGATCTTTCTGTGTGAATCAACCTTCTGTGTTTCCAGATCATAGATAAAATTACTGGAGTGGAGATAGTAGGTAAAAAAAACACACACACAAAAAAAACACAAAAAAAGTCCCTCTTTTTTTTTTTTAATATATTTTATTGATTTTTCACAAAGAGGAAGGGAGAGGAAAAGTTAGAAACATCGATGAGAGAGAGACATCCATCAGCCTCCTCCTGCACGCTCCCTACTGGGGATGTGCCTGCAACCAGTGTATATGCCCCTGACCGGAATCGAACCTGGGACCTCTCAGTCCACAGGCCGACGCTCTATCCACTGAGCCAAACCGGTTTCGGCAAAAGTCCCTCTTTTCTAATGAATCACTGTAAGCAAATTAGTGACTCAGAATAAGTGGATGTTGACTATCACCTCTGAATTTTAGATTCACAGTTTGTTGATAGATGATACAAAAAAAAATGAAAGATGAGACAAGTATTAGTCATTTTGTCTGAGTCAGGCAAAATGCCTTGAAATAATTATGGATTTAAAAATGCCCACCATACATATTACTAAGGCTCCTAAGCATCTAAACCCTAAAGAAGATGGGTAGTCTGACATCACACTGATCTGCAAAATGTTGGTTATCTGAGCCCAGCAGTACTAGAAAGATGAACTTCTGTTTAAAGTAGATTTTTCATAATAAATATGCTCTGGAAGAGGTAGATGACAACTGAATATATGCCCGATTGTGAGAAATTACTTTTCAAAAGAAGGCAGAAATAATATGTTATCTGGGAACTCATACAGTCTATGTGAGAAAACGAAAGAATAAAAGAACTTTGGAAGCAATTGCAAGAGAGGTAATCAGGGTTCATTTACAGCATGGGTATAGCTATGCAGCAGTTAAACCTGCATTTCCAGGCTCCATCCTGCTTTTTATAAAGACCCAGCTATTAGAGTGAATGTAGGAGCACACAGAATAGAGACATATTGTATAAACATATTCAGTATCTTCCTAAACTTTCCCAATATTGCATTTGATTATTGAAGACAGCTGCTGTTCAAAAAGAGTGGGGTATTTCTCTTAAGAGTTAAATTTATCTCAAGAATGTAGAAGAATACCTTCTTGAATAGACTTGAAAAGTAGCTTGCCTTGGTGCCATAGCCTCATAGCCTCACTTCCTTTTTCTGTTTCTCTTGATTGACATATCCAATTTTTTTTCAGTGGCCATCTCTAGCCTAGGATGAAAACTTTAGGAAAAAAAAAAAGCTTTAACTCTAATATTTTTTCAAGAGCATATTGAAATGGCATGCATCAATACACCGTTTTCTGTTCTCTAGTCTCAACATTTCTTCTAACTACTGTTGTAGCTTCTCCAAATATTTTATTCTCTATTCTTTCTAAAATAGAATTAAGACTCCAATCTGCTTTGGAATTACCCATTGGTTAACTCTCCCTATAACCTTTATGTTGCATTCCCTCAAGATTCAGGTATCCATTGAGTAGTATTCATCCTGTCCTTTGCTAATTGTTGGATACCAATTTTTCCTTCAAGTGCTATCTCAAGTCTTTTCTTTCTTTGTGGAATTTTCCATTTATTGCAGCCCAAAGCTTTGCCCCTACTAAAATTTGTAGACAGTGCCTGGGAAGGCACATGGGCATTTCTTTAATTATTGTCAGCTGAACCCAAGGCAACAGCAAAGCCCAGTCTTGGATATACATTTACCAAAAAGACAGATGTGTTACCAGCACCTTTGCCCAGGTGTCTGGTAGTGGGTCTTTGATATGTAAATCCAGTCTAGCACTAGGAATGCCTGGGCCTACTCAAGAATGAAAATAATCTCCTTTGATACTAACTTTTGGTGAAACTTCCTGGTATTTGGGGTATAAAATAAACTTGCTGTATCAGCTCTGGGTCCCTGTCCCTCTATCAGAGAGGACAGTGGTCCCACCTGGTCTCAGCTTTCCCCTTCCATTTTGTGTCTTGTCTCTTTTATTTCTCAATCCCCAGCTCCTCTACTCAGGAACTGGACCTGCTCTCTTTCCGTGCTGGACGTGGAAAGAGAAAAACACCTACAAAAATTTGCTTTTAAAATCTATATTAAATACTTAACAATAAGATCATGTATTGTATTATTTTATAATACACAATATATGAAATATAACTTTAATATATTTTGTTCATTTTATGTAAGTAATAGATTGTATATTTTACAATATCATTTTTATTTAGTCTTTCATTGACTTTTATTTTTAATATAGTTACCAATTTATGTTTTGTTTATTATTTTACAGCAAAACTTATGGATTCAATTATTTGAACTTCCCATAGGTATAGTAAAAAACAGGTGCTAATTTAATGATTTGTAATTTAATAGTATGAAACTACGTCATATGTCTTCCTATATTATGGCTACATTGTTAATAAAGACAGACACTATTATTTGTGATTCTCTTATGCAGAGCCTCTAGATAACCATAAGCTGATTTTGAAATGGTTAGTGACTGAATGGTAACATAAATAGGTAATAACAGGAAATCAGGTAGTTTGAATCACTGTACAGATGGCCACTGAGAAAAAGTTTTATTCTGTTTAGTGATGATTATGTTCTGATTTGGGAAAATCATTTTAATTCTAATATTTCATATATTCCAGATAAAAAGCAACCTATGAATGCTATTTCAAAGGCCCTGGCCAATGAAATTATATAGATCAAGTTTATCTCTTAGAAATACTAGAGACCTTTGTCCTTTGGGAACTTGACTGTTGGCTTTACTAGTTCTTTTAGAAAAAGAACTGTTAGCCATTGACAATCTCTAAGACCTCAAGCTTTCTCAACCTCAACAGCACATTCTAACACCTTTCTGAACGTATGTTCTTCACTTAAATGGGTTTAAGTATGTTATTTGTGTCTAAATATGGAACAGATTGGCACATTGATGGTATTATATGGGCAGGGACTTCTCGGCAATTGCCTTCCTACTGACCCATGCTTCATCTTCTTCATCTGTTTATCTGCCAGCATGTTAAAAGTGGAAAGGTTGGTCAGTTTCAGAAAAAATGCAAACATATTTACATTATTCTTCTCTGGTTTTCAAGTTTCTCTGTTCTTATAGTGGCAGGCTAACAGGCTAACAGCGGTGCAGACGAGCAAGCACTGCTATTGGGGCCAGAAGGCCAGCATTCAGTCTTTGCTCTAAGTCTCAACACTTGAACAAGTAATTAAATCTTATTTCATTCAATAAATGAGTCTCTATTGAGTTAGACTCTGATCATATTTTCATTTTTCTTTTCTTTCTATTGGGGAACATAATTAGTAGACAATTAAAATACCCAACTCTATTATTTCATTGTCTTAAAAAAAATGAAGAAACAAACATAAAAGTATCTCAATAAACTGTAATGGATTTCTACAAATGTAATTATTTTATTATAGTTTATTCCATAGGCATACATAAATTTTCATAGTCAGAAATCTTGGATACAAAGGCCTAAAATTTCAAAAAAAGTTTCTGATTAACAAATGAATTTCTACATGACATTAACAAGGTAAAGATCAAATAGAAGCACGTATAAATCATTACATTCATAAAAAATTCTCACCCCCATATAATTTTAGTATGAAAAGATTCACTTTTAAGTTTCTCTGCTTTATTTACAAATGACTTAATATAAAAATCCATACAATAGATTTTATAATTATTCCAAATGTTTTCTGCCTCTCCTTCTGGTTTGATTATACTTCCCTGTCCTATTCATACCAGGGCTGGTTGTTAACTTCCTTTGGCTAATAAAATGTGAAAAGTGATGTATGCCATTTCCAAGTAGTTAAGAGGCATTGTAAGCTCCATCTTTTTTCTTGGCCAAAGACCCTATCACACAGGTGAAGAAATAAATGCTCTAAGATAAAGTAGCAAAATTAGTAAGTTGAGAAAAGTTGCTTAATAAGCCAATATAAAATTTAGTTACATTTCTAGATATCAGTAAGACAACTATTTTTATGAAAATACTTACAAATTCAAAAGAATAACTTTTTAGAATATAATAGATTTTTTATGTTTTATAGATGCCCTTTCTATAAACTAAAGATATAAACTTCTCTTTTACTCATAGTTTGAGGGTTTTTAAAATTGTGAAATGATATGGCATTTATCAAGTGTTTTTTGCATATATAAAAAAGTGAATTATATAATTTTCTCCTTCATTCTGTTAAGATGATAAATTACATTGATTTTGAACCAACCAGCTTAAGCATTTGGAAACTCATATGAAGAATATACTATTCTTATGCTTGTTTCATAGAGAAATATTGAGGCATCAATAACTTGCCCAAGGTCCCACAGCTAGTGAGTAGTACAGCCAGGATGTGAATCTATTTATAAACCTGAAAAAAACACCTAGTAGGACTACTATATAATTTGGAGAAATTGTGCAATATATGGGGAAACTAATTATAGCCTTACTTCTCTAGATTCTTAGTTGATATATTAAGAAGTTAGTGAATCCTTTGGACTTGCAATGTCTGAATGGAAAATGCTCTAAATATAAATGAATATCTAAGACACATTGGTATGCTATAGCTGTCTACTGCTGAGTAAAAATTCCTACAAAATTAGTGGCTTAATAAAACAAACATTTATTGTCTAAAAGTTTCTTTGGGTGAGGAATTTGGGAGGGCGTAGTCCAGGGGTTCTGGGAGTCAAAATCCATAATGAGAATCAAGTCATGAAGGCTTGCTTGGGACCATAGGATATGCTCCTAAATTGGCTCATTCATATGATGGTTGATAGGAGGCCTCAATTTCTGCTACATGGACCTCTCTCATGGGGTTGAATGTTCTCATACTATGGTGGTTGCTTTTCCCCTGAGAAAGTGACCCAAGATAGAAAATAAAAAGATAGAAGCCACTGTGATGTTTTCTCTGCTCAACTCTCCACATGTCACAACTTCTGCATTATTCTGTTTATTAGAAGCATCACTCACTCTAGCCTACACTCAAGGGAGTTCTATTTGAAAGGGGGAATACCCAAGGATTTGATACATTGTGAATCACCCCCGTTGAGTAAATGCTTCTTAATTCAAAAATAACCATTTCTTTTTGTCTTGTCAACTCATTCCCAATATTACCATTGAGAAATCTTATCTGATCACTCACAGGTAAGTCAGCTGCTAAAAGCTTCATATCACTTCAGTTATCATAAATTTGTTTGATATTCAGTATGTTTTAGAGAATTATGGAAGAAAGGAAACTTGGATATACTTGAATTTAGAGAACACAGTTCAATGTTTAATTAAAGGATCATGGTATGACTTTATTTGTCCAAAATTATATTTTTCTCAAAAAATTACAAGTTTATTTTAAAAAGAATGAACTAGTCTTTATTAATTACTATAAAATTTTTCAAAAATTCAATGCAGCTTGAGTTAACTTGCTTGTATAAACCTGCAAGTATTACTTTTACTTGTAAAAAATATCCAGTTTCCAAACCAAAAACTATTTTTCCAAGGGATATTAGATTGAAAAAAGAGAGGAACAGCAATTTTCCACCTGTGAAAAATACCTATCATTGGTATTAAGAGATATGTTTGAATAGAAAACATTTATTCCAACATTTTCCCCAGGTAGAATTTTTTTTTCATCCCATCCTTTAAATACTTAAGTCATATCAAGAACTTTAAGCAGCTAGAAAATAATCTCTAGTCTATCCTAGACTTTAAGATATGCAGATTCTTTTAATTGTTGAAATTAACTTTCACTTGAAAGTTTACATTGATAGTGTCATGCCTCATTACAATATGGGCAGGTGAAATTCTCAAAGAAAGGTCAAAACAGCATATAGCCATGAATAGTGTAAAAGAATGTTTCTTTAACAAATCCTAAAGTATAAAATACCAGAAATTTTGAGAATGAATGAGTAAATTAAATGTTAATATTAAATCAATCTATTTATCATAAAAAGTGAGTGGTGGTACATCATGGTGAAGAAAAGATGACAAGGATAAATACCCAGCTTTCAGTTCTCAGAATTTTAACTTAAATTAGACATATTTGGTAGCTAATGTAGGACAGGAACAAAAGAGAAAGCAAAATTCAAATAATTGAAGGGGAACCCCTCTCATTCTCTCTCTTTGCAGTGTGGCTTAAAGAAAAAGAACACCTGGAGCAAAAGCTATGTTTAGCTTCAATGTGCGCCAGCAAAGAGTCAACAAGAGATGCCAGTCATGAATTTTTGAATTGTCACATATTTTGAATTCTAGTAAAATAGACTTTTATTCTCTTCTAGAACATCTGTATGTGTCACTGTATTACAATTTTGAAATAGAATAAAATCAGCATTACATTTCTTTCCATACTTCACCTTTTACCTCTGTGTAATTGATTTAAGAGATGCTATTTTAATTACAGCCAATTCCAGATAAATGCACATGTTAGTGGATCTGAATTTCCAACTACCTAATTAGCCATTATATCATACTAGAAGCCTGGTGCATGAAATTCTTGCATAGGTAGGGTCCCTAGGCTTGGCTGGTGATCAGGGCCAGCTGCGGCCTTCCTTCATGCCGTGCCACCTCTGGTGGTCAGCACACATCATAGCAAGCAGTAAAACTCCCAACAGGACAATTTGCATATTAGCCATTTATTATATAGGATATTCAAGAGATAAAACCACAAGATTCACAGATATACGAGATAAGCTTCAAGTGAGATCTTTAGGCAATTAGGGTATTGCAGCAGGTCTTAGCAATGGCCCTGCTGACTCCTAGAGCTCATTTGATGAATTCATTGGGGGGAGGTTTTAGTTATCTCAAGGTTTTGGGAGAGAAGGAGGTGGGGATTCTACTGGCATTTAGTGGTCAAGTGCTAGAAATTCTTATCTTTTTGATACTCATCAGAGTCTCACAAAAAATCAAAGTAAGGCACTCTGTATATATTTTGAATGCCCCGAACAGCTGCCTATGTGAAAAACCTAAAGGACACATATGTAATACCTTAATCAATAAAGAAAAAGAAAAAAGAAAAACCTACTTATAATAATCAGAGTCTAGAATCTAACTCCATTTTATATAGACATAAAATATATTTTGCAAAAATGTAATATACATTAGATAATATATGGAGACTTTTAATAAAGGATTGCAACTAAGTTGTAAATCAAAGGAAAACTTCAGTTTTGTTCAGAAATGTATTAAGAATTTCACCATGGAGCACTGACTGGTTTGTCTCAGTGGATGTAGCGTTGGCTGCTGATTGAGGGGTCCTGGGTTCTATTCCAGTCAAGGGTATGTACCTTGGTTGCAGGCATATCCCTAGTGGGGGCTGTGTAGGAGGCAGCCCTTTGATATTTCTCTCTCATTGATGTTTCTAGTTCTCTATCCCTTTCCCTTCCTTTCTGTAAAAAATTCAATAAAATATATTTTAAAACATTTCATCACAGAAAAAAATGTGTCCTTGACTGCATTGCCATATATATATATATATATATATCCTATATAATACATAGGTATCAGTGTGCATGTGTAGGTGTAGCACTCAATAATTCTAAATTTAATTATAGAAACAACTGACTACCCTAATGCATCTTCTTCTAGTGTGGCCATACCTGCATATTTAGACATCAAATAATGTGCTGGTTACTATTTTTAATTTAAATTACTTTCCCTTTATTTCTATTTTACTTCATCACAGTTAGAGGTATAGTTTTACTTTGTTTGAAATAGATAATATAATGAATAAATTTATTTCAAATGGCATAGGGAGGTTCAAAATATTAGGTTGAGTCAAGGAATAAAAACTACTTATGAAGAACTTAATAATTTTGACTTTAATTTAATTTACTTCTGGATTAAATCCTGATTGTACCATATATAAGTTTTATGTCCTAGGGAAATGTTTTTAACTTCACTGACCTTCCAATTTCCTCATTTGGAAAATACACATAATGTTGACTACAGAAAGTTGTGGTTGAGATTAAATGAGATAGTATATATCAATTCCTGTCTTAAAAATCAATTATTTTAAAATAAGAAGTGATAACTTTGACTTAGATCATTTGTATACCATAAACAGACTTAACATTTGTCTATTTCCTTCATGGCTTAGTTGAAGAAGTCAGAACAACAAAATTTATTTGACTTAAGTCTACAACTGCATAGCCAATAACCCAGATCTCCATTACAAGTTGATAATGCCTGACTTATGTGGTCTGGTTTGTTTCCAGTCACAGGTATGTTCTAAAATTTTTTCCTAGGTGATCTATCAACCAGGTTTGAGAACTACTGCATTAGAGTCTAATGATTAGACCTACTCAATTGCCTGAAGGAGTAGAAACAGTAAGCAATCTAAAGACAATAAAGCATGATTACATGGTCAGAAATACAGGATGGGGCAACAATAGGTTTACAGTTGTTTATATGGAAAGTAATAGAATAATTAATAAATAATACAAGAATAAAACCTGTTTTATATATTTATGTACAGCTGTAAACATACTTTTGCCCCACTCCTGTATATTCAAGAACCTTCAGATCTATTGCAATTGTATAAAGAATGACAAAGTTATTTTCCTTTCAAACTTCTTCAAACATGTAAGTGACAAAAAAAATTGTATTTTAGAACCTACCAGGTGTAGAGTTCACAACATTGGTTATAAGGATGCTCAATGAACTTAGTTGAAGAACAGATTAATGTAACTGTTCAAGAAAGAGCCAGGAAACATAAAAATGGAGATAGAAACCATATAAAAGTACTAATCAGAAATGAAGACAATAACTGAAATGAAAAATACATTAAAGTTAATCAATAATAGATTAGATGAAGCAGAGGAGTGAATCATCAATCTGGAATATGAGGTAGCAGAAAACATCTAATTGGAATATAAACAAAAATAATTTTAATAAATGAGATAGTTTAAGGGACCTCTGGAATAATACCAAGCTTATCAACATTTATATCATAGGAGTACCAGAAGGAGAAGTGAGCAGGAATTGAAAACCTATTTGAAGAAATCATGACTTAAAATTTCCCTAACCTGGTGAAGGAAATAGACATACAAGTCCAGGAAGTATAGAGAATTGCAAACAAGATGAACACAAAGAGGCCCATACCAAGGCACATCATAATTAAAATGCCAAAGGTTAAAGAAAGAATCTTAAAAGTAGCAAAAGAAAAGCAGTTAGTAATGAGCTCCCATAAATATCAGCTGATTTCTCAACAGAACCTTTGCAGCCCAGAGTGATTTGAATGAAATATTAAAAATAATGAAAAGGACCAATAACCATGATTGCTCTATCCATCAAAGTTATCATTTAGAATCTAAGGAGAGATAGAGTTCCCTTGACAAGAATAATCTAAAAGATTATTATCACTACTAAGCCAGTATTATAAGAAATGTTAAAGGGATTCCTTTATGTAGAAAAGAAGATGAAATATATAAATAAGACAATAAACAACAAGTGCTGGAAAGAATTTGGAGAAACAGGAACCTCAGGTACTTTGGTGGGAATGCAAATTGGTGCAGTCACTATGGAAAACAGTATAGAGGTTTCTCAATAAATTAAAAATAGAACTACCTTGTGACCAAGCAATTTCACTTTTGATATTTATCTGAAGAAATACAAAACACTAATTTGAAAAGACATATGTACCCCTATGTTCAGTGCAACATTATTTACAATAGCCAAGATATGGAAGCAATGTTAGTGTCCATCAATAGACGATTAGATAAAGACATGTTACATATATACTAAAGAATATTACTAGCCCATAAAAATGAAATATTAACTTTTGTGATAATATGAATGAACCTAGAGTGTATTATGCAAAGTGAAAGAAGTCAAAGATAAATACCATGTAATTTCACTTAGAAGTTAATTTAAAAAAAAATGAATAAATACTAGTAAAAACAGAAAACAAACTCAGATACTGAGAACAAATTGATGGTTGCCAGATGGGAGGGGGCTTGGGGAAAAAAGTGAATAGGGGGGCGGATTAAGATGCAAATATTGCCAGTTATAAAAAGTCTCAGGGATGTAGAATATAGCACAAGGAATATAGACAATAATATTGTCATATCCATGTTTCGAATCAGGTGGTTATTATACTCAATGTGGTGATCACTTTGTAAGTTGTATAATATCTAATCACTATGTTGTATGTATGAAACTAATATTATGTTGATGGTAAATAAAAAAAAATAAAGTGAATATATAGTTTCAAAAGTACTTTTGAGTTGATTTCTCAAAAAGTACTTTTGAGTTTTAGCAGTAAAGACTAAAGGTCAAAATTTCAGCCCCCAAACCTTCCAACTCAAGGTACTTTAAATAATAAATATAAAAACCTTCTTCAGTTTGCTGCCAGATTGCTAAAAGAGCCCATTTTTCCCATTCATCAGTTAAATAATATACTCTGTCTGGGACTAAGGAAAACAACATTGAGAAGCTAAATTTGTGCTTCCTAGCAGATGTTTTCCACCGGGGAAGCACTGATGCACTTCATGCAATCTTTTTCAGAGAAAGTCACAGACTTTCTCAAGCTCTGATCCATATTCACAGGCTCAGTGACTGAAATGTGAAGGAAAACAACACCAGGAAGGAAGCCCATTCTGCAGGTGATGCTTCATAGCACCGGCTGTATCCAGCAAGGAAAACCGAGTATCAGCCACCTGTTTTCTATTCATCAGTGAGTTGTTTTGATTTATTCTTAATCCAAGCACATTCATTGGGATACATGGAAGAGTGAGTATGTACTATACAGGAAGTGAATACATTCTAGAGAGATGGTTTAGAATAGCATTGTCAACATTAAGCTCTGTAAGAATTCAGAGCACAGGTAATTGCAAGAAAAGTAGAAAAAGACAACAGAGTCCAGAAAATTTTGTGTTTATTCTACTGTGGGAAAGCACAGTTGTCATGCTATCTGGTGACATCTAAGAGGTCCATAGAGTGGTACATATCCCGGCAGCATAATTCCAGAAAAGCAATAATTTCTTTAATGATCTGTATTTCTCCATGGAGTTTGATTAAAATGTTCTATTAATACAATTCATGCAAGAAACAGTATTCTACCTCTTAAGCACTAGAGAAAATATTTATGTGGTAATATGATCTGCATATTTAGCTGGTAAAATATATCATGGAAAATATAAGAAATTGATTTTAAAAAATCTCTGGAGTTTCAAAAGTACTTTCTACAATATTTCATCAATATTCAGAAAATCTTTAAAGACTTCTATGTCCATTTTATAGAGAAGTAAAGTAAAGGATTCAGAAGCAGGAGTTAGACTGGTATGGGTACAGCAAAAATTGCTATAATTTTGATAGTTTTGCATCATAGATCTTCATAGTTCTTGGGTTACCAGGCTTAAGGGACATGGATATCTGTAGAGTGACCATAATTTCTGGGGAAATATACTACTAGAGGCCTGGTGCACAAAATTTGTGCATGGGTGAGGGGGAGGTGTCCCTCAGCCCAGCCTGCACCCTCTCCAATCTGGGACCTCTTGAGGGATATTCGACTGCCCCACCAGGATTGGGCCTAAATGGGCAGTCAGACATTCACAATCCAGGACTGCTGGCTCCCAACTACTCACCTGCCTTCCTTCCTGATTGCCCCTAACCACTCCCCAGCCAGCCTGTTTGCCCCTAATTACCCTCCCTTGCAGGACTGGTCACCCCTAATTGCCCTCCGCTGCAGCCTGGTCACCCCTAACTGCCCTTCCCTGCTGGCCTGATTGCCCACAACTGCCCTCCCTTGCAGACCCAGTCCCTCTTAACTGCCCTTCCCTGATGGCCATCTTATGGCAGCCATCTTGTGTCCACATGGGGGCAGTCATCTTTGACAACATGGAGACAGCCATCTTGTGTGTTGAAGTGATGGTCAATTTGCATATTATTCTTTTATTAGATAGGATATTTATATAAGCAACTCATGGAGACTTTAATTAAAGAGGTTTCTAATAAAGTCTCTGGAGATGTGATTTAGTGCTACCTTAGAGAGTATTACTGTCTTTACATTTCTCCTTTGAAAAACTCTTCACTTTTGTGTCTTATGGAGCTATTTTTGGCACCCATCTTATGTATCCTAGTAGAATGCTTTAGAAAAAAAAAACAAATACACACACACACACACACACACACACACACACACATATATATATAAAGCAGAAATC
The DNA here is from genome assembly GCA_011751065.1 of Lasiurus cinereus. Lineage (NCBI taxonomy): Eukaryota > Metazoa > Chordata > Mammalia > Chiroptera > Vespertilionidae > Lasiurus > Lasiurus cinereus. Next base: position 41,394,532 of record JAAGEH010000041.1, read on the forward strand.
AGTTTTCATATTAATATGTGCAGACTACCAGTGTGTTGTTATACTTTGTGCCCCCTGTGTACATGCAGAGGAAAGGACAAGAGAACAACTCCACGAAGTGCTAGGGAGGTGGATTTTGAAAGCACATCTGGGCACAAGATCCATTTTTCATGTTTATTACCTCATGGTCCTGGGCTATCTTATCCAGCTATTTCCTAGCCTTCCCAAAGAGGTTAAATTTGAGCCATCTTTTCATGAGTCACTTTCAAAATAGGTGGGGAAGTGAAAACCTATTTGTCAAATAGTGAAAGCAAGAAGACAATGAAAACACACATGTGTCCAACAGTTCTCTTTCCTTGGTTCATTTTCTCCTCAGTGTAGTCAGAAGACAGACATGGCTGGGCTTTGGCTTACCTTTTTAGTTGTATCTGGTAAGACAATTTGTCAAATTATTCTTCTTAGGTCTAGCTAGCTAGAGTAAAGTTATCTGTACTTTATTACATATTTTATATAAAAACTATAGGCCCGGTACATGCATTTGTGCTTGGGTGGGAGCCAGCAGCAGGGAGGGGATGTGGGAGGTTGGCCAACTGGCCCCGCCCTCTGGTTGAACTCCTAGTCAAGGGGACAATTTGCATGTTAGCCTTTCATTATATAGGATGTACCCCAAGTAAATATATCAGTATTGCTTTTGTATTATTCCAAGGGAAATAATCATAACAATATTCTGTGAAGAGTTATCTCTGTCATAGACTGACCTTTGCTTTTCTCTTTCCTCATGGATTCTTTCCTCAATGAGGGGAAAAGTGGCAAATACACCTTTAAGGAATTCACTAGGTAGCAAGTGATTTCTCAAAGCTTCAGTATCTTCACCTGTGACACAGTGAGAATAATAATGCTGACTTCAGAGGGCACTTGTGAGGATTAACTGAGCTGATAAATATAAAATGATAAGCATAATGAACAGATAGACAATACTTAATACATCTTGGCTTCATCATCATTATCACCTTCATCCCTAGCACCTCCAGATATATGTCCACCTTTTTATGGCCTGCCCCTTCCCCTGCAGGCTAACCTTGCCTCTGGCTTCAGGTTTGAGTTCACCAGCAAGAGCTCTAAAAGGAGATCAGAGGAAAGCTGCTTGGCTACTTTAGAGCCTTCCAACACCCTTAAAAGTAAACCTGATTTGAAGAATTGTAATTTGAGTATGCCACCTGTTTCCTAATGAGACTAACTTGTAAATTAATCTTTATAGTCATTGTCTTCACCTGAAAGTTTTAAGATTATGAAGGAAAGAACCGTATAGATAATTAGCTGAATTTATAAGTTTTCATCCACATATATCATTTGTAGGAGAAGACAGACTAAGATTTGCTTATGTGTATTAAGATTTAATTATCACGTAAGTCTAAATGACATTTTCAGCCAAGCAAAAAATAAAGGTGCTTTAGCTGATGTTCAGGAAGGGTACAGTTTTCAAAAACAGAAAATGAGACTGAATATAGGCCTTTAATCTGATAAGCATTCTGTTTTAATGGCTTCTTTCCAAATGCCTAATGTCTCGTCCCATTATTCATTTTAGATGCTCAAAAACAGTGACAAATTTATTCTCTCTTTATCCCATTCAAAACACTGTTGTGACAAAACTTTTTAAACATCTGATTTTTTTATTCTTTCACTTTTAAAAATTATTTTTGTTTGTTATAAGATTTGCCTAATAATATTTATCTATTGATACTATTGTCTTTACTTTATCTCACATGAAAAGAACAGTGCTGAATTAGGAATTGAGATGAATAATTTGTAGTTCTGACTCTTCTAGTTTGTTGTCCATTGTTATATAGATACTAGAAGCCCAGTGCATGAACATTCATGCACTCTGGCTCTGGGGAGGGTTCCTCAGCACAGCCTGTACCCTCTCGCAGTCCAGGAGCCCTCAGGAGATGGCTGACTGGCCTCCCTCTGCAGGGGGCAACTAGGAATGCTGTCAGGGGTCAGAGCTGGCCAGCGAGGGGCTGGCCCAGCCCCCTGCCTCTGCAGCCACTACTACTACTACTACCAGTAGCTTCCTTCTGTGGGAAGCAACCAGGCAGGCCAGTCATGGGACAGTGCCAGCCAGTGAGTGGCTGGCCCTGCCCTCCCCCTACATTACCCTTCGCTACTGCTGGTCGCCACTACCCTGATTGCTGTTTTCTCTCTCTGCCCACTGGCACATGCCTTGGCTGGCCTGGCACCACCTGCTTGCCAGCCCTGCCCCCCTACCAGCTGATCTACTGTTTAGTCAATTTGTATATTACACTTTTATCGTATAATATGTTCCTTTGGTGGCTTTCTTATCACACCCACCTCAATGTTCTCATCTGTTAAAGAGGAATATTTTATGATATTCCTACCTCTTTGGATTGTTTTAAAATTAATGGGAGCTAAAAGAAAGTAACCCACAAATATAAATGTCAGGACTTTAAAATACATAACGTTATCTATTCTACTTTATTTGTGTGAAAAAAACAAATGTATTGCTTTTTCTGTAAGTCCACATTGGAGTAATTCCATGCATCTAAAATAACAGGAAGAAAAAATAATCCAAACACAAGTAACCTGACAAAACTTTAATGGCATCTGCTTGGTTCATCTCTAAAAAAATAAATACACAAAACAAAAATGCTGGGAGTTATCCTTTACAGCTGAAACTCTATGGCAACTAAAGAACTTGTATGCATGCATATAATAATAACCACTGAACACAGACACTGCAGGGGGGAGGTGGTGTGGGGCGGGGGGACGCAGCATGTGCTGGGGGGGTAGGAGTGGTCGGGAAAAGGTCAATGGGGAAAAAGGAGACATGTGTAATACTTTAATCAATAAAGAATAAATACACAAAAAGAAAACACTTGGGGAAAAAATAAAGCTCTACAGTGAGTTTTCTTAATTCTTATTTCTGGTTTCTCATTGTTTCCCAGAAAAAAAAACAAAAGAAGGTATAAGAGGTCATACTGAAAGATCAAAGATTTTTTTTAAATGGTAGTTCAATGAAACAAAACTACAAATATTTTTCTCTTCAACCTGAATCTGCAACTGAAGGTTTAATATATTCCAATAAACAGAATCAAAAGAAAATAGGCAAAAAAATGTGCCTAATTTTTGCTTCAGTCGGGACATATGAGTATACATAATGCATATAAACTATTTACAAGTTTGCAAATACAAGCAGAAACTTAAAATATATTTGGGTTCAAATTATCACAAATCCATGCTATTCACTTGATTTCCACATTCATTCAAAATAAATGCATTCATTTCATACCTACTCTGTGCCAGGCATTGTCCTGAAAGTTAGAAAGTCTGTGGTAAATCTTTATCTGATAAAGTCATTAGACAAGTGGAGATTGCATTCTAATGGGAGACAACAGAAAATAAATTGATGAACAGAAAAGGCAATTTTAGATAGTGCTCAGGGCTGAGAAGGAAACCAATAAGGAGGATGTAATCAACAGTATCTGACTAGAGGAATTAATTAAGATTGGGTGGCCCGCAAGAAAGCCACTCTAGCTGAAACTGGTTTGGCTTGGTGGATAGAGTGTCAACCTTCAGACTGAAGGGTCCCAGATTCGATTCTGATCAAGGACATGTACCTTGATTGCAGGCACATCCCTGGTGGGTGGTGTGCAGGAGGCGGCTGGTTGATATTTCTCTCCCACTGATGTTTCTAGCTCTCTATCTCTCCCTTTCTCTCTGTAAAAAATCAATAAAATATATTAAAGAAAGAAAGAAAGCTTCTCTAAGGAAATGACATTTGACTGGTGATGTGCATGAAAAGACGGAGCCAACTAAGGGAAGATCTATAGGCAGACATTCCAGGCAGAGACAATATTCCTTTTCATGCCTGGCTCATGTTCTCTGCCAAAGAGCAAAAATCTGCAGTCAAAACTAAATTTAACATGGTTGGGGAAAGAAGGCTAGTGTGAATAAGGGGGAACAGTATACTACAGAAGGTAAGAAAGACAGGCAGGGGAAAATCCATGGAAGCTCTTGTTAACCCAGGTAAGGGCTTTGCATATTATTTTAAGTGCAAAGGTAAGCCAATAAAATCTTTTAAAGAGATGAATGCCATTCATTCGTTCATTCAATCAGTATTTATTTAGCAACATCAATATGCCAGGCATTGATCTAGGTTGAGGATTTTGTAATTACAGACAAAAATCCCCATCTCTAACTTATGCAGTATCCCATTAAAAGCTGTGGAGACAATATAGGAACAACATTGAAGGAAGCTGTTGGAAGCCTAGAGTAGTATCTCAGGCAAGAGATAGAAGGTGATGGTTTGACTAGGGTAGGGATTGGGACAGTATTTTTTATCTAAGCCATAGGTTTCTGCGGGCATTATATCACCTAACATTATGCTGCCATATAGCAAATGTTCAAAATTATAAATATTAGTATTACAAAGCAGCAGAAGTGATCATTCCAAAATTGAACTGATTGTAGGGTAAAAAACTAACACCATTCATTGGATCTAGATGTGAGGAACAGAAGCTGAAAATAAGTGGCTTCTTACTCTTTAATAATAATTGGCATAGCTAACATGTGGGTAAGAAATGATCACAGGGAGTCTTCACACAGGAACAGTGATCTCTGAGCACCATTTATCTTTGGATGTGGGACTATGATAGGGTGGAGGAATTTTACAAAGTATAAAAAGACTGGTGTGATGTGATTTATAATGGCATTCAAAAAGTGTATTAATACCTTTATTGTGATACTGAACAAAAAAAATCAGACAATTCCAAGTTGTTCAGAAAAATGAAACAGCAGTTAGGAAAATTACTTCTGCTTTAGTTGACAGATATAGATAGAGATGCATACATATAGATATGTGTGTGTGTGTATGTGTGTCGTGTATTTGTTTTGCTGAACCATTTAAAGTAAGTTGCAGATCCAACCTACCCATCTGTAAAATACAGCATAGATAGCCTGAGAACAGGGCCATATTTCTACATTGCCACAATAACATAATTATCAAAACGAAACATTATTTTGACCTATTTTAAATTTTGACCCATTTTCCCAAAAGTGATTTTATAGCATTTCATTGTAATCCAAAATTCAGTTAAATTTTCACATGACATCTGGTGGTTAAAGTTCTTTTAGTTTATAGTTATGATTATCTTTGAATAAATTATTACATTGAAGGTTAGGAAATAACTTTTAATTATATATTCTTTCTATACCTATAGACTATTTAAAAAAAATAATGGTCTTTTTATTTGAAGCTATGGAAATATAGCAAAATGCATTGTCATTGACTAAAGAAATGAATATGATTTATCTGTAAACTAGGAAGATTTGTAATGTTGTGCTTTTCTTCCCTTTGCATTTCAGGGAGCAGAACCTCAAATTTCTTTTATAGAAGGCACACAATTCTGTTCATATGGTTTGGGCATTTCTTCCCCTCAAGGAGAGAACCATATGCCCTGCCCAAGGAATTAGAGAATTCTATGCCCTTGTCAAAGGGGTAAACACAAGATCCAACTCAGATGAGTCATTATCAATTCTAGGGTTTTGTTCAAACTCCTAGAAAGGAGATGTTCTCATTCCCTGGCACTGGTATATGTAGGATAATTAAATTAGGGTAAATTCATAATTACAGCATAAGAACAATTGGCCTGAAAAAGCAGAAGGGAGAAAAAAGCATTCACATTATTTTTTATGCTGGTCTACCTCCAGATTTTCAGCCTAATTAACCAGTAAATGAATTTCCTGTAAAAGTAAAAAGAAAAAAAGAAAACAAACAAAAAAAATCACACGTTGAATTGATTTTCTGTATTTTGCAGCACAATCATCCTGGTAATAATACATTTTTTTGACCTTTATAAAGTTTAGACTATCAATCACCTCAGTTCATAGATCAAGAAGCTATGAGAGGTCCAGAGAAGTTCTGAAAACTGGAAGATGGCATAGCTAGTTAGTTGCCGAGCTAAAACTAAAAGACAAGTTTCTAGACTCTGGTTAATGCTCTCTTCGACCTCTTGCAATTTGGTTTCAAGGTGAGTTCTATATGAATCATAAGAGTTATGCATTTAGTAACTAGGTTTTAGAATTCTATGTTTTAGTACATCAAAGAAACCAGGTAACAGATTTTTCCCCAAAAATAATGGTGTTTTATTTGAGCTTAAAATCTCCTATAATTATTGGAGTCTCTAATATCTTAGGAACAATCAAGTTCAATATTCTCCAATCAAAGCAAGCATAGAGTACTCCAATGTCATCCATGCCACTGTATTTCCTTGAAGATAAAATCACCTTATAATAGGGTGACTATTCTGCCATGATTTTCTATGATTGCTGCTTGCAATTGCTGTATATTCTGTTCTACAGGGAATTGTAATTTAATGAAATTTCATTTTATTAACTATGAACTATATAACTGAGCCAGGTGTTTTCTGTTTAAAGGAGAAGAAAAACAGTATATTTAAAAGTTTCATGTAATATTATTTTTAAAATCTGTGTTTAAAAAAGAGAAACACACTAGAGGCCCAGTGCATGAATTTGTGCACAGTGCATGAATTTGTGCACAGGTGGGGTCCCTTTGCCTGATCCATGATTGGGTGGGGCCATCTCACCCAATCCCGATCAGGCCAATGGGGGCTGGCTGGCTGGGGAGAGACCTGTGTAGGAGAACCCCAGGGCATGTCCTGTCCATTTTGCTCAGTTCTCACTGGCCAGACCCCAACAGCAAGCTAACCTCCAGTCAGAGTATCTGCCCCCTGGTGGTCAGTGCATCATAGTGACTGATCAAGCTTATTAGGCTTATATATATATTGCAGAGGCTCAACAGAACTAACCAGAAGAAACAAGTATCTTATATATATATATATATATATATATATATATATGAGAAAATAAAACATAGTAAACATATGTAAATATATTATATATTATATATATTCATGTTTAATATGTTTTTATATATAATATATATATTATATATACATATAAGCATGTTTAATATGTTTTATTTCCCCAAATATATTATCTATCTTTCCCTTACCTGCTAAGGTCACTTATTTGAAACAGATTTTTGTGTGTCCTGAAGTTATCTTCTTTTGTTAGTTTTCCCAAGAACATTGCAAAAAACAGAAAAACAACAAAAAATACAATAACCGTTGGAAATACACATATACAATCTAACAATCTGGTTCTGAATCTAGTATTTATGTCAGCCTCAAGAAATAATACCATTCTCTTTTAGTTTCACTAGAGAGCAATATGGAAACTACTATTTATTTTGTTCTGTCATTTTCCTGAGCAGGCTACTCACAGGATACTTAAATAGTTGATTTTCTCTTTTGCCATCTTTAAGTTAACAACAAAAATATATTCAGCTACCAAGAAACTAAGTAGGTTACTTATGTTTCACTTATCAAATCTGTATTTTCCAAATATCCCCTGAGCCAGACATGAGGAGGAGGTAAAGCTAGGGTGGGGGATATTTCATACATATTTAATTTGTAATACTAAAGAGGTACTTTTTTTCTCTGGTTAGTTCTGCTGGGCCTCTGCAATGTAAGCAGTAATAGCATCATTGTGCCTTCCCTCGCTTCTATGGAATCCCACAGGGTCAGAGGGCCGAAGTGAATGACTTTAATTTTCTAGTAGGAGACTGTGGCTCATTGTCTCATCCACACAACAAATAAATAAGGCCTCCACCTTTTGGCCCACTGGTCCCTCATTGCTAAATCACACCACACATGCAATGTCTATCTACATCATAGATGGCAGGTGCCTGGAATAAGACGTAACCAATTCTTTTTCTTAAATTTTTTTCCCATCATTTCTTAAAGCTGACTGCCAAGAATTTCTTTATCCAGCAGAAAAGTAATATTAGAATATATGAAAGATGATAAACTCAGATTAATTGGGTGCTCTTTTGTTATATAAGGACTCACTGAGCAATAGCTCCTTGCCAGAGTTTATTTCTTCCCCACTTTCAATATAAGCCAACTTCTCTACCTGTTATCATAGTGCTGTGTTCTCTCACTTATTTCTAATCTCAGTTTTATATCATAATATCCATCAACTACAACAAAAGAGGAGGTAGCAATAATACTCTTTCTGATGAATAACACTTTAATCAAATGTCAATGCATTAAACGAAATGGGAACTACGACAATGCCAGCTCTACCAAACCAAAGCATTCCATCAACTGGCCACAATTAAAAAGGCATGAGGTTGGCAAGGTATTGGGTTAAGGACCATGAAAATGATTCCACTTAACTTAAAATGTCCTGAATACAATATTTTTAAAACACCTTTGAAGTACATGTATTGGTCTATAAGGATAAAAAGACTCCAGAGACCAAAATCTTAATGGACACAGAACCCCAGTGAGTTATCAGCACTAAAGTTGGCTTTTCCTTGAGTTTGCCAATTCCTATTGACTTTTAGCTTTTATGTTCTACGGGTGAAGGTGGAGAGATGGAAGTAGAAAGAAACATAGCTTGGGAACCTCCTAAAATGGAGAATCTAACAGATGACCCCCAAAATTAACTAACATCCCACTTCAAACACCTGTCAGTGTAATGATGACCAGAAATGAATCTATGTCTCTCCTCAAGGGGAAAAGATGCAAAACTGCCTGTCTCAAATCTTGGCACTATGTTGGGCGAAATAAAAACCTTCCCTAAAAATGTATGACCACAGCTGCCTCTCATGATGGCAAGTAGAAAGAAACTTTAATCCCAGAATTTATTTCCAGATGAGCTCCAGAGGGTAAAACTCTGTAGAAAAATGCATTCTGATGCAACTTACTTTTGATTACAGTGTCTAAAGATCCCAACCAACAAGTTTACTAGGAATATAAACACAACCATAAAACGTGTAAGAAAATAAGACAGCATGAGCAAAACCTTGTAGAAACCACAGCCATTAGATTCAAAACTACAAAGAGCAATACATTTGAATATCATCCACATCTAGGCATAATGTAATAAAATTTTAAAACAAAAAATAGTCAAAGGATTTTTTATCAGAACTACAAATATTAAAATGAAAAGGGGGTTATATAAAACACCGTGTTTCTTAAAATAGGAACAATGCAAAAAAACACAACAAAATAACTAAAGAAATATAGAACATGAATGGCCAATATTAAAATATATGCATATATTTTATATATAATAAATACTATGACAAAAAACCCAAGACAAAAAGTGGCTGTAAAAGAGAAAGCCCATATCAGCAGACTGAGTTCAGCTTTTCTTCCACAAATATACCACAATTTGAAGATGAGTGCAATGTGTTCTAGCCCAGCTTCATCTCTTTGTACCCAAGACTAGACTTGGAATGCTCTCCAATAAAGTTGACTACTTACAGTTTGTAAATTCCAAGCCATCCTTTGCGCCATTCTTTCGCCAGAGTGGTTGCTTCTGTCTAAAACCTTTTTTCCCCTTTATAAAGCCTCCTCCTTCTACGGTCAAGGAATCTGCTCATAGTTTGTGATGTAACTCAGCTGTTGCCTATTTCGGAGGCCTCTGTAACTTCGCTCACCTTGCCCCCATCTTGAGTAAAGTTCTCTCCAGGTGTAATTAATGGAATGAACTGAGTCTTTGAGTCTCTGAGAGCTTTTATCACTTGTAAGATACTGTAGCTGTTTCTTGGCCTGCTCTCTTAGCAGACAGAGCATCTGAGGACATAGACTTTTGATCATTTGATTCCTTACTGTTCTTCAAGACCTAGCACAATGTTTAAATGGGATAGTTCATATCAAGGTGTACAATAATTCTTTAATGCATGAATGCAATTTATTTTGATATTATTAGCTATTTAATTCATCCAATTTATTGCTCTTGACAACAAGCAAATTTCTGGTTGATTTCTCTATAATTTTTTTTAATCTGGTTGATTTCTCAGGATATTTTTTCATTGATATTTAGAGAGAATGGAAGAGAGAGGGAAACATAGAGCGAAATATTGATGTGAGAGAAACACATTAATTAGTTGCCTTCTGCATGAGCCCTGACTAGCGGTTGGATCAGGGAGGAGCCTACAATTGAGGTACCTGCCCTTGACCAGAATCAAACCTGGGCCCCTTTGGTCTGCAGGTCGAGGCTCTATCCAAAACTGGCTTGGGTTCCCTGAAATTTTTTGATGAGCAAAGAATATATTGACATCAAAAGTGAATGTCTACTCTGATTAGTGGTCTATTCTAGGCTTAAAATTTGGCATTTTGGCTTTTAAATTGATAGCTTATGGGTGATCCAATTTTTAAGAGTCAGATCTAGGACTGTAGTCAACCCACCAAGATGAATGCCACCTGCTGAGGGTTTAGGTAGCCAGCCAGATAACCCAGTGGTGGGCAAACCGCAGCTTTTGAGCCACATGTGGCTCTTTGGCCTCTTGAGTGTGGCTCTTCCACAAAATACCACAGCCAGGATGAATCTATTTTGAAGAAGTAGCATTAGAAGAAGTTTAAGTTTAAAAAATTAAACTCTCAAAAGAAATTTCAATCGTTGTACTGTTGATATTTGGCTCTGTTGAATAATGAGTTTGCCAATCACTGGGATAACCTGTCTCTAGAGAACTCTCTGGACCCAGAGTGCTCTTCCTTTTAAAAAGGCCTTCACAACACCCTTCAAACTAAACGGCAGGAGCATTAAACACAGGTTTCTTCTTTCTTCTACATTGAAAATATTTATATTCTGCTTGACTTGGGGCCATTATTAGGGGATAATGGCAGGTTTCAGTATCAAGTAGATTTGAGCTCATTGTGGCTCTGACACTCATTAACTGAGTGTCCTTTGGGGAAGTGTTTGAGTGTGTTTTCATTGCTAGATGGGGCAGTAACTTCTACTTCACTTGGTTTGGGAATGCCATGCAAATATTTGGTCCATTGCCTTATATCTAATAGGCCCTATTTTGGCTCACTATCCTTCCTTGATGAAGTATATACATTCTACAGCCTCTTCCACTGAAGTGCATACATTTCTCCCCTACTAAATTACAAGCTTCTTGAGGGCAAATACTTCATATAATATTTTCACATAGTACAATACCTTGGTAGTAATGAAAGTTCAATATGTTTTGGTGAATTCCATACCTGCAATTTCTTTTCCAAGTAGGCCTATGCAGGCCTATCTTGGTTTTTAACAACCTGGAACTGGTTTCTGCCTTATTAGTGAATGTCAGAAGCAATTGATGGCCCAGAGCTGTGTCACAGAATCAAGTTCATCTCTCAAACTCCACATGGCTGGTGTTGCTTCTCAGCCTCTGGCATGTATATCCCCATCCTCCATCCACCACATCTGTCTATGCTCAGGTAGAGTAGAGCTCCAGGCCTCTCTTGCTTTCCTGGATGTCTGCCAATCAGCCTTGTCTTCTTTCCTCTTTTCCTAAACCCATCTTTAGTTTATTTTCTCCCTATAAAGGAAATATTAACTGTTATATAAATGGAATAGTTTCTTCCACTGCATGTTATGGGTATGCTGCTTTCTCAGTCTGAACTATTGTGTCTCCATATTTTGCCTGGAAAATCCCTATTTGCTCTTCAAGTCCCAGTTAAAATCTTTCCTTCCCCACGAAGCACTTTCTGACTCGCAGCTTTCCTTCTGGGCCCCATGAAACACGCTAGATTTTTTTAATTTGGATCCTATTTGAATATAATTATCATAGTCTATATCTATATCTATATCCTTATATCTTTGCATAGCCATGACTTATTTATTCCTTGGATAAAAATCCATCCTTATTCCTCTGGAACTAGCACAACCCTTGAAACAGCACTTGTTCAGTGAATGTCGAAGGAGAAAATGAAGGCTAGCACAGGTCCACCTTTGCATCCACACTTCTCAGGTCCTGCCCAAATACAAAATTCTTATTCCTGCTCTTATTCCTCAGTGTCTGCAGAGCCTATGTCTCCTCTTTTGCTGTGATTATGGTACCTCCCCAAACTGCTGGTCTGCATTCCATCAGTACTTGTCTCTCATCCCAGCCCTCTATTCTATAGCCACTTAGGGTCTCATCAGACCTCCAGGTATGCTATTTCATCATGTTGAGCAGCAGAACTTAAAAAAATAAAAACCACATAGGCAATTTGTAAGCAGAGCAAAGTAAATCTCCAAAGTTCATTTCTCTGAGCACGCCTAAGATCCTCTTCTGAGTGTTACATGCCTTCCATACTGCTTTAATGTCTTAGGGCACAGTGATTCTCCTGATGTAAGTGTGTTATAGAGCCCTGGCTTATGCTCACCTAAAAATAAAAGGCTCTGTTTGAGAAAGCTCTTTATGCTTTAGTCCCTTACTGAGCCTTTAATTTATGGAGGGCTGAGTGCAGCTTCACGCACAGTGGGGAGCTTTTCACACCAGGACAGATGCAAAAAATGGAGAACATTAAAACAAAAAAGCAATTTAACCTACTTACAATTTCCTGTATCCTCCCCATGATTGCTAATTATCAGAAGATTTGTGTACGTGTAGAAGAGCCATCTCTTTAGCTGCCTTGCTCTCTCCTGGTTCTCCATCCTGAAGTCAGGCATAATGCGGCATATCAGCCGTGGCACATATTCAGGTCAGAAATAATTCAAGGGTCCCACATTTCATGCCAGGGTTGCCTTGCCCACATAGGTAGGAAGCTATGGCAGGAAAAACCACATTCAGATATAAATACTTCATCTTTGATAGTGAATAGGAAATGAGTAAAAGAACAAGGAAACAAGGACTGAAAAGTGTTCCAAGATAGAAGGCTATTGAAATATTTACATTCCCCTTACCTGGTTTTCACCTCTTTCCTTCATAGCTTTCCAAATTAATTATTGAGAGGGAGCCACTTTCATTTTATTAAGGAGAAGGGCTTGGGATGTCTAGTTTTTCTCAGGAAAGATTTGTTTTAGAGAAGGTGAATAATAGGAAACAGGTAAATTTTAGAGATGCCATATAGACCAATTCTCCAGATGTTCCAAGTAGAAATCTTCAAAAAGTAGAAGTGGGGTGGGTCGGTGTAATTAGGCCATCTGTTTGCTGACCGTGTATCATTGCAGTTGGGCTGGACAGTTCAAAGGCCCCCAGATTCTTGAGAAAGACATTATTGGGTTGCAGCAGATTTACATTTTAATGGGGCAGAATTTACAATTGCAAGTTTTCTAAAGTTAATATTCTCAGGAAAGGGAGGTCAGGGCGTAATGTCTGGAAGAACTTTAATATTTGGTTAACCTGAAGGGAAAAGTAAGGCCAGCCATCATGGTCAACCTTCTTGCCTCTACCCTTTGCCTTCTATTCTGACAGGGATCTAACTCTGCCCACTGAAATGGCCCTTTTAGGTTCCTCTCCTATTTTAAGTCTTAAGATTTAGAGTTGTAGTCTAAATCTTCCACTATGATTTCCCAGCTGTCATCAGTTCTCCTTAGCAGACAAAATCTCTAAAAGTGGAATTTGCCTACCCAAGGATGATGACAAATAATCACTCTTAATGATGAGTGCTTTATAGGCCATCTTTAACCTCCATACAGTTAAGTAAAATTGAAGAGTTTATAATGAAGAAAATATGAAAGGTAATGGATTATATGCTGCCTAACATTGCTGATTCTGTGACAACAGTAGACAATAATTCCCTGTTGTTGCCATTCAGTGTCTACAGCAAGTTATAGACCTTGCTTCATAAGTCACCACGATGTCTACAATAAATGGAGGATATTTTACCATAATGATGAAAGGTGTAAGTTTTCTTGCAAAAAAAGGTAATAGTTTTTGAGATTATTGCAAAATAATATTTAAACAGTTACATATAACAGTCTAAGAAGGATAGCAGTTGGAGGCAGCAGGTCCAAATATCTGGCTGCTGAAGAAATAAGAAAATTATCAAATTATTATAAACCATCTAGGCAACCATGACTATCAAGAAAATCTCAATGAGTCAAGAACAGTCCAATTATTCAAAATATTTTGATGCTTTCCTGCTTTCACTGGAATTTTCTTATAGAAAGGTAATAAAATGATTACAATTTGAGATTGGGATGAATGATCAATTCATCAGAATGTATGTTTAATGTGATATACTTGCACTAATAGTATGTGCTTTCTAATTAGGAAGCTCTTCCCAAGGCATAAAAAATTCATTTTTTCAATAAAAATATTTTACACCCAAGATATGGTGCCTTAAAAACTTAATGAGCCCTGCGGATGACATTACTTCAATTAAAATATGAGTAAGGAAAAAAGTCGATCTTGTTGAACAATCTGGATGATTAGAGATATTTCCCTTATAATGTGGAACTTAAGTTACATTTTATATTATTATATGCTAGAATCTGCAATTTACCTCAAGGGGAAAGAAAGCTAATTTTCATAAAGTGACAATGGGGCTCTCCAAGCTCTGGCTGACATACACATATTATATTCACTTAGGAAGTGAATATTTCTTGCAATGGTTTAATAGGGGTTTTGCAGAAATCTGGTAAACTACGAAGAGGCAATTCTACAATTTAGTGATTTAGTGATTAATAGGACACAATTGACCTTTTCCAAAATAGGAGCAATAGGATTCTTGAATTGGTAAGCTTTTCTCAGTGAATGATTTTGCCTGAGTTTGACAGAAATTAGGAAAGCACACTGACCTTTCCTTCTGTATAATCAAGAAACATCTATTAAATATTACTATGTAGATAGCACCTAATTACACATGAGTACATATAGGTGGGGGTCAGGCTAAATAATTTGAATTTATTCTTAAAATGAAGCTCTTGTTTATTCCCAACTCTCTAACTTGTTTCTCACTCAGTTGTCTATGTCTCTGTAAATGTCATATTCATCTACCTGGTCACTCCACTCTGAAGCTGCAGAGTTGCCCCTTCATCCACAACTGTTCTTAATTCCCCCCCCACCCTTCACACCTCTGTATTTAACCTATCAGCAAGACTTATTGACAGTGCCCTCAAGATGTATCCTGAATCTGCCCAGTTATCTCCAGTGCCACTGTTACCAGCAGAATCCAAACCAACATCATTTCTATTTATGAATACAATAATAATTTCTTTACTAATCTCATTTTTATTCTTCTCTGTTATCTTATAATTAATTTTTCATTTAAAAGTGATTGTTTTACAGTCATAAATCAGATCATGTCACTACCCTGCTTAATACTTTCTAGTTTCTCCTTTGCATTTAGAATAAAATCTAATATTTTTCCTTATCATCTTCATTATCTTATATAATCTGACACCTGCCCACCTCCCCATTCTTATATTGGACCATTATTTTTCAATTCTCACTTTACCTGATTCATTCTGACTTCCTTTCAATTTCTGAAACATGCTAAGTATATTCTTCCCTCAGAACTGCTCAACTAATCTGATAGCCTAATCCACGACTTGCTGTCCTTTTCCCTTCATTTAAGTATTAGAGCCAATGTTTCCTTCATAAATAGTTATTGATGACCTTGGCTTCATTTTTTTAAATAGTCACCTAAGGCTAAGTTTTTACTGGTTTTCTATAAAGAAAGGCAAACATCAATATGAGAGAGAAACATCGATAGGTTGCTTCCTGTATGCACCCCAAGCAGGGATCAAACCTGCAACTCAGGTATGTACCCTGATCAGGAATAGAACCCACAACTTTTAGGTGTATGGGAGGATGATGCTCCAAGTAACTAAGCCACCTTCCCAGAGCATGACCTATTATTAAATAACCAACCCCCACTATTATATATACACACATCCATATACATTCCATCACTATTTCTCTCTCTCTCCCCCTCTCTTTTTCTCTCTCTCTCTCTTATCAGACCATGATAATATTGTTTATTTCCTTTCTTTCTTGCTTGCTTGACTTTTGTACTGGATCCATTAAAGTATAAGATCTATAAAATCAGGATATAATCTGTCTTGTTCATAAATAATCCAAGTGCCTAAAATACCACCTGGCACGTGGTCGGCATTCAGTATATATGTATTTACAGAGTAAATTAATGAACTTCTTCTGATAAGAAACAGGAAGCCAAAAGGAATTACTCAGGAGAAAAGTGTGATGTTAAGGTTAATCTGACAGCCTGTCTTCCTAAAGATCTGATGATGTGAGGCAATAGAGAGGTTAAGAATCCTATGTGTTGGAGCCAGAAAAGTCTAGGTTTAAGTTCTAGTTATGACACATGCTAGTTATTGGCCTTGTATAAAGTTGTTAAACCTTCCTAAGACCAAATTTCCTCATTGATAATATGGTGATGACAATACCATTTCATTGCATTACTTAGAAATCAAATTACTTAGAACTTGTAGTATACAAAGTATTTAGCATGAAGTTTCATTAAGAGCTTGGAGATTAGTATTCTTAATCCACTTTTCTAATGTTTCCAATATTCTTTCCTACCTTAATCATCATTAAGCAATGTCAACACATTTGTTAAGAGTTCACTGTATACTTACTGTTGTAGTGATGGTGAAATGGAGATGAATGACAGCAGACAGTTATAAAAGGAAGTCTTTGGTAAAATCTAAACTAAAATTCTGTTTTAGAAATCACCACTAGCTTTAAGGAGCCTTTCAAGTGCAGTGGATCTCATCTTGATTAAAGAAACTTCAGGCAAAACTTCTGAAAGAGATTGTGAATCCCATTCAGTCTCTTCCCTACATGGAGAAATGGAGAAAGTCATTGTGGCATCCATTCTCTCTTAACATGTTGACAGCTTATTTATGGAGCTGTATGGGGAGTAACCAAGGCAGGGATTGAGAGAAGTAAATGACAATATATTCCCTATGGTAAGACCAGAAGTAATGGCTTCCTAATGCATATATATATATATATATATATATATATATATATATATATATATTAAAGAAGCAGAAAAAAGAAAATCAAAACTGTTGGGTTTTCTATTAATAGGAGGTTACCTAAGACTCATTAACATGAGTTGATTATATAAAAGACATTTAATGGTAAATTCTTCAGTTGGTGATTTCCTACTACCAATTTGCCAACATTGCTTCTCCAGATAGGGGATCGGAAACATGAGAGTGATAGAGGACAAGAACACTCAAAGCTGAGCTCCAGCAGCACTGGTTGCCATGGCTACAACCTCAAGAACCCTTCATTTTACAACTAGGAAAAATCTGCAGCTTTGAATCAAAATCAGCTCATATCATTTTCATTTGAGTCATATGTAACCAAATTCATACATGGCTTGTCTGAAACAATACTTTTTCCCTTTGCATAATATCATTTTGTATTAAATAAAAACACCCTCCCCCCCCACACACACACCGTCCCCCATCCTGCTTCACCTGCTGGAGTGTTTTATAGAACCAGGTCCAGAGACTGGGGAAATGCATCATCATATGAATTGCTTAATATCACCAACAATTTTCAGACTAACCCAGATATAGGTTACTAAATTAGAAGTACAAATTGTATACAGATTCCTCAAAAAAAAAATACAGAGCAATGCTTTTATATTTAAATTGAAAAAGGACAAGTAAACATTTTTTTTCAGAACTCATAATGATATTTTTTTTGAAATCTAATCAAAGAAAGTCTTTTAAATATAAATTCTTTTGCCTCTATCTGGGCATGCAAGACTTTAATCAAAATAGAGAAATAATCTTTATATAAAAAAATAGGCACATGACTTTTAGCATGGTCATCCCTCAACCTTCATTCAGCACCAGTGCTACCAGGGCTATTTTAGAGTGGGAAGCATGTGCACAGCCAAGAGGTCTGAGGCAGCACGAGATGTTCACTTCTAGGGTTACCACAAAGGGCCTTGTGCACACAGAGAGGTGAATACTATGGCCAGGTAATAAAGGATCATTGGGAAGTTTCAAGAGGTGGAGTAGCAGGATCTGATTTGTGTTGTAGAATTATAATTCTTGGGTAGAGATAAGACATCATGGTGGATAAGCTATAGAAGGAGCTCCTTTGAGGTGTTATTCCAATAGTCTATGTGAGAAGTGCTAAGGACCAATTCAGATGGAGATGGAGAGATGGAGACAAGTGCAAGAAGTATTCTAGAAATGTGATAGATAGACTTTAAAGACAAATAAGATACAGGGAACAAAAGAAAAGAAAGCTTTCCCTAACCAGTTTGGCTCAGTGGATAGAGCATCAGACTGCAGACTGAAGGGTCCCAGGTTTGATTCCAGTCAAGGGCATGTACCTTGGTTGCGGGTACATCTCCAGAAGGAATTGTGCAGGAGGCAGCTGATCAATGTTTCTCTCTCATCGATGTTTCTAACTCTCTATCCCTCTCCTTTCCTCTCTGTATAAAATCAATAAAATATATTTTAAAAAAAGAAAAAAAGCTTATGGGAGACACTGGTGACTGCTAAATTTTAGCATTTGGTGAATAATGATATCCATTAATTATGCCTTAGAGGTACAGTTATGAAACATTTAAGACAGCTTGAACTTGGGATGTCAGGGAAATAAAGATACAATCCTGGATCTTAGTAGAAAAGTATGATCCAGCGACACAGATGTAAGTATTATCAAATGCAATGGATACTGAACTCCAGGAAAATCACCAGAGAGATTATGCAGAGTCAGACATGAAAGCAAAGTGCTCAGAAACATGGGATCCACAGACATTAAGGAAGTTGGAGGAGAAAAAGGATACAGCAAAGGTTAGAAAAGGCAGTTAAGAGAAAAAGTAAAGTTAATTAGTGAGGAAGAAAGCCATAGAATCAGCTGATACCCACATTCAAGCTATCTCAAAACGGTTATCCCACTATTGGTACATTTTTGCTTGCATGTACTATCTTAGCTATAGGTACTGTGTTTTATTTAGCAATGCAATTTTAGTCACACAATAATGCCTGCCAGACATATAGTGTATTAAAAAGCATACTGAATAAATAAAACAATCATAAAACATGGTAGCATTTAAAAGAACCAGAGAATACATAATCTTGGAAGTCAAAAGAGGGAGAAAACACTTTGGTAGCTGTGATCAGGGAATCAGGAAGCTTTCACATTCCTTTGTACATCCTGCCACATGATTCTTTTTGCAATAAAATGCTTCACCTAGACTCCACAACATGTCATAGTCTTCTTCCTTGGTCTAAGGAGACTGAGGGATCTTATTAAACAAACCAGGCATATAACAGCTGAAAGAAAAGAGCTCATTTTTTCTTTGATGATATTGCTGAGTGCAGAAATTATGCAAAGCAAGCAAGAAAAAAAAAACCCTTGTGTATTTCAAAGTAGTGCACAGATGCTTAAAATAAACTTTTATTCTACATTTAGCTATCTTGAGAATAGATTCAAGTGTCAATAGCTTTTTATAGGTTATATTCCTCAAAATATTCTTTAACTAAGAGTGAAATGAAAGCTTGACAAAAAGAATCAGCAACTGTCTTGTCATGGCTACTCCACTTGAACTTGAGAATTTTACAGTTGCCAGTGATACCTCAATCATGTGCTCAGGGAATATGAGCTCAAACGGCATTTTTTATAACCAATGGCAGAACTGGCAAACGATTAAGTAGATGTTGCTTACTGTCCTGAGTATTTTTTTCAATGAGCCAAATACATCTCAAGTCATGGTGCCCAATAGTGCACACGTGTGTGTGCACGTGCGCGCGCGCATGTGTGTGTTTATTTTCCTCTCCCAGCAGGGCCAGAAAAAAAGTATAATCCTACAAGCCGCTAATTGTTTCCCTTTGCAGAGACTCTCATCTCCGCAAGGGGTGCGGACAGAGGTGAATAGGAAAGGAAACTTCCACAAAACGGTGTTTCTTAGGGGAACTTAATCTATATCCAAGGATTGCCCAGAGTGTGTGTTTTCACACTGCTCAGAGTCTGGTGATAAATGCACTTTCGAGTCAAGGACCATATCGGAGTCTAAGTTCATGTTAGAAAGTACTACCTGGAGTGTTGGGGAGAAGGGAGTTGAGCCACAAGCTAAATGCCAGTGGCAGAGCTAGCATCAATCAACCTTTGGAGACTGATGTCACATCAGATTCTATAGCAACAGTGGTCAGCAGGCCTTGGAGAAAGACGTAGCATTGTAGGGAGTAGCTGGCTACTAACAGATAAGTAGGACTATGCTCAACATGTCCTGAGATCTCCCCGAAATGGACTGAGCAATGGAGAATGCTACTTTCTTATTTCCTAAATTAGATAGACTGGAAATGAAATAAAATATGGTCACACTTTATGTAATTTTGAATTATCCAACTTTGAAATAATATAGGTAAAGTAAAGATAGTAGTAAAATCACGATTTATGCAAATAATTAAAATAGTGAAAACTCCCCACATTTTTTTTTTAATATGTAAAGAATCACATATTTTAAGTCTCCTGGGTCCAAGTGAATTCAGTGTTGCACCACTTTGGTGATAAACCTGTCATCCTTTATCAGAATCAGCCTTTGTTGTGGGGACTCCCTGTGCATGGGAGGATATTGAGCTGCATCCCTGGCCTCTACCCACTGAATGCTAATAGCAACCCCCAGTTGTGACAACTAACATGTTTTTAGACATTGTCAAGTGCCTTTGGGGGCCAAAATTTTCCTCAGTTGAGAATCTCTGCTCTAGAGTCTATGAAGATCAGTATCTTGAGTGTAATGACTTAGGGGTAAATGGTTTGACATAGGCAGAGGAGTTAAACACGGCTAGATCAGAGAGGCACTGAAGGTCATATAAAAAAAAATTAGGATTTCATTCTTAATGTAAAAGAAAGCCATAGAGTGTTTAATCTGGGAAGCAATAGAATCACAGTTTTATGTGAAAAATACATTATATGAGGGCAAGAAAGACAGCTGTGAAAATTGTTCAGATGCATCTGCCACTAAGAGAGGGTGGCAATTTGGACCATGGTACTGGCAGAAGAAATAGTCACAGACTCAGAATAGGTTGTAGATGTAAAAACAGCAAGATTACTGGGGAATCAGAGAAAGAAGGTGTCCAGGAATACTCACAGATTTAAAGCTTGAGATACTGACATGGTGATTTTCTGACTAAATTTGGCTACAAATTCATTGCTTGTCCTTTTATTGAGAGATGGACTAAACTCCTCTCTTCCACCTCCCCTCCTACCCTCCCCTCCCCTCACACACACACGCACATTTTGAATCTGGATTGACTTTGCTTGGTCAAGAAATTCAGCAGAAGTAACTTTCTGGGACAGTTGCTCTTAAGTTCCCTGAGTTTCAAAGGAATTTTGACTACCTTGAGGCAGTCATGCTGTGAGAAAGCCTCAGGTGGAAGTACCAGCAGGGGTGGGAGTAGCAATGGAAGCGGGGGAGAGAGATTCGCTCTCCTAACTTCCAGTCAGTAGTAGTATATTAGCTGAGGCCTAGATGGGTGATAAGTGAACACCCACTGTTGCCCTGCTCAAATTCCTGACCCACAAAATCTTGGGATACAATAATAATAAATTATTGTTTCAATCCACTAAATTGTGTGATACCTTGTAATGCAGCAATAAGTAACTGAGCAAATGCCATTTATCAAGATTAAAAAGTTTTAAAGAATTATATCAGGTAAGAAATCAAGAGTTCAGATGTGGTATTTGCCAGGTTATGAAATATCTGAGGGAAGAAATATAATAACCAATTCTTACAAGAGCCTTAATCTCAGGGGAGACTATAGTTTGATGATGTAAATTTGGAAGTCATTAATATAAAGATAGTATTTAGACCCAAGGCAATAATTAAGACCACTTAGGGAGAGAATATAGGGAGTGAAGAGAAGGAGGCCTCCATTAAGCCCTATGACAGCCCAATACTTAAAGGTTAATTGGACTAAACATTCCTTTTTTGTATTTGCTCATTTTATATCATGGTGGGTTTTTTTTTACCTGTCTTTTTATTAAACTGTTAACCCTCTTTCAACTACAAGCTTTCCTTGTAGTTTCAGAAGCAGAATTAATTGCTCTCATATATCTGTTTCCATTGGACTTTATAATGAATCTCTTTTCTCTTATGAGATTAAAATTATTAAAGTACCTGTATTCCTCCTAGACAATGGTTCCCAAACCCGATTAGCAATTAGAATCAGCAAGCCTTACTAAAGAGTTTCGATTCAGCAGATTTAGAAAGGGCTGAAGCATATCTATTTTTATAAAAGTTCCTCAGCAAATTCTGATGCATCCAATCCATGACTTACAATTTTAGAATTATTTCCAGAGACTCTGAACTCTCCTAGGGCAGATACCAATTAATGAGTAAGGGGAAAATATAACAGCAATTGGAAGTATGAAATCTAGCAGCTAATTTAGAATTCTAGCTTACCCAAAGTCTAGCTCTGTGTTATTGGTAAAGTAATTAACTTCTCTGGCCTCAGTTCTCTCATTTGTGAAGTGCATTGTAGAAACTATAATTTTGTTGTGAGGCACATTAAATCAAGATAAGGGAGCTCAAGCATTATTGTTATTACTAGAGGCCTGGCGCATGAAATTCAGATAGCATCAGGCCTACACAGACAGTCAGACATCCCTCTCACAATCCAGGACTGCTGGCTCCCAACTGCTCACCTGCCTGCCTTCCTGATTGCCCCTAACTAATTCTGCCTGCCAGCCTGATCACCCCCTAACCACTCCCCTGCCAGTCTGATTGATGCCTAACTACTTTGCTGCTAGCCTGTTTGCCTCTAACTGCCCTCCCCTGCAGGCCCAGTCACCCCCAACTTCCCTCCTCTGCTGGCCTGGTCACCTCCAACTGCCCTCCCTTGCAGGCCTGGTCCCTCCCAACCTGCCCTCTTATGCTGGCCTAATCGCCCACAACTGCCTTCCCTTGCAAGTCTGGTTCCTTCCAATTGTCCTCCCCTGCTGGCCATCTTGTGGGGGCAGGATATTTTGACCACATGTGGGCAGTCATCTTGTGTGTTGGAATGATGGTCAATCTGCATTTTACTCTTTTATTAGATAGGATAGAGGCCTGGTGCGTGGGTGGGGACCAGATGATTTGACCTGAAGGGTGTCCCAGATCAGGGTGGGGGTTCCCTTGGAGGGTGCGATGGCTTGGGCGAGGGGCCTGTGGTGGTTTTCAGGTTGGCCATGCCCCCCCCATGATCCAAGCAGAGGCCCTGGTATCTGGGATTTATTTATCTTCTACAATGCAAACTTTGTAGCCTGGAGCGGAGCCACCCCTTCTGCTCACCAGCCATTGATACTTTATTGCCTTAAGTGGAGGCCTGGGTTGGCCATGGTGTGCGGAAAGCTTGGCTTCCTCCATTGCCGAGGGCAACCCAAGCCTCCCTCCTGCTCTCTCTGTGGCTGTAGCCATCTTGGTTGGGCTAATTTGCATACTTGCTACTGATTGGGTGGTGGGTGTGGCTGGTGGGCATGACTTATGGGTGTAGCAGAGGTATGGCCAATTTGCATATTACTCTTTTATTAGATAGGATTATTAATTTTGTGTTCTAAACACCCAGCACCGTGCACATGATTGAGGCTAAAAGTGCTTTATATATTGCTTTGAAGGAAATTTAAGTAAATTGAACTTTATAGAGAATTCCCAGTGCTCAATAGAGTTTATAATTAACTAGGCTCTCATTTAACATGTATTCTTAGAAACACGATATAAAGGATGTGAAACTATCATTAGCATGGTGGTAGTAGTAGTAGTCAGGATAAGCAGTCTTAAGAAATGAAGCCTGAAAGTGGGGACCTAACACACAAAATGTAATTTTTTCATTATGCTATATGACTTATGCTATACAGGAAGGGGTTAAAAGGAAAACTACTTCGTCCAGAATGAGAATGTCTCTATCATATGAATCATTCCACTTGCTAGCCAGGGGAAAAGGCAAATAGAAAAGCACACATTGGCTGTTTGAGATTTTTGTCCCACAAGGAATTTGCATCACTTCTGCTTATTGTTCACTGACAAACTAACTGTAAGGAGGGTAGTGAACAAGAGAGAGATGATGTGATGTTCAGTGAGTGCCACATCTCTAACTTACTAGCATTCTTTAAAAAATATATTGATTCAAGAGAGAGAAGAAGGGAGATACACACACACACACACACACACACACACACACACACAGAAAGAGAGAGAGAGAGAGAGAGAGAGAGAGAGAGAGAGAGACATTGACTTGCTGTTCCACCACCCGTGCACCCAGGGGTTGACTTCCATATGTGCTTGATGCTCTTACCAGCTGAGCTACATAGCCAGGACCTATTAGCATTCTCAGTAACAGTTATAGTCATCATATGTTCAGTCCTTATTGTGTTCTAGGCAGATACATTCATATATATATATATATATATATATATATATATATATTTCCTATCTAATAAAATAGTAATATGCAAATTGACCATACCTCCACTACATGCATCAGCCAATCAGGAGTGAGTATGCAAATTTACCCAACCAAGATGGCTACTGCAGCCACAGAGAGAGCAGGAGGGAGGCTTGAGTTGCCCCCAGTGATGGAGGAAGCCAAGCTTTCCACACACCCTGACCAGCCCAGACCTCCACTTAAGGCTACAAAGTTTCAATTATAGAAGATAAATAAATTCCAACAGAAATGGCTGCCACCACAGAGCAAGCAGAAGGCTTAGCTCTGCTCCAGGCTACAAAGTTTCAATTGTAGAAGATAAAGAAATCCCAGATACCAGGGCCTCCGCTTAGGTCACTGGGGGGCATGATCAGCCTGCAAACCAACACAGGCTCCTTGCCCAGGCTTCCCAATGCTCCAAAAGAACCCCTATTCTGATCTGGAACACCCTTCAGGGCAAACCAGCTGGCCCTCACCCATGCACCAGGCCTCTATCCTATCTAATAAAAGTAATATGCAGATTGACCAACACTCCAACATACAAGATGACTGCCCACATGTGGTCAAAATATCCTGCCCCCACAAGATAGACAGTAGGGGAGGGCAATTTGGAGGCAACAGGCCTGCAAGGGAGGGTAGTTGTGGGCAATCAGGCCAGCACAGGAGGGCAGTTGGGAGGAATCAGGCCTGCAAGGGAGGGCAGTTGGGGGTGATCAAGCCTGCAGGGAAGGGCAGTTAGGGGTGACCAGGCCTGCAGGGAAGGAGAATTAGGGGCAAACAGGCTGGCAGGGGAGCAGTAGTTATCAATGAGGCTGGCAGATGAGTGGTTAGGGCGTGATCAGGCTGGCAGGCAGAATTGGTTAGGGGCAATCAGGAAGGAAGTCAGGTGAGCAGTTGGGGGCCAGCAGTCCTGGATTGTGAGAGGGATGTCTGACCGCCCATTTAGGCTGATCCCATTGGGAAGTCGGACATCTCTTGAGGGGTCCCAAATTAAAGAGGGTGCAGGCTGGGCTAAAGGACACCCCCCCCCCGCTTTCATGCATGAATTTCTTGCACTGGGCCTCTAGTGTGTGTGTGTGTGTGTGTGTGTGTGTGTGTGTATTTGTGCACAAATTTGTGCACCTTGAAAGGAATTGTGTGCCACAGTGGGCACAGGAGTATCAGCCCATTCTTTGTGATCCCTGCCTGTCCTCCCATCACCATGATCAGTGCATGGCTTCGAGTCGGTCCCCTTGTGTGCTGGCAGCTTCACTCCCGCTGCTGCTCTCACTTGCTTACAGCAACATCCCCACTTGCATTCTTAATGGTGCGAGTGATTGGGCCAAGCACCAGCAGCAGGTGTGAGCAAGGCTGATGCTGTTAGTGGGTGTGAGTGGCAGCTGCTGCCCTGATTGCCCCTCAGGAGTAGGGGGATGGGTAGAAGCCCTCAGGAGCAATCAGAACTGGCACCAGGCATAGGCAGCAGGTGTGAGCAGGGGCTCCAGCACCGGCTGCAGGTGCAAGTGCTAGGCGGGACCGTGGCACATGGGAACAAAAAATTTTCAGTAACCACCTGATGACAGCGACCGGCGCCCTGCCTTGTTCTGGCACCCTGCTCACCTGCTCCCCCATCCCACCATGTTCCATGCTCTGCTGCCTGCTGCTGATGCCTGCCATGTTCCAACCACGCCCCCTGGTGGTCAGTGCATGTCATAGAGACCAGATGTTCAGTTGTTTGGTTGTTCAATTGTTCTGCCATTCAGTCTATTTGCATATTAAGGTTTTATATAGTAGTATCTAGATATTTTCTAATGGCACTGTCACAAAAAGCCTTGCATTATGGATATTATCTGTTGATAAAGGAGGAAACTCAGGGACAGAGAAACTTGTTAATAACTAAGTTGTTTCAGGGTGTCTCCACATCTCACTATTCTTTTATCATCATGGCTCACTGAGGAAGAGCTGTGGCTACTCTTTGTTGTGTTTTTCAGAACTTTGCACCTGCCCATTTCTTTCTCCCTCATCCGCAGGCTGTCCTTCAACACAGGTACTCCCTGTATGGTGCAACCACCGCAAGGCTTCTATAGCCATTAAAAACCATACAAAATTCCCATACCCCCTGCACTGTTCTGCAATTCCCTTTACTTTTAAACTTCTCAACACAATCAATATGTCTTCTTTCTACTTCGTTACCACTCACCTACCATCCTGTAATCTGCTGTCTGCTTTCACTATTGCTGACTGAATCAGAGATTAGTGGTTTGTTCCAAGATGAACCAGTCACAATCTCTGTCCTAATCACTAGGATTGGGACTGGGGATAGCTAATGAATCTGGCTTGATTACTTGAAATAAAAACATATAAAGTTTAAAATAACAAGGAAGCCATTTTTAGCTTTATGCTCAATGAGGCAGCAAAATCTTAATCTGTAGAAAAATAAGGAGAGAACATGGTAGGTTTGCCGAGGTGTGCAGAGAAGAGATTTGAAAGCAGTTGCTGACCTGCTGCAGCCTTTGCAATGGGGGTTCAGGATCTGAAGGAGGGGCCAGTGCACAAATGAAAATGCTATCCAAGAAATACGAATTTAGAAGGCATGAGGGGGCCAGGTGGAGACCTGTCTCTTGAAGAGGCTTCACAGATTTCTGGCCCGGCCCCATATTTATTTACTTGAATACACATTTGCCCTTTAGCAGTGCATACAGGCAGATCAAGGTAAAGTTTGGTAAACAGTATAAGGATTATCAGGTTAGGAAATTGCCTTGAGCCATGGAGCCCAGAGTAGCACCAGATTATACTGATTTTCAGCCCTTCTGAATATCAAAGTCCATTGACATTCCAATGTTTTCTTTTTGCATTAATATGCTAACTGCTGTTGGCTTTAGCCTCTGGGCACTGACCAAGTTTCTAACAGTTTTCCAGTCTTTTGTGATGCTTTACTGCATACTCTGCCTTGGGCAAGAGTATTCTGATATCCTTTTTAATCCCCTCCTTTTTTTAGCTTTGCAGTTTTGAAGTGATTTTCTAATACTTTCAACAACAACAAAACAAATCTAGGAATCACCCATTTTTACACGTAATCACATATTATTTTGTACTATCACTTAGCTATGTCAGGATAGTTTGTTTCCCTAATTAGGTGGCAAAGCTTCTCTAATGAGGGAATTTTGTCTGATTTCTTCCCCTTTGAATCCTACCTATAATGCCCTTTACAGTAAGCACCGTGGGAACTCATTAAACCCATTGTGGCAAACACTCTGTTTCTCCTCTTCAGTGTTCTGCAATGCTGTGAACATGTTTGATACTCTCATATTTGAGTTAAATGAATGGTTTTTTTGAGATTCCCATGTGCATTCCTTTCAATCTTCTCCCTTCACTTCTTAAAACAAAGAAATAAGTAGGAAAAGAACAGTGAACCTGGGTTTCTGCAGAGAGAGAAAAAGTAAAATCTTAGACATAGGATGCTGATATTTACTCACAAAATCATATCTTTTCTTATTCTAATATCCTCTTAATCTTCAAAAAGATGGTGGCTATGGAGAGTTACGCTCAAATAATTAAACCCCAGGTTATAAACCAAGGAACTCTTTATTTTTAATTCCTTGTCAAACTTAATGATTACATTCAAATCTCTTTTAATCTCCACTAAGTGGAAAGGGGTTAGTGTTAGGAAGCTGAACTGGAGTCTTATCCTTGCTCTGTTATTAATTAATTTTATGACCTTGGCAAGTTATTTAATATTGTTGCACTTTATTTTTCTCAGCTGCCAAATGACAATAATATTGTACTATATATCTTCCAAGAAAATGCAAAGGTACTAGTAAAAGGAGGTAATAAATTGTAAAAGTATTTAGAAAACTATATTAAATGTGTTCATAGGAAGACTAATAGTCAAATAATACTACTTTGCAATTTTAGCAGAATTTGGCTGAGTGTAAAAAGAAGCCTGCAGAGATTTAAAATATCCCTAAACTTATAATGAGATTCTCTATTCTCCAGGTCCCATTCTTTAGCCTATGTTCAAACTACTTGCCATTTATCCTCCCCAATCTTTTTCTGGTTTCTCTGGAGGCCAGAATACCCGCTGTGTTAAATTGTGTGATAATTCTGTGCTATGAACTATTCTCCTGAGGAAGCAGTCAAATGCCAACTCCGTGACTGGTCCTGGAAAGAGAAAAGCTCCAACCTGCAAACTCATAATATGAGTCCCTTGAAGTTGCTTTTATTACTATACTCCTCAGAAAGACCTTGAGGAAGGAAATAATAGCCCTGTGATGGAATCCAGAGCATCTCACAACCTAAATATGGCAAATGATAAGTACGACCAGTTGGGGGCATCTAAGCTATGATGACAGACAGGTAGAAATGTTTGGTCTTCATCAACCAAGATTGACCCTAACATGGGAAATATTGGTCAAGCCTTGGTGAATTGCTCCCACAAGCCTTATATAGATAAGACACTGTGGGAAAGATAATGCTTATTTCCCTTAATTTATTTTATTTTATTTTATTTTTTTAGAAAAGTCAGATGGAATAATTGTATTAGTAATGGAAAATCTGCCTAGACATTTTAGGAAAATGAATTGTCATAAAGATAATTCTCAAATCTGAGAAGTAAGCACCATGCATGCATAAACATGGTTGCTCTTGCTCCCGTTTTTATTTATC
Source organism: Lasiurus cinereus (assembly GCA_011751065.1). NCBI lineage: Eukaryota > Metazoa > Chordata > Mammalia > Chiroptera > Vespertilionidae > Lasiurus > Lasiurus cinereus. Next base: position 41,423,365 of record JAAGEH010000041.1, read on the forward strand.
TTAATTATGTTTTTCTAAGTCACAAAACAAAAGCTTAAATTTCTCTTTTAATATTTTTTGAGTAAATGAAGAGAAGTCTTATCTGTGAAAATGCTCCCTGACCAATTTCAATACCTTAGTGAATAATAGATAAATTTCATTTCCTCCTGATCCTCTTTCTACATGACAGCCAAAGTGATCTTTCCAAAATTCAAATCTAATCATGTCACATCTTGATTAAAGTCCTTCAACAGGTCCCCATTGTCCTCAGGCTTATGTGGAAATTATTATATATTTATATATCATAAGACTTTTATGGTCAGTTCCTGATTCTCTTTTGAACTTTGTTTCTCTACACTGTGCCTTATAATGCATTCCTGTGTTGCATAGTCACTCCCATCCCTCCAAGTGCACACAACCAGGTACTCTGGGTTCTACTCACACTGACTCTTTAAAGCCCCCTAAAACCACTCTCCATTTGAATAGGGTTAACTGAGCCCTAATCCTGAGGTGTTCCCCCTTCTATATGCCCTTCAAGCACCTGGTGCTTCTCTCTCTCTCTATATATATATAAAAAGCCAGTGACGATAACAGCCATAACAACCATAATGACCAGTCACTATGATGCCCACTGTGGCCAGTGAACCAGCTCTATTAGGGGATGTGGCTGGTAGGCCAACTTCATGGCTCCTTGCCCCCGCCGGTTTGCCCCTGATCGGACTTTGCTACCCTGATCAAGAACAAGAGCAGGTGGTTGGCCAAATGCCCCCTTCCTCCTGCCCCCCACCTCTGCCGACCCCACCATGGATTAGCCAGCCCCACCTCGATAGGCCTGCAGACCCTCCCTTTGGCCTGTCTGCCCTGATTGCACCCTACCACCCCAACAGGGGACAGAGTTGGGTGGCCAACCTCCTGCAGCCCCTCCTCCCGACCGGCCACACCCCTGATGGGCCCCACCACCCTGACCACTTTGCAGCCCCTCCCCATGGTAAGCCCCGCCCCTGACCACCACCCCATCTCAATAGGGGGCAGAGCCAGCTGGCCAACTTTCCACAGCTCCTCCCCCTAGCTGGCCTTGCCCCTGATCATTCCCCTTACCTCAACAGGGGTTGGGATCAGATGGCCAATCTCCTGTAGCATCCCCTGCCCAGCACTACCCTAGATCAGCCCTCCACCCTGATCAGAGGCAGGGCCTACTGGCCAACCACCCATAGCCCCTCCTCCAGGCTGTTGGCTCCCAATTGGCCCCCCAACCCTAATCAGGGTCAGGGTCCACCATCCAATCCCCCACAGCTCATTCCCTCAGCCAGCCCAGCCCTGATTCGCCCCTTATAGGGATGGGACAACCAGCCAACCTCCCAGCATCTCCTCCTCTCCACAGGCCCAGCCCTGATTCACCCCAGCTGAGGCTGAGCTGGCCAGATTCCACCCGTGCATGAATTCATGCACTAGGCCTCTAGTCCTCTCATAATTTTGTCATAGCTAGTAGTTGCCTGGTAAAGGTCAGTGTCCCTTATATCCCCAGCATTTAGCCTGAAGTCTAACAGCAAGGCATTGCTCAATAAATACTAGAAAGGAGTTCTATGAAGAATGGCTGGAAGATATGGGGAAAGGACAGGAGGAAGGAAGGAAAACACCAGGTAGAAAAAGAGGCCTAGAATAATCTGGTTTATTGCTGACTGGGGGTCCTCTTTGCTTCTTTTAGTTCCTGCTGATTCCCACTTCTGGAAGAAGTAGCTGGTCTCTGGCTTCCTCCTGTGCTCTAGGACTTCCTCATTTCTGCTCCGTCCTAGTCCTGAACTGTGTGTTCTCCAAATCAACATTGGCCCTTCACTGCCACATTCCTCCCAGGTCTTTCCAGATATGGTTCCAACTAAAACATGACCCCTTTGGTCTCAAGACCCTCTGCATTAAAAAGTATCCCTTTTCACTGAAGACTGGGGATCTCAATGATGTCTATAGCATGATGATACATCACATAGTGAAGAAGGAACAGCCCAGTAAGATCCAGAAAAAAACTGCCTTGACAAAGATAAAACCAGAATTTAATTGTAGCCAAGTAGCACACAATCTGAGAGTGCTGATCTCCTTAATTCAATCAATCCCTTAACTCTTTATATCCATTTAATTAGACATCTCCAATGTAAAAGAAGTAGAAGTATTAAATATAGCAGGGTGCCCTATCAAAATTAGATTTGTTTTGTTATTGCATTTTACTTGGTTAATGACGGAAATTGCTACTCTCCTCATATTATAGGCACTGACCAGAGTTCATCATGAAAGGCAACCTTCTTTGCAAGAGTAGATGCTGAGAGAGGAGCCCCTGAAGGGAGAGAGAAATTAACCTCTAAGGAAAAGGAAAAAAAAGCGGGGGGAGGAGGGAAGCTTTCTGGGAGTATACATGCAGCAACAGTCACCAGAATCATTCCTGCCCCAGTACAGCTAATATTTTATATCTATCTAGAATATTGACTAAATGTGGCTACCTAGATTTGCAAACTCTAAGACCAAATATGACCCTGAAGAAGTGCCCTAGCAAGTTTCTGATTATACTACTGTTTTCTGAACCCCAAACCCCTAGGATATAAACTCATAAATATAACAACACTAGTTCCATAATTTGCATACCTTAATGATTTTTTTAATCTGCTGAATTATAGGTAAAAGGCATCCACTATCTTATGCTGATTCTATTGATTCTATTTTTAATAGGTGCAAGCAGGTGCAAGCAGCTATGGGGAGGAGACAAGATGCTTTACTTATTGAATCCAGGTTGAAAGGTGATAAAATGTAAAGTAATTTGTTATTACTGTAATCATTAAACAAGTGTGCTATGGAATGCCAAGAAAATTATATGGACCTAGCCTTGGCCAGTGTGGCGCAATCAGTTGGAGCATTGTCCCTTACACCAAAATGTCATGGGTTCAGTTCTTTTGGTTGTGGGTTCCATTGATGTTTCTTAAAGTGACATTTCTCTTTTTCTCCCCTCCCCCTTCCTCTCTCTCTAAAATTCAATAAAAACATATCCTCTGGTGAGGATTAAAAAAAAAAAAGATACAAACCCAGATTTGCTAAAATAAGAAAATGAGCATAGATGCACTATAGAATAGCAATTAGAAATTTTTGGCTATTTGGATATCTGTTGGGAGTCTCAGTTTTATTAAAGCCTCTGACAAATTATTGAGAATAAAAGGTAAGTCACAGAGGAACAAACAAAGCCATAGATATTGAAGGATTAAGGTGGTTGCTGATTATTGTAGTTGAAGCTCATCCAGCAAAGCCAACTTCTCACTTGTGAGCTTGATCCATAGTACACTATCACAGCCTGGGTTAGTATAAAGGTCCTACATCCTACTCATGCATCCTTACTTCACCACTGTTTCCTTATCTCTGATCTGCCCATCTTGTTTCAAAATCAGTATTATATAAAAAAAATTAGTTATGCATCTTTTGACTTAAATTTACTAAAGATTTGGAGGTTATAGGAGAGGCATGAGGTCATGTTTCACATGGCATTCTGTCTTTGTACTTGTTCTCTCAGCCTTGTTACCCAGAATCTTGGGATCCTTGAAATCACTAGACAGGAAGAAACCTAGCCAGACCAGTTTACTGAGACAAATCAAAAATACTTGCCCTCCCTCCTATGTGTAAACTACTCACTAGGCTAAGTAGGCTAAAAAAATAAAAAATAAAAAATTCCTCTTTTATGCATTTCAGTCTTTGAATTAATTCATTTTATACTTAATTTATATTTTACTTGATTTGGCTTTCACAATCTGTCATAAAATATTGAAACTACTAGCTGAGCATAATATATATCTGTAAAAATTATTAAAATTAACAACATGCACACATACTAGTATACACAATAGCAAATCTTCCTAAATAGTTTGAGTCTGTTTATGACCATGTTCAAACTCAAAATAAATATGAATTACATATAACATTTTTAATGTATTTTCTTAATTATTTTATGGTTTTCCAGGAAAAGTCTAAAAACAAAAAAAAAATACCGTTGATAATGAAATACAAGGGTGATTAAATATTAATACCATATTTGCTTTAAAGTTATGTCTGAAAATGAAAATAATTTAAAAACAACCTATATTTATTTCATGTATACATATGAACTGAATCATGTTTGTCAAATTTTTCTAAAAAATGCATGTTCTTTTAGTTATAATGATCAAGATCATTCTTCTATATACTACCTCCTATTTTTTTTATAACTCTTATGACCATTGTCTAACAAACACTCTAGCATCTCTATTAACATTTTAGTGAATGAAATTTTCTTTTAGAAGATTGTTATCCAACCAAATAAAATAAAATGCAACCAGCTGCCAAATACTCTGGCAGTTTCGCTGTTATAGTGCTTTTATGAAAGAGCTATAAATTGCCTCAGATTATGGCATTGTTTTCTTTAAAAGGATCAGATTCCAGAGATAAAAATTTCCAACAAATTTTCAGTTGATATTTTGTCCTAAATAAAACAAGAGCTTATAGCTTAACAGGAGTAAACCCTTATGCAAGTCATCAATATTTAACATTTACTGTCCTTTGCACAGTACAGCTAATCAATAAATAGCACACAGCACACAGTACAATTGTACTTGTGGGGAACAGAAGAGGCATAAAGTAAGCCACCCACACATAACCCCAGTTACCAGAGGAATGATATAATTCTCTGGAAATGAGAAGCACCCTGCCTGGCAGAGTCTTCATATCAAGAAACAGAAATTGTTGGACAGAAAAGGAGACAGGTTTTGTAGAAAATTACTAAAAAGAAGCAGGACATCTAAGACAGCTACCCAGGAATCTCTATTGCATTCCGATCTCTATAACCAGTTTTAATATTATCATTGAGATACTTCCTCCTCCTCTGCAGATCATTAATATTTCTTAGCTCCACAGTCCAGTAAATTGTGTTTTGATAGGACTGTATAAAATCTGATTCTCTCTAGAACATAAACTCTTAGCACTGAGAAGGAATATGCTTCTGTTTTGTACACGGATGGACCATGGGCACCAATAACCATGCTTGTTGAGTAGTATTGTTTAATGAATATTTGTAGAGGAATTGCCTCCATTGACTGGTTATCTGATTGCACATGAATTCAGAGAGTATGCATTATGATATGTGTCTGAGATACTTTTTATTTTATTTTATTTTTTAACTTCCAAGGTTCCCAGTTACTATTTATTTACCTTGGATTTCATTTTTTTAAAGGTTTGTTCTATCAATTGGCCTATATTAACTAACAGCTTTCTGTAGGTGTGTGTATCTGTGTATGTTTAGAACTAATAATAGAAAATGAGCATAAGATAAAAGAATATTAACACATTGAACGGATACATAATTCTAGTAAAAAACAAGAAATGTTGTTCAATGGCTCCCTGCTGTCTTGTCATGAATAAATATATGATTCCTATTCAGTAGGCTTTTTGAACTAATGATACTACTTCATGGACTTTGATACTTAAATGTCTCTGTGAATTTGGGAATCACAGGCCTATATCATTGGGGCAGAACCATTATAAATATGAAGATATAGATAGATAGAACAAAAGATAGATTTATGGCAAAGTTTCAGATATTTACAGTGAAATGCCAAGTCTGAAACTGAATATATGTATTCAACTATTTTCTTCATAGTTAGAGGGAACAGGGAAGTTATGTGTTTTCTTTCATGAAGAATGAGTTCATGAAACAGAACTAAAAATTAGTCATAATTGGGTTTAGTATTAATGTCAGTTATTATACCAATGACATAATGACAGTGGTAAAAATGTAAACTTTATTGACATCAATAGCTATTATCAAGTCAGGTTTACTGATCTATAATAATAAAAGCATAAAATGCTAATTAGACCAGAAAGCCAAATGACCTTCTGGACATCAATTCGGACCACCTTCCATATGAAGCCACGAGGGCTGGGGCCAAGGCAGAGGCAGTTAGGGACGACGAGGCAGGCAAGTGATCTGTTAGGAGCCAGTGGTCCTGGTTTGTGAGAGGGATCCTGGATTGAGAAAGTGTGCAGGCTGGGCTGAGGGATCCCTCCCTCACCCCCAGGCAGAATTTCGTGCACCAGGCCTCTAGTGTTATAATAAAGAGGGCTGAATTTCACAAAGCTCCCAGTAATTGCCAGCACTGTGTCAGGCAGCTTTTAGAATGGTTTGACAGCACACAAACATACATGATACTAGAAAGTCAAAATCCTGGCTCACAGAGATCTTACTCTGGTGTATTTGTTCAGCACAAATAAAAAATGTTTCCTGAGCAAAAACTATGAGCCCAGCTGTGGTGGGCCCACTGTTGTAATTCATTAGACTATCCTAGCACATATAAAAACCCAGGGTCTGTAACATCCACAACAATTGAAGGCTTGACTGAACACCAGGCTGCGCTCACAGCAGGCTCGGGTGGCTTGGACTTGTGGCAGCTAGGATGGAGGCAGGGAAGGTGGGGCCCAGCTCCCTGTGTACTGAGAGCCTGGGAGGACCCCACTGACAGAGGTAGCCTTTCTGCCACACTTCCCTCAATCTCACTGGCCCTGAGGCATCTTCCCCAACCTGTTTTCTTGAGGCCTCTGTGAAGATCCCGTCCTCTGAGCAGGCCTGACTCCAGAGGAGGCGGGCATCGCAGCAGGCAGCCCGATTCCCTGTGTGCATAAGGCCTGGGAGGACCCCACCAACAGAGGTAGCACTGGCCTGGCAATGAGGTGGCTGTGGTGGGTGGTGGTGGCCCCCTCTCAGCTGGCCATCCTCACTTTTGCCCTCACACTCACTGCTGGCTAATTCCAGGTGCAGCCTCTTGGCTGAGAAGGTGCATGAACTCCAAGCCAACA
>JAAGEH010000041.1:41430202-41481691 GCA_011751065.1 Lasiurus cinereus
GCTTGGAGGGCAGTTGGGGGCAAGATCAGACTGGCAGGGGAGGGCAGTTAGGGGTGATCAGGCAGGCAGAGGCAGTTAGGGGCGATCAGGCCAGTAAAGGAGAACAGTTAGGGGTGAGATCAGGCCAGCAGGGGAGGGCTGTTGGGTGTGAGATCAGAATGGCAGGGGAGAGCAGTTGGGGGCAAGATAAGGCCTGCAGGGGAGGACGGTTGGGGGCGAGATCAGGAAGGCAGAGATAGTTAGAGGTGATCAGTTAGGCAGGCAGAGAGGTTAGGAGCAATCAGGCAGTCAGGCTGAGGCAGTTAGGGGCAATCAAGTCGGCAGGCATGTGAGCAGTTAGGAGCCAGTGGTCCCAGATTGCAAGAGGGTGCAGGCTGGGCTGTGGTAGGTTGGACATCCTTCAAGGGGTCCCCGATTAGAGAGGGTGCAGGCTGGGCTGAGGGGACCCTCCTCCCCCTCATGCATGAATTTTGTGCACTGAGCCACTAGTATCATTATACAATCACTGTATTCTGTTGCCCAGTCACTGCTCCAAGCCTCTGCCAGCTACCCTGCTGCCTTCCAGACAGATCATGCTGTTTGGGCTGACTGAGAGATCCATTTCAGAAGTGTACACAACATAAGTGTGTTTACAATCAAAATCTTGAACCCACCACAACTGGAAGGAAATGTCGGTGCTAATTTATTCCATAAGCTCTAAGGAACTGATCTAATTTTCCATTTTGCGGACACCATTGGTTTCCTATGACCCAGGTGAAAGATCACTTGGTAAATTATATACATGTCTAACCACTATGCTGTACACCTGAAATTAATATAAAATAATGCTGAATGGCAACTGTAACTGAAAAACAGAAATGCCCATGTTTACCTGGAACTGCCTCTAAAATGTCATTTCTAGTTGTTGAGCAAGTCTGGTTCTGCCGTCTGGCATGGGACCTCCATACTGGATTGTCCATGACCCTGGGCATGCCTCCCTCTACCCGTGTTCATCCTGTGCTCTGTGGAGAGGCTGCTCTACCCTCTGCTGTTTCTTATTCCTGGGTCTTTGGTTCTGTTACTTTAAATGAATGGGAAAAACAGTTGACTTGCTATCTTTCCCTTTTTAAAGACACTTCAAAGTCATTACTTTGTGGAAGCTACCACATAAATGCACTCTCCTGTTATTCTTCTGAATATCTTCTTTAACTTCTGTGTGTCCTTTCCGAATCTTCTATGCCACATTGAAAAGTATCCTCTATGATAATGTGTTATTGATGGATCTGTGCTGGTCTAGTCACAGCCCCTCATAAATCTTATTTGGAGCAATAAAAGTATCTGTAAGATACTCCCCTGAATATATTACATTTAATCTAAAATTTAACTCATTTCCCCATTTTCATCAATCTTTCCCCTTAAATTTAAAAACATTTCTATTTAACTGCCTCTGCAAAATGGCAACAAGAAGTATTTCATTATCTCCAGATGTAATAAGTTTCAATTCATTTTTTTACGTTAATAAGCTCTTCCAAGTTATTATTTTAAGGCTAAATAAAATTTATTTTAAATTCCTATTACTTTGGACCTTAACATTTCTATTACCCGTCTTTACTAATTTAATGCATTTTAATGCTGTGCTTATCGTTCGATTTTCTCAAAGAAGTATGTCATATATATATATATATATATATATATATATATATATATTAGTATTCTTAATTTATTTTTATTATTTAAAGTACAATGGGCCGAAACTGGTTTGGCTTAGTGGATAGAATGTCAGTTTGCGGACTGAAAAATCCCAGGTTCGATTCCAGTCAAGGACATGTACTTGGTTTCAGGCACATCCCCAGTAGAGGGTGTGCAGGAGGCGGGTGATTGATGTCTCTCTCTCATTGATGTTTCTAACTCTCTATCTCTCTCCCTTTCTCCCTGTAAAATATCAATAAAATATATTTAAAAATAAATAAATAAAGTACAATTGTTCAGAATTTTCTTGTTAGCTTTATGTTATCTTTGTGGTTTTCCAATTAGCTTGTACTTACAACTCTGCATTTAAAAATTAATAAAAAATATTTATTTAAACTAATGGTTTCAGAGATACTCAGAAGTAATTCATTTAAATGAATAATAGCATTTAAATAATTCCTAGTACTTTAAGAGAAGGTAACACCCAAGTACATCCCTGGACATCCCATATTATTTCCTTTAACATCTTAAACAAAACCAGTGATACATTTTAGGCTTATCTGTGAAATGTAAAATTTTAAAGAAACAAAATTCCATAAGTTTTACCATTTTTCATTCTCTATACATTAATTGTTGCCCAGAGTTGTGCAGAGTGGAAGAATGAACTTTGAGGCTCAATGTGCCTGAATCCCGTGCCGGCTCTCTCTCTTACTAGCTTTGAAACTATGAGTAAAAAATAACTTACCCCAAACTTCAGGAAGGTTAAGGAGAGGTGGGGTAGATAAGAGATCAACCAAAGGACTTGTATGTATGCATATAAGCATAACCAATGAACACAAGACCCTAGGGGGGTTGGGTATGCTTGGGAGGAGCAGGGCAATGGGGAGATATGTATACATGTAACACAAAAAATTTTTTCTTATGTATGAAATGAGAAGATGGTACTATCTAACTTATAGGTTGCTGAGAGAATTATGTAAAATAATTTGTGTACTAAAATATTACATAAACAATGTCCTAGCTGGTTTGGTTCAGTGGCTAGAGCATCAGCCTGTGGACTGAAGGGTCCTGGGTTCAATTTCAGTTAAGGGCATATGCCCGAATTGCGAGCTTGATCCTCAGTAGGGGGCATGCAGGAGGCAGCTGATCAGTGATTCTCTGTCATCACTAATGTTCCTATCTCTCTCTCCCTTCCCCTTCCTCTCTGAAATCAATAAAAATATATTTAAAAATAATAAAGTAAAATATTACATATACAAAATAAATATTAATTGAATAATTTATATTCCTATGTGAATTTCAAAATATGTCTCTTAAAATGTTCTTAAATCTTTATTGAAAATTAGTAAGGGAGGGATCATTTTTAGAAGAACAATTCTAGAAACATTAATATTCTTTAAAATCCACATTAAGGATAACATAACCTTTTTATGTATTATGTTCTCTTTGCCTAGTTCTAATGTCAAATATGCTATTCAGTTTTGCATTTTTCAGCAAATGCTATGGCAAACCACATAACCAGGAACATACAATAAATCTTTCACATGATCAGTGGTTTAGCATAAATTAGACCTAGCTCTAAGAAAATAATATTAGTTGAATTACTATGGCATCTTTTAGAATCTAAAGCTGAAGCCAGGTTAAATCACTTTATAGTTTTCAGTACAACTTATTTCATACTTTAAAAAAATAATTACAAAGTAATTCTAACGTTTTTAATGAAATGCAAAGAATTTGGAATAGCTCAAATATTTATAAAACAGAACAGAATTGGAGGACTTATAGTACTTGATTTCAAGACATGTTATAAAGCCAAATAATCAGCAGTGTATTTTGACATAAAGAGATGTATAGAGAGCAATGAAATAGGAAAAACTTTAGAAATAAATTTACATATGTTACAATTGATTTTCAACAAAAGTACAAACTTATTAAGTGAGGAAATGATAGTATTATTTTTTTAAAAAAAATATTTTATTGATTTTTTTACAGAGAGGAAGAGAGAAGGATAAAAAGCCAGAAACATCGATGAGAGAGAAACATCAATCAGCTGCCTCCTGCACACCCTCTACTGGGGATGTGCCCACAACCACAGTACATGCCCTTGACCATAATCGAACCTGGGATCCTTGAATCCGAAGGCCAATGCTCTATCCACTAAGCCAAACCAGCCAGGGCAAGAATAGTATTATTAACATTTCATGATGGAACCATTGTATATCCATTTTGAAAAAATGAACCTTGATCATTGCACCATACATAAAAATTAACCCCATGTTCATTATAGTCCTAAAACTATAGGCTAATGATATAAAATGTGTAGAAGAAAACATAGAGAAAATCTTTATAATGCTGGGATAGGCTACAATTTCTTAAGTTGGCTTGAAAAATGATAGATGATAAAAAAATTGATAAATTTAGACTTCAACTAAAAAAACTGAAGATACTCATTAGGAAAATGAAAAGCTACAGAGTATAAGAAAATAATCACATTGCATGTATATGATTTATATCCAAACTATATAAAGAGCTCTTTATAATTTAATAGGAATACAACTAATCCAATATAAGTGGGCAAAAATTGAATAAACACTTGTCAAAAGAAGATATTCAGAAAGTTTCTTATTAACATCATTAGTTATCAAGAAAATGGAAATTAAAACCACAATGAAATGCTCCTACACACACACAATGGAATGACTAACTTTAATTGAAAATACTAAGGATTGATAAGGATATATAATGCAAAATGGCACCACCACTCTGGAAAATAGTCTGGCAGATTCTTACATAATTAAATATACATTCCCAACATAAGACTCAATAATCCCTTTCCTAGGGATTTATCAAATAAATGAAACCTTTATTCAAACAAAGATCTGCATTTAAATTTCAAAGCAGCTTTATTTGTAATGGCCCCAAACTGGAAACATCCCAAATGTGCATCAACAGGTGAATGAGGATATTGTTTTATATCCATACAGTAGAATGTGACTCAGAAATTTAAAAGAAGCAACTATTGAAAATAATACAAGTAAACACAAAATACTATGCTGGATGAAAGAAACCGGATACAAAAGACCATATATTATATAATCCCATTTATATAACTCCCTAGAGAAAATAAATATGACCAAAAGAAGTAAGGTATGCATAGAAAGATTAACTCAGAAGGAATAAGATAAATCTTTGAGGTGATGGGTATGTTCTATATTTTGATTGTGCTGATAATTTCCCTTTATATAAATCAGTCAAAATTTACCTTAATGAACACTGCAAATAGGGATATTATATTTTATATAATTTATATCTAAATAAATTTAGTTTTGAAAGAGGGTTAGGGTAAACATTACTGCCTTCATACTTTTAGTCATCTCATTGGTCTCACAACAGGAATAATAGTGGTTAGTATTTATATTTAGAGTAATATGTGAATGGTAGATAGTTTCTGGATTTAAAATATTAGTATCCTTTAAGAAATTGGAGCTATTTCCAAGTAATAAAAAACTGATTTCTGCACTATATAATGTTCTCTAGAACAACAGGACAACAGTTCACTTTTTAATTCAAGCTCCTCATACTACAATTTCTAATTTATTGAGAATGAATGCTTTCCAATTATGATCAAATACCACTCACTTTGAGAAAATTCTATCTTGATTTTTTTATTACCATGTATTGTGATATTGGGGAACTCATGTAAAAGGTGGTAAATGAACAAATAATTAAATTCTTATCTATGCCACCCTATTTTCTTTTGGTGAAAATAAAGAGTAGGATAAGTTTGTTATAGAAAACCTGAGAAGAACCAAGCAACATTTAGAGAGATGGAGTTACATTTATTACGCTTGGGCCCAGAGGAAAATGTCTTTCAAATTCTGGACCCCAACATAGAGGAACTTTCCCTATTTACATGTCTTTACCTTCTTTGTCTCCCAAATATGGGGTGTTTCCAGCCCCCTTTGCAAGTTCTTAAAGTCCCTATGTGCTGGGGCCATGAGATTTCAAACAAAGACCTGGCCTGGTGCCAGCACTGATAACTTAGACCAGGAAAGGTTTAATGGCCTCTCTGAAGTGGGAGTAGTCTTATTTTCCTTATTATTTAAGCAAGCAAGCATTTACAGCCAAATAGCAGGGTTAAAATTTCAAACAGCAATTTTTATATAAGATGGATGCTTCAAGTTTGTAGTTAGAACTCAAAGTGCTCCTCTAGTCTGATCTCCTTAATTGTGGGTAACCTGTGAAGAGCTGTCTTAAGATTTACCTATATGAAGAAGTCTTACCTGATTTAGTTCTCACACAGTGTCCCTTCCAAATAATACAGGATTGTATTTCTCCCTTTGTTGTTATGGTTTTAAATATTCAATGTGCTACTCTGCTTTTCTACTATAGGCTGATTTTTGAGAAAGATCACAGGTCTGTGGGCATCTGTTGCCGCTGGGGTCAGATGGGAGAACTAATTTTAAAAGCCACAAAACTTCCATCAGTTGTCTCAGAATAGGCAAGCATAATTGTTTTACGTATAGCCTCCCAATGTCTGCACAGCGTCATTTAATACATCTGTATTCTCTGTCATGCTAGGAAATACAAAGAACAGTCAACATGACCAGTGAGGACCAGATATATATTGTTATGATACTTTTTCAGATACCATGTCATCATGAACACAAGGAAACATTAAAATGAATAAATGTTAAAAACATGGCATTTGGAGCCAAACACACCTAATTTTTAAAATATTCCTGCCACTTTCTTACACTATGAATTTAGAAAACTTATATAATACCACATAAACACCAATTTCCTTCTCTAGCAAAAACTTATATTGCTAGGAATAATAATATAATAACAATAGTAGTAATTCTTTTCCTTGATTGTTGGGGTAATTCATTGAATGCAAAGTAACTCCCATTGTCATAGGTCAAGTCACTGAGCTGTGCTGGCTTGGAAGAAGAGCCGATGTGGATAAAGGGAAGTTGTTTTTTGTACCTATTTCAATGTGGCTTTCTGTTTTTTTTCCACTTGTCTGGAGTAATGTAACTTCTTAACTACATGCAGGTCTTCTGATAAAAATATTTTGTCCTATATATATTGTTGTTAAATCAGTATTACTGTAGGGGCTGAAGGCTGGGATTTTCTATTTTTATTTCTTGCTGACATTACCCGTGAGTGAATAGTCCAAATCTATGAAGTTACAAAGAGAAAAAGGCAGTAATCCTGAAAATCAGAGTATTTCTCCCCAATTACTCTAACAAATTACACAACTCTACATTTTTAAGTGGTATTTTTCTCAGAGAATGTCTTCAGAGTTGCTTATTTATCATGTACGTATAACATGCTCTGCTATTACACATTTTTTAAAATTAGTTTTGCCTGACTGCTATTTTGTCCAATTAATATTTATAACCTATGATGTCCATGTCTTTCAGACCCAGAGTCCAGCATCTGCTTAATTATCTAATTAATGTCTTTGGTCATTTAGCTCTAAAATGTTTGCTGAACTATACATGGGATTGAAACAGTGTCATCTGAGTATTGCAGTTTTAAGAAAAAGAGAACACAAGGTAATGCAGATAGAAGCAGAATAAAGAATGGGGCACCAGGCTATTTGCTAGAATGCTGCGAATAATCCTTCAGATCTAAGACATTATAGGTTTGATTCTTAAAGGTGCTGCATATCAATTCACTGACTCCAAACAAAAGCATTAGTCAGTGTCCAAGCATATGATTTATCATAAGAGAGAGAGGGAAGAAGAGAGAGAAACATGGATGTGAGAGAGAAATCAATTGGTTGCGTCCAGTATGCATTCCATGTAGGAATTGAACCCACGATTTTGGTGTGAGGGATGAAACTCCAACACACTGATTCACCTGACAGGGCAATCTGTTTTTAATAGAGTTAAAAAAAATGGATTTTTAGAGAGGAAGGGAGAGAGACTCATCCATGTAAGAATAAAACATCCATTAGGTGCTCTTGCATGGCCTCTACTGAGGATTGAGCCTGCAACCCAGGCATGTGCCCTGAACGGGTATCCAACTAGCAATCTTTCAATGCATGGGACAACACCCAACCAACTGAGCCACACCAGCCAGTGCACAAACATTTGTTTTTAATTGTTTTGTCCCTATCTGTATTAGGTAAGATTTCAAATAACATAAAATCAGTAAGATATCTATTTATCTATTATATATGTATGTGTAAAAATGCTTTTATACACATGATCTATATAATAAGATCTATCAAACTAAATATAAGTATATTTATTATATACAGTTTTATTTTGAGGAGTTGGCTCACATATTTATGCAAACTGAGAAGTCCCACAATCTACCCCTTGTAAGCTGGACAATAGGAAAGTCAGTCATATAATTCAGTCTATATCCAAAAGCATGAAAACTAGGGGAGCTGTTGGTATGAATCCTAGTCTGAAGGCCAGAGAAGATGAGATTAAATAGCTCCATCCCTGAAGCAGCAGTAAGTTAACAGTTTTTTCTCTCTCTCTGCTTTTTGTTCTGTTTAGGCTCTCAACAGACTGGATGATACCCACCCACATTGGGGAGGGCAATTAATTTACTGAGTCCACAGATTCAAAGCTGATTTCATTCAGAAACAAACTTACAAACACATGCAGAAATAATATTTAACGCAGGCACCTTTTGATAATTAAACTGACACATAAGATCACCCTTACATCTCCTTTATAATATTTTAACTTATCAACAAGGCAGATTTTATCATTGGGCAATCATACATCCTTTGGGCAGAGAACTTAGGTTTAATAGGATACTTTATTTTGGGGGAAGAGGCAGGGAAGTTGGAGTGTACTTTTCATCTTTTAATAAGCATTTTTTTCTTTTGAAAGTATTATGTACTATATGATTATCTTTAGTAAGTATTTCCCCCCTAACCAGGCTATGTTATTATTGTTTACAGAATACAAATGAATTGGAAAAAGGTTCCTGAGTCCTCCTTCCCAAGACAAAGCCATCACTGGGCATCTCTACCAACTAATGCTGATCAATTGAAAATAGAGAGAGTTACAAAAGGGGTCAAGAACCACATGATTTCATTTATAGATGGGATATACTACTGAAAGCAACAAATGAACAAGCAACTAAAACAAAGACACAAACAATAATATGGTGGTTACTGGAAGGAAGGGGGCTGGGTGTGGGTAAAGGCTCTTATATCAGGACTTACTGACTTAGTAAGACAATAACATCTTACGATCCCTGTTTCAAGTAAAGTCAATAAAGCTTTTAATGCTGAGAGACTAGGTTCTAAAGGACATGCCTGGAGATGTATATAACCTGTAGGGTGACCGACTATCTATAATCCTGGTCTTGGTTCTTTCATCCTCACAGCCTCCTTTAAAAAAGTCTATAAATAAAATTCCCTCCTCCCCTCATTGTTCACACATCAGGAATTTTATTTTGCATAACACTCTTGGTTTACAAAACACTGTCACACTCCATCTCATTTTCTTCTCATGGCCATCTTATGAAATAAAGATAAGGAAGTCGAGGCAGAATGAAGAAGGGAATGTCAATCTTTTCAGTTAGTAAGTGTCAAATAGAGCCAGAACCCAGACTCAGATTTTCTGAATGCAAATCACAGACTCATCAGCTCATCACAGTTCCCTCCAGCATTGCCAGAGTTAAAGGGATTGATTCTAACCACTAGTCCCACTGCTGTGCCTGCATTCTTTATTTTGTGCTAATTACCATACTTGCCAGTCAACACCGCCTGTTTCAGGGAAAGTGACAATTCAACTTCCCACTTTCAGACAGTTGAAAGCTTCCTGTCCAGGAAGACAGCAAATCTGGAGCAAACTATGGGGAGGACTGTAGTAAGGATTTCTCCCACAGTTGGCAGCACATGCGTCCCTAACTTTGAGTGAATTCTAAGATAAAAGAGGCAAGATGGGCTGGAGAAATGTACAGTGTATAAGACTTAATGTTCTTCCATGTGGCCAAAAGTTGACATCTTAGGGGTTTGGTTGGAATATGGCCCCACTAAGAAGATATGGGAAGAAATGCCTCTGAATTAAGAGGATTCGTCAGGCAGTTAAAACTGTTATCGGAGAGACAAAAATTAAATAGGAAACATGAAGGCTTCAAAACTTCTTGCTGTTTAGCTAGGGGAGCTGCTCCATTAGCTCAGCTAATTGAACACTCTGTTATCTTGCTTGGATTGTCGCTGCAGAAGAAAAAGGGGTTGTATTTTTGCTCCCTGAAACAGAATCTGAAACTGGTGAAGGGATGCCAGAGACAGGATATATGCTGATTACTTTATTTTGACATTAGATCTGTGAGTAGAATTAGCTGTGCTCAGATATAGCCTTTTAGACACATTCATCCACAAGCAATCTATATTATAATTGGAAAAACTGGCCAAGAAGAAATAAGAATAGAGAAAAAGGAAACTTTGCCAATACTTAGGAAGAAATAAAATCTAAGTAGTCACTTATTTAATGATGCAAGCATATACTATCAGATGAGCAGTCATATTATACTCAAATATGAAAGATGGAAAGGTAAAGTTAGAAAAAAATACTTTTTTATACATGTAATTTTAGTTGTTTTATTTTCTAAAATAAAAATGACATTTCATGTTCTATCTGTCTATCTATCTAATATAATACATAAAATATTAAGCAGTCATTAGAAAGAAGGAAATCCTGCCATTTGTGACAACATGGATGTACCTTGACACCATTATGCTAACTAAAATAAGTTATATAAAAATACTAATACTGTATTTATATCGTTTTTAGCCAATAGCTCTTTGAGGCTAGTATACTTTTTTTCTCTTTTTTTTTGCAAATAAATAAAAGGTGCCGATTCTATGCTTTATTCATGTTAGTCATATTTGGTATCAAAAATAGAAAAACAATGCTTTTAAAATATGGTTCATCTGTATCTTTGACAAACATTCCATTTTATTTTTTTCTTATCAGTTCACTGAAGCAAAAAATCAGGTCAAATTAAACCACAGAAAGAAAGGCATTTGTATTCTTCTTCTTTGAGGAATACAGGACAGAATAAATTAACTTATTAATTCTTTTTACCTTTGCAAAAACCTACAATAAGTTTGTTTTGCATTCTGTTCATTAGCAGGCTAATAATCATCCTAATTAGAAACTTTTGGGCACATTCTCAAACATAATAAACATCATCATTGTTCTCTTTTATATGTTATATCAACATATGAAAACTAAAAGATACCATTATTAAAACATAACGAAGCCATCAGATTGTCAAAGATATCACATTGTCTATGATACAAAGATTATAAAATTCAGTGGAAACTGGTTTGGCTCAGTGGATAGAGCGTTGGCCTGTGGACTGAAAGATCCCAGGTTCAATTCCGGTCAAGGGCATGTATCTTGGTTGTGGGCACATCCCCAGTAGTGGGCATGCAGGAGGCGGCTGGTCGATATTTCTCTCTCATCGATGTTTCTGGCTCTCTATCCCTCTTCCTTCCTCTCTGTAAAAAATCAATAAAATGTGTTTAAATACAATAAAATAAAATAAAACTCAGTATACTGAATATTTTTCTGATATTTCAAAAATATAGGTGATAATGTCAGGTCAGTACATTTATGTTCCATTTATAATGAAAAGCAAATAACTTTAGCAATATTGTTATCTCCACCCATTAAAGCCTTGGAAAAAAATTCATAATTGGCTGTTGTGGTAGACAGAATAAAGGGCTTTTAAAGATGTCTACAGCCTAATACCTGGAACCTATGAATATGCCATTTTACATGTCCAAGTGACTTTACAGCTATGATTACCTTAAGAATTTTGAACTGAAGAGATTACCCTGAATTGCCTGGTTGGGCTCATTGTAATCACAAAAGTCCATACCAGTGAAAGAAGGAGGCAGGGGAATCAGAGTTAAAAATGTAGCAATAGAAGCAGAGGTTAGACAGAGAGAAATAAAGAAACAGAGACCTGATACTGCTTTACTGCTGACTTAGAAGATGGAGGATGGGGCCATTAGCCAAGGGATACAGATGGCCTCAAGCAATTGGAAAGGGCAAGGGAAAGAGATTCTTTTCTAGAGCCTCCAGAAAAAAAGGCAGCACTCCTAAAGCCTTGATTTTAACCAGTGAAAGTCATTTCAGACTTCTGCCTTTCAGAACTGTAAGAGAATCCATTTGTTTTAGGTCATTAAGTTTGTGATATTTGTTACAGCAGCAATAGGAACTAAACTGGTGTGATCTAGTAGTATGTATGACAAGTTGTCTACTTAGAGATGGAATAGGAGACAAAAGAAGAGGCGAGGGGAGGGAAGAAGGAAGGAAAGAGAGGGGGGTTAAGAACATAAATGAACAATCCAATGAAATTATTTGTATTCCTAGATCCATCTGAGCTAGAAGCTTCCCCAGTCCTCTCAACTTCCCCAGTCATCAGAGTAAATGCCCCTTTTTACTTAAATTAGGCTGATGTGGATTTCTATCACAACAAAGAGTTCTAAGAAGCTCCTTCATGTAGATGACCTAGCCTGGCTATTTATAGAACTCTACACAGCAGGATCACTGCTTGTCCATTAACCTTCTTAAAATATTGATGTGAATTAAAGAGTATACTGGAAGGGTGAAGCTCACACAGGTTTATTTTGTTTTTCTGGGGGAATAAATTACATGACAAACCTAGATCATAAAGGTATATAATTGGTGGAAGTAAAAACATAGAAGGAATTGAGAGGATGTTTAACTTTATTTCTCTTAATATCAGAGATTATAAGCAATGAATGTCACATAATCAATTATTAACATTTTAGTTCTTTTTTTTTAACAACCATGTTATCATTCCTAGATTTACAATTTAAAATACCTAAGAGGTTTGTTGTTTTTTATTTTGCTAGAGCTACACAGAGGAAAAGCATTTTAGTTATTTTGACCTAATGAAACTATCAGAGTACCCTGCATATATATAGCTTTTCTCCAGATATTTTCAAAATTTATCAAAATAAATAAAATTATCTTTGAACTCCCATCTCTTATTAATCACTTACATTTTCTATATTTTTGCAATCCATTGAAGTTACTTACAGAAAGGTATTATTAGTCCTGCAAATTTAAGGAAAATAATAACCCACTGGACTCAGTACTATTAAAACAACCTCATTGCCTTTTAGTGAAAAATCATTAACAGGTTTTATATAAACAGGTCAACTATAGAAGATAAAGAGGAAGAAAGAAATCACCTTGTAGCTTAGTCATTTTGAAGTTAGCCTAGATGTCAAATCAATGGCCAGCAAAGAATGTATCAAGCACATAGGAAACTTGATAAAATCAATCATTCTAAAAGTTCCCTCTTTCATTCAACAACAAAGACACCAAAATTTAAATGAGAATTTAACCAATTTATTACTAAAATTTATTCTATTTGTAATTCTTTCAGAAAGCAGGGTAACAAGATAACAACTTCATATATTTGAGAAAGATTTATCAATATTCAATTGTACTTGGAGAATAATAGGAAAATGCCAAGATGTATTTAATTTTTCAAAGTTATAATAATGTTATTTTGGTTTCAAAATAACCAAATCTGAAAAAACATTTTTAAAGTAGGAACTGATATAAGATTATATATACATTTAATATGTGACCTATTAGGTTAAAAGACAGAAGGCATAAAAGTATACATAAGAAATAAGTCTGTCTGCCTTTAGGACCATCTGTTTACCTGTGGATTATCAGTTAAATTTCACTTTAGTAAGAAGAAGCATGCACACACACACTCACACACATTAAACTAACTGTTTACAAATTGCAGATGATTTAAAAGTGATATTAAGCTGTTGCTGAGTTCTCAGTTGGTTAGAGTGTCATGCCATGCTGTCCTAAAGGGTATGAGACCCCTGTTTTTTTACAGTTGCATAATATTCCATTGTGTAAATGTCCCACAGATTTTTAATTTATTCATCTACTAATGGACACTTAGGCTGTTTCCAAAACTTAGCTATTGTTAATAATGCTGCTATGAACATAGGTGTGCATATATTCTTTCTGTTTAGCATTTTGGGTTTTTAGGGTATATTCCCAGAAATTGTGACTGGTCCTTTTATATGTCATTGATGTTCTCACTAAGTTCCTTGAAGTTCTCACTCAGTTCCTTGAGCATCCTTATAACTGTTGTTTTGAACTTTGTATCTGATAGTTTGTTTCCATTTCATTTAGTTCTTTTTCTGGAGATTTCTTCTGTCCTTTAAATTGAAATATGTTTCATTGTCTCTGCATTTTGGATGCTTTCCTGTGTTTGTTCCTATGCTTTAGGTACAGCTGCTATGTCTTCAGAAATTGGTAAAGTGGCCTTGTGTAATAGGTGTCCTATAGGGTCCAGTGGCTCAGCCTCTCCAGTTACCTTAGCTTGGCATGCTAGGTGTGCCCCTGTGTGCTCTGTGTGCACTGTCATGTTGTAGTTAGCCTTGATTGCTGTTGGCACACTTGGAGGGATTGACTCCCAGTCCAGGCGATTATGAGAATCAGATGAGACTATAGAAGTAGAGCTGCTGTGCAGGAGACACTCCTGTGGAGCAGGACTTGCTTCAGTGGGGCTTTGGTACTCAGCGAGTTTGTCTCTTTAATATGTCACTCATGAATGTAGTAGTGTTGTAAGCTAGTATGATCTGAAGCTGACCACTGAGTGCACTGGCTCTGGGACCTCCCAGGTGGTACAAAATCTGCTACTGCCTCTGTCCTGTCTAGGGCCACCTGGCGTGAGTTTCAGAGTAATCTGCAGATGGCTACTAGTTGTGTTGGGCTTGGAAGTACTCAAGAGAGGCCAGTCTTTGTACCAATGCAGGCTGCTACTAATGCTGAGCTTGGGATCAGATATTGAGAGGTATGGGGCACACTGAGGCCAGTTGCTTCTTGTGTGAAATATTTTTAGGAAAGTGTGAAGCCTGAAGCCATTCATATGGAAAAGCCATCGCAAACAGGTTGGATGGGTCTGCAAGTTGGGTGGGGAGAGATCAGAGTGAACTGCGTAAGCCAGGCTGATGGAGATTCAGATATGGCAACTTCCTGTTGGCACTGTGGGTGGGAGGTCTCAGCAAAGGAACGATGACCTCTGCCAACACTTTTGTTTGGGACAAAGCTGCCCCCCAGCTCTTGTCCTGATGCCAGACAATTTAGTCCCTTCCCATATGTTCCTTTCAAGCTTTTGGCCCAGTGCTGGGGCTCTGAGGGAGTGAGTCTGAGTAAGACAGTGCATGGGACCTTTAAGAGCAACTGCAGCCTCTGTGTCACTCAGCCACAATCCTTGGCTGTTAGAGTCCAGACTTCTCTTCCAGGCTGAGGGATCTGTGGGGCTGGGATCCTTGCTCCTCACAGGAGAGCCTCCACAGCCAAAATATTTCTCTTGATAAAACACACACACACACACACACACACACACACACACACACACACACACAGATTCCCCTTCCCCCACACTACATATGGGTGTTGGACCAGCCCATTCCACATGTCTGCCCTCCTCCATGTGGCTTCTTTAATTCTCTAGTTGTAGGGCTTCATTCAGTCAGATTTCAGGCAGCTATGAATGCTGATTGTTCTGTGATTTAGTTGTAATTTTGATGTGGCTATGGGAGGAGGTAAGTACCATGTTAACCTATTCTGCCATCTTCAACAATACCTCTTCTGAATTGTTTCTTTAATGTGGTGTGAGGTAAGGGTCAAGGAGTTCACTTATTTTTTATGTACCTCTAGGCCAATATATATTGGTTATATTTACATTTTAAAAAGTTGCATGAAGGTTTCTATTAGTGGTTGTTCTTAAGCAATGAGATTCTATTTGGATTTTCTCATGATAATCCTCATTCCAGCAACAGAGGGCTGTGCTCTACAGATTTGATATATTAAGTGGCTAAGATGCAGCTTGGGTCTTCCTCACTCGTTCATTTAATAGATACCAGCAAAGTGGGAAAATGAGAGAAAATCTATCTCTCTATTTTCTAAAAAGAAAGCTATTTTCAGCTAGCAATCCTGTAGCACACTGACCGGATAACATTATGTGGGTAATGTAAAAGGACCATACTTCTCAAGTAAATGGACACTTATCTTATCTCATGCAGCTATGAAAAGGTAATTGGAGTCCAAAGTGTAAAGTATAATGGAAGGTTATTGAGGCATTTTCAAGTGGTTGGGCTGGATTTTACGCTTCATGTGTGATAACATTCTTTATATCCTGGAATCTTTTGTGTAAGTTTGCTTTTAGAATTTAATAAGCCTAGAGTTAGAAAATTTAGAAATTATTTGTATCCTCTCAGACATCCAAATATGGTATCTTTCTACTCACACCGATATCAGTAAGAACCACTTTAGTATTAGTTTGATGATATTTAGCTACAGGGTAAAAAACAACAACAGTAAAAAATATAGTCTCTGCCTTTGGTATTTTTCTCAAATGCTAACATCTGGTCTTCTAAACCTGAGGGCTGGACAGCTTTCATGGAAAAAAATCTGGGTTTCATCCATGTATCCCAGCCTTCTAACCTTTCATTTATGAACTGAGTTATACTTTCACAAGACCTAAATCATGAACATTACTTTAATAGTTATGATTCTCTTCCACAACAGATCAGAGTGTATTAACTTGTTATTTATTTTAAGCCTAGTAGCATCCTAGAGAGAAATAGCACAGCTAGTGAATTCCTTTAACTTTACTTGAGTGCATTTTTAAAACTATCTAAAGTAGTATCCATCCCTATATTCTTTCCTTTTATCTCAGGGGAAGAGGGAAAAGGAACTATATTACTACATGCCAAGCAGTGCACTGGGTTCTGAATATGTATCTCTATTTGATCCATGTTCAACATCAGCTAAGCATAACATGAAGCAAACTGAACAATATTATTTTATTTTTATTCATTATTACTTTTTATATCTTTTTATTGATTTCAGAGAGGAAGGGAGAGGGAGAGATAGAAACATCTATGAGAGCGAATCATTGATCAACTGCTTCCTGCACATCCACCCTCTACTTGGGATTGAGCCCACAACCTGAGCACGTGTCCTTGATCAGAATTGAACCGGGTACTCTTCAGTGCCAGAAATCAGTTCCAGGTTGGCATAATTTTAAGAGTTTCATTGAAAGGTTGATGGAATTTGGAGACTCAGCAAGGTCTGAGTCACATATGTTATTGCCTATTGGAAATAGCTGAAGGCATTTCCCCATACCTGAAAAGGACACATTAAATTGAATGCTTGCTGCTAGACAGCTCAGGGTATCTTAATCTACATGTTATTACCTCCTACAGTCAAGCAACCATAGGCTATTCCCCTTTCTGACAATGAATTCTGTACCAAACCCTACCCTTTGATGTGTATACCTCCACCTTGCCTTAGAACAAATTGTGTTAATAAAAAGTAAGGGGTCCTCAGACAAGGAGAACTTAGTTCCTTTAGCTAAGTCCTTCTCTGACTCCCCAATATGCCTTTCAAAATTATGTTTCATTTCTGGGCTCTTATTTAATTTACACATGGCCCCTTCTCCAGATTGCTGAACCTTTCTAGATGCCAGATCAAGACCACCAGAGTTACTTTAGTGTACATATGACACTCTATTCACTGAGCCAAAACAACTAGGGCTTCTTTCTATTTTTAATTGTGACATGTGATTTAAAAAAAAACAACAACAAAAAAAAACACCTTAAAGAATATAGGTATTGCAGAAAAGGAAAGTTTTCACTGAAACCCAGAACCCATCTGTGCTCTTGACCCAAATACTAAAAATTCTTCCAGGACATAATAAATTATTTTCTTTTCTAGTGTCCATTCTTTTCTTCACATTTATTTCCCTTCAGTCTATAGTTGTTCTCTAGTCTCCCCAATACCACCAGTTTCCCCCCCAATTTTCAGCTTTATCATGTTAATTCTGAATTTCTCCTTATTTCCCTTTACTACCAAACTTTTGGAGATTGCTGTGTACATTTGTCATTATTTAACATTTTTGATTAATGTCTCAGTAGATGAATAATTTACTTTCAAACTCCATGAAAAATAT
Organism: Lasiurus cinereus; assembly: GCA_011751065.1. Classification (NCBI taxonomy): domain Eukaryota; kingdom Metazoa; phylum Chordata; class Mammalia; order Chiroptera; family Vespertilionidae; genus Lasiurus; species Lasiurus cinereus. The sequence goes on from JAAGEH010000041.1 coordinate 41,447,894, forward strand.
TATTATAATGGCCTCCAAAGTCTATAGGCCACACACCTTTTTTTTTTCACTCCCCGATTTTATTATTGTGTGACATAGAAGACCCTTGACAACTTCATAATAAGGAAAATTCCCTTTAGTTCCTTGATACCACTGTCTTCTAATTCTCCTTTTAATACTTTCACTCTAGGTTTGTATTCTCCAAAAGTGGATTCTCTTCCTAAGCAAGCATCCTATTCACTGGTTTATCCCACTGTTCTCTCATTTCTCCTTTTTATCTCCAGAATCTTGATATCATCTACTGTTACAGCTCTAATCACCAACATCATTCTTTCTCCAGAACTCTGAGAAATGTATTATTTACATTTAATAATTATTCATAGGCACTATGTCCCAATTATATATAGACATACTATTTTAAGCCGCCTTTCCCAATACCCATCATTGACTCCTTTTTTTCCACCTCCTTGATTTGAAAAGAGACACATTATCAAGAGCTACAGGTGCTATCTTTTTTATAAAATATATTTTATTGATTTTTTACAGAGAGGAAGGAGAGGGATAGAGAGCTAAAAACATCAATGAGAGAGAAACATCGATCAGCTGCCTCCTGCACATCTCCTAGTGGGGATGTGACCACAACCAAGGTACATGCCCTTGACTGGAATCAAACCTGGGACCTTTCAGTCCACAGGCCAATGGTCTATCCACTGAGCCAAACCGGTTTTGGCTACAGGTGCTATCTTATGATCTCAAGGCCAAATCAAAACAAAAACAAAAACAAAAACAACATAGGAAAGATGGTGAATTCAAAAGTTTAAGAGAGCCTGCACTCTGAAGGTGTTTTTGAATAGCAGAATCAACTCCAACACCTACCAATACCTGACTTCATTTATAAAACAAAATAAACAAAAAACAAACATGAACTTATTTGTTATTAGTGTGAAGTGTGTGATTTCACATCAAATACATTCCTATGTGACACATTCTTCTTCCTCTCTCCATCATCTCCTTCTATTTCTATATACTCCTCATAATTCCTTTCTCTGATTATAGTGACTTTATCATCCAAACAATTTTCTGAATTTTTTATCCACTGTAATTCCATTCTTCTCCTTCAACCTGAACAATTTTGTCCCCAGATATATTTAGTCTTTCTCTGCACCATTGTCACTTGTAAAATTTCAATTAGAGAAGTTTAATATGTCCTAGCTAGTATTATACTTTCGGTGTCATACATAAACTATGTATTTTCCAGTGGTTTTCAAACCTTCTGTGCAGATATAACTGTGTTATGATCAGTTGAGAAATAAATCTTTTTTTTGTTTTGTTTTGTTTTTTGTTACAAACAATGCTGCAAGGTTTTTGAATGATTTACCTACTTTATATAAGAAAGAAAATATTAAAATAATTCTTTAACATTGTTTTGCTTAAACAATACTTATTCTAATTTTCTTAAAGGCTGGAAAAAGATTTAAATTTAGCATCATGGTGGGAAATTATTTTAGTTCAGATAAACATCATCTACCACATGTGTCAGGACAAGAAAAGGAAATTGACATGGCAAATAAAAAGCTTTGGGTGACCTTGTTCTTTCATATATTCTAATGTTCTCTACTCCATCGTACCCTTCCTCCAGTCTTTTGACATCTGGAACTATTCATCTGCCCACCAACACAAGGACCCTTTCATATTTCCATGCGTTGATTACCATGTTGTCTCTATCTGAAATAGTTCCCTAACCTGAGAACTCAGTATATCATCACTTCCAGGAAATTTTTCTTTGATACTCCCCAGACATGTAGAGTCTCCTTCATTTAAATATACTTCCATTATAGTACTTATACATTGTAACTACAACAATCCTTTTACAATGCCAAGTTAATTTAAGGGAAAGGTTATATGTACTTTTTTAAAATATATTTTATTGATTTTTTACAGAGAGGAAGGGAGAGGGATAGAGAGTCAGAAACATCGATGAGAGAGAAACATTGATCAGCTGCCTCCTGCACACTCCCTACTGGGTATGTGCATGCAACCAAAGTACATGCCCTTGACTGGAATTGAACCTGGGACTCTTGAGTCTGCAGGCCGAAGCTCTATCCACTGAGCCAAACTGGTTAGGTCTATATGTATTTTTAAATAACATTTTTATCAATTATGAGTTCCCTGGTTCCAATGGAAATTGTCTTGTGTTCTTTTATGTATTAGTAAGTCAGACATGGCCATAAGAGAAGATAGAGTAGTGGCTGAGGAAAAAAGGTTTAACATACTCACAGGTCCTAGAGACAGGAGGCACAGCATGCCATCTTTGGTCTCATAAGAAAGACATCAGGGTGGTGAAGAGGCAGAAGAGGCAGAATTAAGGGGAAAACCTAGGCCACAGCCTTTATTGGGGTTTCTGTAGGATAGGTGAAGCAGGGCAGAGTAAACAGTTCAGGACTGGCTATTATGAATAATTTCATCAGGCACTAAACTATAGGGGTCATCTCTGCTTCCCTGATACCTGGCCCTAAGGTGACTTAGGCAAAGAGAAGAATATTATCCTGGGTAGACCAGCCAGTTAAAGGAGGTATTGATTGGTGTACTTACCAAAGGCATGTTTTCAGCTGAGCCCTTTGCTAAAAATTGGCTAGCCCCAGCAGAGTAGTCTCTCTCTCACTAGAAAAGTCAAAACTTCCAGAAAATGAAACATCAACAGTATAGTAATAAACTACTTCGTGTAAATAACTAAGAGAAAGTAGGAGTTTTACAATAAAGTTTAGAAGAGAAGTGTAAAGACAGCTCAGGAAAAAGAATTATTAGCATAAAACTGTATTTCTATTAGTAAATAAATAGTTAAGAAGCTGAAGATTTGATGCCACATCTCTGGAATCATAGTGGTACCTTCTAAGGGTGGTTTGAATAAATAATTCTGCCTATTACACCCATCCAAAATTGAACACTTAGTAGTAGAAAGGATACAAGACTGAGGAGTCTCCTGGAACTATTCTGTTTTTATTTCCTTCCATGTATAGCAATGGATAGAAGTTCCTATTATGTAGAGATAACCGTGGCAGGGGGAGGAGAGAGTTAGGGGAGAATGAATCCTGTCATTGCTTGACTTAGTCTGCACTTTTGGAGTTCACCCAAGGGACAAAAAAAAAAGGGACCTCAGTGGAAGAGGTAGGTGAGCCACACAATATAAGAAGGCTTATGAATAAAAGGAGACACAAAATTGGTCTACTCAGGACTCACAGACTAATTTGCACCATGGCTACATAACTTGAGTTTTAGGACCTATTTCAAGGAAACAAGCAACTTTATTTTATAGACTTTCTATATATTTACAGGATAACCTCTCTTAACTCCACACATCAAAGCGAGAGTTGTATTATGTGTGTCCAGAGAACTTGCAAGGAGCACAAGCATGGTACCAACAAATACTACGTCGCTCTTTGTTTCTGCTGGAACATTTTAGGATTGGCCTATTGATGAATCATTCAGGGTGAATGATAAGAAAAGGGATAAGACTGACAGTGTAGTAGGCGAAGCTTTGGGTTCATTGACAGGGTTCTGGCCACTCTCAAAGTAGCATTTTAGAAATTAGAGTTTGTTTTCAGTCTGGACCTAGAATACAGGTAAAGATGTCCATTCCCCAAATCCTAGAGTCTAGTAAGGACTGGAGCCAGGCATAGAACTACAATTATCAAGATTAAAGATTTCTATGAACAGTGGAGATTTCTACACTATATTGTAGCAGTGAGATACAATTTTGCTACTCAGCCGAGAGAAACACATTTCTATCATGATTCCTTTAAAATTAAACATTGCTTTTTATAGCTCCATTACTAATAAAAAGAAGTTCACATGATATTGATTGATATGGTAAGTGGTAATGACTTCATGAAAGTTCATGAAAGTATAATGTGTATCTTTTAAACAATTAAAAATTTAAACTTCAAAATTATAACTATATTTGCAATTATAAGAACTTAATCACAAAAGAGCATTATTTTAGTATCTTTGGTAATGAAAGAAACCATCCTAGACAAATTAAAATTAACCATTGCTAATATTCTCCCTAAAATTTTCCTGTAACCATGACTTTTCTTCCCAATTTTGATGCCCCAAAAGCTAAAGTAACATGATACAGCTCCTAGGCTCTAGTGTAAGACTGCCCATGGTTTAATCTTGGTTGGAATACTATACTTGCTAGCTGTGTAACCCTAAGCAAGTTACATGTGTTCTCTGCATCTAAGTTTCCTTATTTAAAAATATGGCTAGTAATGTTATTCCCTATTAGAGTTATTGGAAAAATTAAATGATTTAATATATGTAAAATGCTTAGACTAGTACAGGTAAGGTGATAAGATGCAAATCTTTATTGGAACCATATTCTGGAGACAAGAGGATGTGGTGGAGAGGTAAATTTCCCCAAACAACTGTAGGAATGAAATACCCCAAAGGGATGCTGGATAGATGAAAGACTAATTTCTTCTACATTTAAAAATTCAAAATTGATGTTTAACTTATTGCTACTATTTTAAGCATTAGCTTATGTTTTGTTATGTTTCCAAATTGTAGGGCAATCTAGTCCATTCTTATTATATGTTCTGTTTTAGAAATGGCTCTTTTATATAATATAGTTTTGTTCTTTCTTTTGGCTCACTTTTTTTGTCTTATACATGTAAAATCAATCTTCCTCAGAGCAGACAATTTGTTTATTCTAGCTTTTCATGCTAGGCCTGTGCTGCTATAATTGGTATTCTGAAGTAGCGCAGAGTAAGTGGACTTATAAAACCACAGTTTAGTATATTAGCCAAACATAAAAATGGCCTGTATTTCTAAGGAAGAAAAAAGAAAAATATCCTAGCTAACCTTTAATATATAAATTTCTACTTTGTCACCTATATCTGGTATTTCTATTATTTAGAAAATATTTCTGAAGGTCAAATTGAAATAATAGATTGTGTGTATGTCTCTGTGTGTGTGTCTGAGTATGTGTGTATGTGATGCATATATTTCTCAGAGCATGGCAAAAATTGTCTTCTATGCCAAGATATATCAATCTTTGATGTAGAAAACAACTAGGTCCATTAAATCAACATGGATACTCATAACTTTTTTATTCATTTGCTGTGATGGTCTGGATACTTGTTTACTCCATTAGGTTCTACCTTGCAGTGAAATTGAAACAATCTAGCATAACATCAGTTTCCTTAGTATTGTGTTTTTGACTTGCCCATAGAGGTAAATATTTCCTTATGAACTCATTTAAACTTCTTGAAAATTTCTGTAAAGTTATGATTGCTTCAATAAGAATTTCCTGAGCCCACAATATATCTTTATATTTGTATGCAATATGGTTATTTTATATTTTCCTGAAAACCCTGAATACTAAGAAATATCACTTCAAGCTTTTTCAATGACTATTGGAATAGTAGACTATAATGCTATTATATGCATGCATTCCAAGAAAGCAAGTAGAAGGGCTCATATTTCTCAGATGCATGTTCCTTTTGAGAGATTTTATTTTCTAAAAATGGTTATAGTAATATTTCCCATCCACATGCTCTTCCACAATATTACTTTGTCCCTCCCTCACCAAAAAGTGGGGTTCATCACTGTACTCCATTGAAACTGGTAATCCCTGTAACTGCTTTGATCAACAGACAAGGGCAGAAGTCAGAGCCAACTTATCAGATACAGCTAGCACAAAGCCTAGGGCCCATGATCCTGAAGGGGTCGGTTAAAATAGTTTTATTTCTCTTAAAATCAGAATTTAAAAAAAGAACATTAAGGTTTAAAAATGTTTGAATACACTATGTTTTTTTTATTTACCTTTCTATCAACACTGCCATAAAGTATATTTAACACACGTTTCAATGTTTAATGAGAGAAGGTGTCCATGAGAGCGAAAGTGCCTAGGGCTCCTGAGTGTCATAATTCAGCGCTGGAGAAAGTGATATAATACTGTCTCTTCACTGCCCGGGCAGCTTCTGCTTCCTGACCTTTGGGATATTTACATTTGAGATGTTGCCTCTCAAAATCTAACCGTGGGGCTGTGAGAAATCCAAGCTAAGTGGAAAGGTCTTTGGGGTTAACAGTCGCATCTGAGCTTTTAGCCTGCCATTATGATGTTATACCTGCATGAGAGGCATCAAGCAAGATCTGCCCAGGTTAGCCCTGTCAACCCCAAATACATAAGGCAATAATAAAGTGCTGTTTTAAGTCACTAAGTTTGATAGTAGTTTATTAGATGGCAATAGAACAACTGGAAAAAAAATATGACTTATATATTCATTCACAACTTACTGAGCATTTTGTAATTTATTATTTGGGATACTATACCATATAATATATATAATAATATAGTGGGGACTCTATGTGTGACTCTGTGAAGATCAAGCGCTTCTTTGAAATCTTGCAAGAATTAAGGTAAAGTTAACTAAATAAAAAAAGAAGGTTTAGTTGTCATTCAATAAATTAGCTATGTGTACATAGATTTAGACTCAAAAGCATACTATTAGTGTCTAGGATAAATTGGACTTGATGGAAGGCAAACATGAACCTCTTCCTTTATTTTTAAGTATAAAAAGATGTTATTGAGGACAAGTGTTAAAATTCATTAAAATAAAAATACCTTAATTATAAAGCTATACTTCTAAGATTAAAAAAATATATATTTTTAACACAATTATTCAAGCCCTGGCTCTGCTACCCTCTAGCTGCCTAATCATGATCATGTATTTTAACTGTTCTGTGCCTCATTCATACCTAATCATTTGTGTTTTTTTCAATGTATTTTTATTCATTTCAAAGAGGAAGGGAGAGGGAAAGAGAGATAGAAATGTCAATGATGAAAGAGAATCATTGATCAGCTGCCTCCACACTCTCCCTACTGGGGTTAGAGCCTGCAATCCAAGCATGTGCCCTTGACTAGAATTGAATCCCGGATCCTTCATTCTGCAAGCTGATGCTTTAACCACTGAGCCAAACCAGCCAAGGTTAACTCATTTGATTTTGAGGATTAAATACACTAATATGTGCAAAACTCTTAGGACAATGCTTAATGTTTGTGTGTACATCAGTCATTTGATAAATTAGATATGTGTACGTAGATTTATACTCATAAGCATGTTATTAGTGTCTCAAACAAATCGGATTTGATGGAAGGCAAACATGAACCTCTCCTTTATTTTCTGGCCATATGTTTTAATCATGACATGTTAAAACCCCCTTTCTTTCCTTTAGAATATCTTAGGTAGACATACTATCCTCAGACAATTTCAAGTAAAAAAAAAAAGTTTATTTTTCAGGGATTAAAAAGTAAATTGCAGTCTAATATCAAAGTTTCAATCTCTCACCCAACTAAAAGCATCTTCCTATCTGACCCATGTTTTGAACCTCAAAATGGATAAAGGGTATGCAGTAGATTTCTTTTCTGTTCCTTACACACCCCCTCCTTCATTCATCAGGTTCTCTATCTAGTAATACCTCTCATGAGCTTCTGGGAGAAAGGTTTTCAGAAAAAAGAAAATTGTTACCAAGAACTATGAATGAAGAGAAGCAGGAGGGGCACGGAGACTGCCGCAGGAAGCCCTATTCTTACAGGAATCTTCCTGCAATGGGCTCTAGACCAGTGTTCTCAACCTTCCTAAGGCCGCGACCCTTGCATACAGTTCCTCGTGTGGTGGTGACCCCCAACCATGAAATTTTGCTACTGTTATGCATCATGATGTAAATATCTGCTTTTTCCGATGGTCTTAGGCGACCCCTGTGAAAGGGTCATTCGACCCCCCAAAGGGGTCACGACCCACAGGTTGAGAACCACTGCTCTAGACTCTAGAGTCTAGAGGAAAAGATCACCTAAGATTTACTGAGTATCTTCTACAAGGCAGGCACTGTGTAAGATACCACATTAGTCATTTCATATAAATTGTTTAACCTTCCACAAGAAACAAAACTATGAAACAATATTCAGAAAAGATAATTAATTCCCCTAGATTCACAGAGCTACTGAGGACAAATCTAGAATTATGACCAATTTAGTGTCTCTCTTTCTTATTTTTTATTGGCCTGGCTTTGTTTAACTCTACATTGTTGTCTGGAGGAAAAAAATAGCAACAAAGAAACCTCCCCAAAGCCACCACTTCAAATAGAGAAATCAAATTACTATAGCCTTGCAAAAAGTGGTTAAAGAAAGTTGCTAAGACATCTCCTATTTATGTGGCTATGAGGTAGAGGGAGCTGGAGTGTTAGCTCTGGTGGTTGCTGTCCTTGGGGTGAGAAGCCTCAGTGCTGAGATTCAGCAAGTGGATTTAGCTCCATCTCCCCCTCTCTGGCGCTGGTCTCTTGTTTTATTCTTTCACTCTGACCCTTACTTAGAAAACTCCCAGACAGTTGAACTCATCTAGATCTGTCTAGTGTACATTGCATCAGGCAGATCCTAGGTCATTTCATGTTTTACCCTCACCCTATGTCCCTCAAGCTGATAGAACAGTAAGAACTAACACTCACAAGCCTTATGCTGTGTCCAGGCATGGTTCTATGCACTTTATAAATATGACCTCATGTAATCCTCACAAAAGTCTCCAAAGGAGGTACTATTATTATCCTCATGTTTCAGGTAAGGAAACTGAGCTAAGACAGGTTAATTAACTCACCAGAGGTCACACAATTAGTAAGGGTGAGGATTAAACCTGGGCAGCCTGGTTCACAGTCTGTGCTCCTACGTTGACTGCTATCAAGGAAGCACATTCAATTCAGAGTTTCTTCCATGTTTGTTCTTGTGGGGCTCTGGTCAGAGATTTTGCTCCAGCTTAATTCCCAACCCACAGAAACCTTATTTTTCTTTTATATGCTGACAGCCACTTTTCCCAGAGAAAGATGAAATTCGGCTCAAGGTCTTATGCGTCTCCTTCAGAATTTTCACTCAGTTTGTTGGTTGGTTGTCTTCGAGTTTACAAAAGCAGTAATTCCAGAATGCCTTTTAAATGAAATAGTCACAAATGCTGGGCTTAACACTGCACACCCTGGAGAAGAAGTGGACATGAATCTATAAAACTTATCAAGCAATATTCAATGTTATGGGTTTTATTGTCAACTTGCAGGCCCTACAAGTTTTAAGTGACTGGTAAGCCAGTCCCCTCAGCAGCAGTGGGAAATAATAAAGATTTCAAGGTTATGTAAAAGAAAAATAGCAAAACAAGATACTCTTGCCATTCAAGTTGGCTGCCTACCTTTCTAGTTATAGAAAAGAAACTCTGGCAAACATATCTTCATTAATTTTATGGAAAGTTTTTTTTTGTAAAATATGTTTTTTATTGATTTCAGAGAGAGAGAGAGAGAGACATCAAAAATGAGAGAGAATCGAGAGAATCATCCATCAGCTGCCTCCTACATGCCACCTACTTGGGGTCAAGCCTGCAACCTACCATGTTCCCTGACTGGGAATCAAACCTTGACCTCCTGGTTCATAGGTCAATGCTCAACCACTTAGTCACACCAGCCAGGCAGTTTTAAGAAAAGTTTTACTGAGCCTTCCTAAAATATATAAAATGTTTAAGAACAATGTTCATATTCTGTTAAGTTCTGCAAGGTCTTAAGAAAGGTGTATTACTTGAGTTCGGTCCCAGGAAGTTCATTTTCTTTTCAAAGAACTAGCTAAAATTTTGAAGTGTTAAAAATTTAAGTATTTTTCTGAATACACAAATGCTCACCAATGTGTGTTGTTGTTTTTTTTTGTTTTGTTTTGTTTTTTTCTGTTTTCTGATGGATCTGGCAACCCTCTAGTTCAAACTAGGAGCAATAATAGTTATTACCCAAGTATCCATTGTTATTTTAAATATCTATTCTGTGGGGAGAAATTGACTACTTCTTATATTCTAATAGTAAGAAGCACTCACAATATTGGTAGCAAATTCAGGATAAGAAGATAAAAATTAGACAAGATAGAAGGTAATTTCGTGTTCATTTTTAACAGTTATGTTAGAAAATGGGCCAAATGTGAATGACATAATTATAGATGTATTTACCTTAATTGAGGTCTTATCACAAAAAAGGGACCAACCAGGCTATTCTCAAAATTGCTAGTAGTATTGTGCAAATTGGTCAGTCTAATGAGCTTGCACTTTAAAGCCCCCCCAAAAATAGGGCAACATGGACAAAGCTTTGAATTTTCAACATCAAGTTCCTGGTAGTTTTACAGTTCTGGAAGTAATACATACCTCCTTTCCAAGGCATGCATGCTCATGTGTACACACACACACACACACACACACACACACACACACACACACATTTATGATGAAGACTCACAATAGACAAAACTTAGAAGTCCTTCGGGGTACAGGTGAATAGGGGACAGTTGGTCAGGACAGAGTTGTGAGGAGATAGTTATGTTGAAATGAAACGATCATCTGATTTTACAGAAAAATAAAATCCTTTTTTATTCCACATTAAAATTGAAGATAATGGAAAACATGACTTTTCCCTCTACTTCAGAATAATACCCACTCTATTGAAGAAAAAAGTTGAGCGATGAATTTTTCATTCTATTTGAAAGTGGCTGTACAATTTTAAGGGAGATGAATTCTGTTACAGTATCTCTGGTCTCCAGTATAACAAATCCCTCACACAATAAATCTTTTATGACTCAAGAAAACTGTATGTTTTTTCCTAAATAAACTTTTTCCTATGAGTTGTTCTTCAAAAAGTGTAACAACTTTAGAAACCTTCAGCTGTGGGATCTCTTTTACATTTTTGGCTCAGTGAGACTGATTCTTCAATTCATAAAGGTAACATGGGCATTCACATTCCCAGGGAGAGCTACCTTTCTTTGGGGGGAAAAAAGAAACTGCTTCCTTTCATGTCTGCAAGCAGAAGTGTGACCATGGGCTTTCCTCTACCGTCCTTTCTGTTCAGTGTTCTCAAGGAGGGAGGCATATTATTCTGGAATGTATTTGTAGATCGTCATTGCTACTGCTGTAGCCAACCTTTAGCTATACAAGAGCAGTCTTCTAATCTATCCTAACAGAAGCAGAAATGAACAGTACACAGACAAACGTCCCAATCTTTGAATCAAACAGCCTATGAGAAAATAACAAGCTAACAGCAATGCAAGTTAGTCCTCCCTCTTTTATTAATAAAGAAAACTGTCTTTATTAACAGAAAACATGGTTGTGATATATAAAATATCCAACAGAATCTGAATAAATCAAGAATATTCGTACTTGTACTACTTGATTTTAAGACATTACAGTTACAATCATGTAGACTGTATAGTTTTCCTTTTTTATAAAATGAATCTGGGGGTGAGGGGGGTGGGGGACAGAATCCATGGGAGCCAGGTACAAGTATCAGTAGCTGAATAAGTGCTACTATAAGAAACCAGGTCTTTACAATTTCAATCAGTTATCATTTTTCCTAAGATTTTATTTCAGAGTATCTCAACCTTGGTGTTATTGACATGTGGACTAGATCATTCTTTGTTGTGAGGACTGTTCTTTGCTCTGTACTTTTAGCAGCATTCCTCACTTCTACCCACTGGATGGTTGCCTATAGAAATCCCTCACCCCTGCAGTTGTGACAACCAGAGTGTCTAGACATTGCTAAATGCCTCCTGAGGCTAACATCTCCCCTGGTTGAAATTACTGCTTATTAAAATGCATACAGCCTGTTGTATAAATATTTATGGAATAAACAAATTAATGTGTGAAAGTGATTAAATTGCTTATCTGATTGCCTGGTATATAGCTGAATACTTAGCAAATAATGATTCTCCCTACCCAAATCCCAAGTATGACATTTTGTAACTAAATTCACCAAGATTAGTTCCAATGCTTGCCTTGGGAGGGTAGGTCATCTAAAACAGATGTTTGTGAAAGAAAATATAATTAATTTACAGTTGACATGAGCTATCAAAAATAAAATTTGCCTCTGCTCTCTACAAATACCCCAATGAAATGGTATAGGAATTTTTACAAAAAGCATAATGGAAAAGGAGGTGATAATAATACAATTGTGGGGATTGGAAACCAAAAGAACATCTGATAAATATTATGGCCCACCTAAAAGGAATTCTAGTTGGCAATGGTGAAAGCTGTGAAGCACCGTGATCTTCACATCCAGGCACACAAACACACCTGAAAGCTCATGGCACTGGGTTTCGATGGAATTGAGAACAACATAGGTATAACATCAAGAGCATTGGCCAACAGTCTGTCTAAAAAGGCACTAAACCTCAGAACTTCCTTCTTTGACAGTAAAGTAGGGCAGCTTTTCTTCTATGATCCCACAAAAGACTGGTGGTTTTTTTCTCTAGAGGGGGAGACATAAAGTCTCTGAACTAGGTGGGCACAAGATGAGGCCTCAGGTAGTGTTGGAGGTAGTAATACTTTATGGAAAACAGAGAGATTAAATAGAGTATCTATCTATACACAGAATGCTAGTAGCCCAGCCCTTTTCACCCATGTAATGCATAGCTTATGCTTTCTAATAGGAACTCAAGAAGCAATATCATTGCAGTGAACATGGGAGCCAGCTACATTGTTTGTGTACCTCTAGTTAGCTGTGTAACATTGAACAAGCAACTTTAACTCCTTTTTATCTCAGTGTCTTCATCTATAGCATTAGGATAAAAATAGTACCTTTCTCATAAAATTGTAGAAAGTTAAAAAGCACTAGGTAAATGTTTATTATAATTTCATCTTCATAAATCAGAAAAGCCCCAGAGGAAAAAAGCTAAAGAGATGTACGATGGTGTTTTTCCACTTCAAAATTTCAATCACTTCTCAAGACCCAGGGTTGACATACTTATGAGATACTCCTAGTTGCCAGTCAAATTTTCAATTCCCATTTTTCAATATTAGTAATCAGCCAAGGACCACAAGAAATTGAGAAAGGTCTTTAATATTGAATTCAGACATCAAAGTAAACAAGCAGAATAATACACACCTTGAAGGAAATCCTATCTAATATAAGAGTAATATGTAAATTGACCATACTTCCACTACACACAAGCCACACCCACCAGCCAATCATAGTGAGTATGCAAATTAACCCAACCAAGATGGCTCTGGCCACAGAGAGAGCAGGAAAGAGGCTTGGGTTGCCCCTGGACATGGAGGAAGCCAAGCTTTCTGCAAACCCTGGCGGCCCAGGACTCTGCTTAAGGCAACAAAGTTTCAATGGCTATGCTAGCAGAAGTCTTGGTTCTGCTCCAGACTACAAAGTTTCAATTGTAGAAGATAAATAAATCTCAGATACCAGGGCCTCCGCTTGGGTCATTGGGGGACATGGCTGGCCTATAAACCACAGGCTCTTCACCCAGGCCACCCCATGCCCCAAGGAAACACCCACCCTGATCCAGGACTTCCTTCAGTGCAAACCAGCTGGCCCCCACCCATGCACCAGGCCTCTGTCCTATCTAATAAAAGAGTAATATGCAGATTAACCATCACTCTAACACACAAGATGACTGCCCCATGTGGTCAAAAAATCCTGCCCCATTGTGGACACAAGATGGCCACCACAAGATGGCCAGCAGGGGAGGGCATTTGGGGAGGGACCAGACCTGCAAGGAAGGGCAGTTGAGGGAAGGGCAGTTAGAGGTGACCAGGCCCACAAGGGAGGGCATTTATGGGCAAACAGGTTGGCAGGGGAGCAGTTAGGCATCAATCAGGCTGGCAGGGAGTAGTTAGGGGGTATCAGGCTGGCTGGTAGAAGCAGTTAGGGGTAATCAGGTAGGCAGGCAGTTGAGCAGTTGGGAGCCAACAGTTCTGGATTGTGAGAGGGATGTCCGACTGCCCATTTAGGCCTGATCCAGGTAGAACATCCCTCAAGGGGTCCCACATTGGAGAGGGAGCAGGCTGGACTGAAGGACACCCCACCCATGCATGAATTTTGGGCACTGGGTCTCTAGTGCAAAATAAAAGGCTTATGTGCAAACCGTCCCCTTGGGAGTTTGACCACTTGCTATACTTGTGTTGGCCACCAGGTAGTGGTGCAGAACAAAGAAAGGCCCTGGCCAGCAGCTGGCAGCCAGGGGAAGGAAGGCTCCAATTGGCCCTGATCACTGGCCAGGCTAGGGACCCTACCCATGCACAAATTTCATGCACTCGGTCTCTAGTGAATTTATAAGAAACTTAGAAGAAATTATTAATATCCTCAGAGAGGTGAGAAAATGTGTCCATGCATCAATAATAAGTTGTTATGCTACTATTAAAGAGCAGTAATAGAATAAACAAGGGATGTGGGAAATTAAAAAATGATGATAAATAGAAAGATTTCAACAGAAACTATAGAAAATAATTTTGGAGTCTCCCAGAAAGTACCAGTGGAAGGAAAAGACATGAAAGAAAGAAAATTAGAGAATCAACCCCAAATACCTAAATCTAACCAACATTTTAGTGTCCTTAACACTTTAACATAAATAGCCTATCATAACTGATAGCAGTAATCAGCATAAGGTAAAGATATTTCATATATGAAAGATCCAAAACAATTACCTTCCATGAATCGTGTTTCAGGAAGCTATTGGACTAAAGTGGGAGACTAGCCAAGAAAGGAAAGGACCTAGGGCCCTGCGCCAGAGCGGTAAAGGCAACAAGAGGAAGGAAGGTCTAAGTTAACAGCTTCACAGCAGAGCTCGAGAGCCACCACCCACATTGGACAGTGTGCTTGATGACTACAATGATTTAAGGAAGCTTCATTGCACCAAGATTGATTTGGTGGAATATTTTAGATTGTCTGATATCTTTAGAATTCAAATGTTCATAGAGCAATCTCGTGTAACTTCATCATTCTCCCACAAAATAAATTAACTTTTTTTTTATCCATTCATGTATTTGAAAGACAGTAAAATTATCCCAATAGAATTTATCTGCCAAAAAAATACATACTGCTGCTTTCAAAAGAGATTCATGCTTGGTGTCTATTTTTTAAAATGATGTTGCGATTTTTCTTTTCTTTTCTAGAATGGTAGCTTTTATTTCCATTCCCAAGGTTTCTCATCATTAATTCATGGTAGTTATTTGTGATTCCTGGGCAGTGTCCTACATTATCGACACAGTCATATTGCTATGGAAAGAACATTGTATTCTCTTTTTAATAAGTCCTATTCTCTTTCTGTTTTGGGGAAAAAGTTCTCAGGCAGGTAATTGACTGCCTTGGGCATGAGGCTCTCACCCATCAGACACAAATAGTTAACCTAGTCAAGAAAGTATGGCACAATGGGTGTTATATAAGGAGTAGTGGGATGGGAATTTCTGAGATTACAACCTTTTATCTCCCCTCCCCCTAGAGTTCTTTTTCTCCAACATCTCCCACACACTATACTTCCCATAGTATCTTTTCACTTGTCTTCCAGAAATGCAGGCATCATCAAATATACTATGCATCTACCAGCAATTTTTGAAACCCTCCCAAAGTTCATATATCTGTGGCAGGCTTGAGTGAGGAGTGTGGCAACACATAAAGGGGAATAGGCTATGAATGGAAGCAGATGACTTTTAGTTCCACTTCCTTGAGTTCTTCTAGGAAAATTGGGCAAACCATTTGAACTTCCAATGCTGGATCATTTGACAAATGGATAATGAAGGCAATCTAAATTGCCTTACTAAGTAGTTGTGAGCAGCAATGAGTGAGCTAAATAAGTGTGTGTGTGTGTGTGTGTGTGTGTGTGTGTGTGTGAGTGCATAGTGTGCAGTGAGAGTATGTGTATGGTGGTTTAACATAATGAGCTTAAATAAAAGGTATATTACTCAAACTTGGTCCACATTTGAATCCTCTGAAAGGGACTACTGAATAATTGTCAATCTGATGGTGCAGGGTATTGGGTTTAAAACTTAGTCCTCTACTAAGGAGATTTCAATTTTTAGGTCATCTCCTGTGCCTTTGGCAACCTCAGTGATTGATGCCATTGCTAAGGTGTCCATCTTTTGTCTAATTAATCATGATGAACAATATGGTAAAGTTTGTTTTCAGAATATGGTATGCCACTTAAGTTATTAAAAACTCCTTTATTGTATAATATATGAACACACAGGCTATTTTTGTCATTATTTATATAGTTGGTCACTAAACACGCAAGAGGTATGTTCCAGCTATAAAATGAGAAATATGATTACTTGCTTGTTTTTTTATTCATCAAAATGATAACAATACCATTTTCACCAATACTTATTTTTTACATTTTATTTAAAAATTTTTAAATAGATTTTATTGATTTCAGAGAGGAAAGTACAAGAGAGAGAGAGAGAGAGAGAGAGAGAGAGAGAGAGAGAGAGACATCAGTGAAAAGAGACAATCATTGATTAGCAGCTTCCTGCATGCCTCAAACTGGGGATTGAGCCTGCAACTCCAGCATGTGACCTAACCAATATCGAAATGGGACCTATTGGTTCATAGGTCTACCCTCAACTAGCCATGCTATATCTTAAATTTTAAAATGTATTTTGGAAGTCATGCTATTTACTTCTGACAACAATTTTGGTATTATTTTTTCTCAGCATTTAGATATAAGATAAATGAGGCTCAAGGATATTCTATGGTTTTTATTTCGGATGTCATTCAATTTGAGAATGTAGGCTTAACTTTACACCTTTTCAATCATGCCAAAGTATCTTTTCAATAACAAAGTTATCCATGTGTCAAATAGAACCATTTTTTAAGGTAAGCCAATTGTACCATTTGAATTATAAGGAAGACCGGAAATTGAATCAAAATCACTGCAGGTAAACATTTTCATCTCAAATTTTTTCTTTTAAAAATTTTCTGTCATGTAAATTTTCTTATGAAGTTCAAAGTATGTTGATATATACCAAAAACTGTGCATAAAGCTTTATTACAGGCAGAGATGATTAATCCTTTGGAACCTATTTTAATCATTCACTATTTGAAGTGCAGTAGCAGTCTATATATTACTCTACAGGGCCTATTTCTTTCATAGGTAGAATTATAGTTTCAAATGGTTATATTATTAATTCAATCACAGAATGTGGGGAAGCAGGAGACTTGGTTGGAAAGTTTGTAAAGGGGACATTCCCACAAATGGGAAGTGCGCAAAAGGCCACCTGACCTGTTAATCAGAATTCCTACTTAGGAGAGGTGCAGAAGGCAGTGTCCCTCATTATTCTTTGACCTTTCCAAACAAAGTCTGTGCACATGCAGACCCCCATGTGTTTACTGGGATCCTTATACTTAATATTTGGGTATCCTTGCTTAAAGGACATTACAAATACATGTGTCTTCCCAATATTACTTAGCCTACTGATTATATCTAAAAGATAAACTTTATCTCAAACTGCTTCTACATTAAAGCCTAACAAAGCAGGCAATGGAGGCTATCTGTTTCCTTTAGCCAAGGTAGTCCCTTAGCTCTCTCTTTCACAGCAAATATTGGTTCAGAGTAATCCATTCATCTGTAGTTCAGGGACTGCTGGTCAACCCCAGCAACAGAATACATGGGATTCACTTTTTGACCTCACATTGAGACCTCACTACAAGCAAAGTAATAATTGTTTTTGACCTGTAAAAGTTTGGTAGCTAAACTCTCACCATATGGCTCATAATAATTACCCTGTAGATTACTGTTCAAATACAAAAGGTAGGACAGAGTTTTCTCCTATTTGGCAGGTATTAGAAAGAATAGATGCAATCCAGTTATCAAAATTTTAACAAAAATAAGTTGTTGTGGTTTTTTTTTTCTTTTTTGGTTTACATTTATTCCCATGGGCCTCCAGACCTTGAATTGGAATTGCTCTTCAGTCATATGTGAGAAGACTATCCCCCCTCACATGTCAGCCATAATCAGCATCCATTTCACATCTGGGTGTCTCTGCTGAAATGACTGAATCCTGTAGTAACTAAGATTACTGATGCTATCTAATAGAAAAGAGGAAGTGTAGACAGTAATTGGTTATTGTGAGTAAAAGGATTGGTTCCAGGTCATCTCACAAAGTATCCTTAGAGGATCTTTCTCTTCCATTCCCTTTCAATCCTCTGCTGGTGACTTAACCTTTTAGACTAATATATGAAACTGAAGGAAACTTTTAATCCACTGGGGGTGAATATTGAGAAGTGGATCTAAGCCATTGAATGGCTATATTATAAAGCACATACCAGAAGCTGCTAAGCTCTATATTGCACTCTGAATCAAAATGGCTTGGCTGTTACACCATTATGAACACATTCGCTTTGAGTTGTTCTTGCTATACTGGCAATTACTTTAAGTTGCTCTATCCACTTTACCTCCCACGTAGGATAATTCTTTGCCCAAACTATGCCATGCATTATGTCCATCTTCAAGATCAAAACCAGTGCCATTTCTTGTTGTCAAGGCTCTTCTCTCACTCTCCCGTTAGGCTATGTTACAACTTCATGGCTGCCTCTGGTCTTTGATAGCCTGCTTCCACAAAGTTGTCACATAAGCAATTATTATAATACATTTTTGTGAACTTCCTCTGGGACATTCTAATTTGAAGTGTTATTTTAAACTGTGTCTCAAAAGATTTTTCTATATTAAAGAAATCAAATTTTGAACTTAGTGAGCTGGGAGGTAAGGAGACAGAGATAGAGAGACAACATGAATATGAATAAGAACACAAGCCCCTACACTCTTAAGCTGTTAAGCTATTTATATAACTATTTATTCTACCACAGCCCCACTGGGACCCATAACAGATACTCTTGTCATTGCTGGTTGGGGTTACGGGCTCAGCTCAGTGTATAACCATGTTATAGGGCAAAGAAAGATGTTCCATGTGGACACAGATCCCAAATTCTGACTTTATTAGTACTTCATGCTGAGGTATATAAATACATGAAAGAATAAACACAAAGCAAGTCATAATAAAGTTTATTGTCCTAAAAAATTGAAAAGAGTATTTACCAATATATCAGAAAAGCTTACTGCTCAAGAACTTATCTCCCCTCTCCCATCTCTCTTTTTCTATTTCTCTCTCCCCCATTTTCTCCCCTTCCATTTTCCCTGTTGTCTTTACTGAGCATAATATTTTTATAAGCCTCCTTTGACTTTATATATTTGCGGGAGATTGATGACAGTATGATAAATCCTGTAGTAAATATTCAGATTAATCAGAAAACTGTCACCCAGAGCAGCATTTTTCATTTCAAGCAACAACTAGAAGGGGACAGGTGGCCTTTTTAAATGCCTATAGTTGATTAATGAAATGTGAGATTGATTGTGAAATGCTCGGAGGGCCCACCAGACAATACCCCTGCAACTTCTCAGAGGAGGGCAAGAAAGTGCTTTCCATATCTCACAAAATAAAGTGATTAATTTTTAACCAGGGATGAACTCTTTCTCCTGTCAATCTCTGTTTACACAGCACAGAAGAAAGGCTATTCCCCCGATGTAATAGTGATAACACCTTGCATTTACATAGTGCTTTGTGTTCTA
The DNA here is from genome assembly GCA_011751065.1 of Lasiurus cinereus. NCBI lineage: Eukaryota > Metazoa > Chordata > Mammalia > Chiroptera > Vespertilionidae > Lasiurus > Lasiurus cinereus. The sequence goes on from JAAGEH010000041.1 coordinate 41,467,278, forward strand.
TGAAGTATTTTAAGATGAACTGTCTCAGTTCCTCTTAACAACCACCCTCTGAAGTTAGTGGACAGAGGCTTCCTTCTCTTTCATTCATAGGGAGGACAACTAAGGTAAATGAATTCACTATTATAGCAAACTGGCACTAGAATTAGACCTGCTATTTTATTCGTGCACCTGCTATTTGCTTAGGTGGATTTATCTAAAATGAGGAAAGATTTTTTTCATTTGCTATAAATAAAAGTTGAACATCATCTAAAAAACCTGGACCTGCATTTTATTTTATTTTGTTTTTCATTTTTAAATATAATTTAATTGTTGATAGTATTACAGATATCTCCCATTTCTCCCCTTTTCCCCACTCCTCTCAGCCTCTATCCCCCTGAAAAATGTAATTTGTAATTACATATTTTGTAAGTTACTAAAATAGAAATAATAGTGATCATTACTGAGAGATAAAACGTGTTTTTAATAAAAATTTTACTATTAAGAAATCAGAAAAGTATTATTTCAAATTAATCTGTATATCTTTGTCATTACTTACCAAGATTACTCTAGTTTTCTTGGTTTGAGTAAAATTTAATAGGTATTTTTATTATTTCCTCTCTTTGCTTAGAGAATTTATAGATTTGGTTATTAAGCTACTTTATTTAAAGGAACCATTACTTATAGCAGTTAGCTATTATTGTGTAACATATTATCTCCAGACCTAATGGTTTAAAATAACTATTTACATAATACATAATTATATAGGTTGACAATTTGGTCTGGATTCAACTGTGCATTTATTCTGGTCTCAGCTGAGTTCACTCAAATATCAGCAATCAGCAACAAAGTGAGATGAGGAATGGATGACTTACACTGGCCTTAGTATACTCCTTATCTTTTAGCATTAGCCAGCCAGATATTGTTCACATCAACTGGTGAGGGTGAGATGTGGCAAAGAAGATGGGGTTTGTGCAAGCAGCAAGGTTTGTGTTGTCCTACACCAGAGATTTTCGACCTTTTTCACTCATCTCATGGCACACATAAACTAATTACTAAAATTCTGTAGTACATCAAAAATATATTTTTTGACAATCTGACAAAAAATAGGTATATTTTTTATGGTTTTATAATAATCCTATCTAATAAAAGAATAATATTCAAATTGATCATCACTCCAAAACACAAGATGGCCACCCCCATATTGCCAAAGATAGCTGCCCTCATGTGGACACAAGATGGCCACCACAAAATGGCCAGCACGGAAGGGCAGTTGGGAGGGACCAGGCCTGCAAGGGAGGGCAGTTGGGGCAATCAGGGCTGCAGGGAAGGGCAGTTAAGGGTGACCAGTCCAGCAGGGGAGGCAGGTGGGATTAACCAGGCCTGTAGAGGAGGACAGTTGAGGGGGACCAAGGCCTATAGGGGAGGGCAGTTGGGGTGGGTCAGGCCTTCAAGGGAGGGCAGTTAGAGGCAACTAGGCCTGTAGGGGAGGATAGTTAGAGGCAATCAGGCTGGCAGAGGAGGGAAGTTAGGGTGACCAGGCTGGCAAGGGTGCGAAGTTAGGGGTAACCAGGCCTACAGGGGAGAGCAGTTAGGTGCAATTGGGTGGGCAAGGAAATAGTTAGGCATTGATTAGGCTGGTAGGGGAGTGATTAAGGGGTGATCAGGTGGGCAGGCAGAAGTGGTTAGGGGCAATCAGGCAGGCAGATAGGTGAGCAGTTGGGAACTAGCAGGATCAGGCCTAAACAGGCAATTAGACATCCCTCAAGGGGTCCCAGATTGGAGAGGAAATATAAGCTGGGCTCAGGGACTCCCCTAACCTATGCATGAATTTCATTCACTGGGCCTCTAATAATAATAATAATTATTATTATTATTATTATTATTATTATTATTATTATTATTTATATCTACCCTTTTTGTCCAAAGTGACTTTTTAAAAAGTCAGGTGTCTATACTTATGTATAAAGATTTTTTGGTACCAATAATTAACCAATCAGACACAACCTTATTATGAAATGTGAACAATAAAGTGCAACTCTATTATATTATATTTATGCTTTAAGATGGGCTTCACACCAGACAGCTATTGCTATGTTGGTTGTTGTCATTTTTTTTAATTTGACATTCTAAGGGAAAAGAGGTCAGTGTCACTTACTAAATAGTTAGGTATTGTGTGGTTTAAAAAGTTTTGTGAGATCCCAGTTTAAAATCGCTTTCCAAGACTCTTAGAACTGGCACAGCTTCTTTCTATTGTAGCCAAAGTAATTCCCAACATCAAAGCAGATTCAATGGGTGGAAAGCAGACTCCACCTCTTGTTGTGAAGAGCATCAACTATAGTCATAGTGCAAAGGGAATTAGGAAAGATTGTGTCTATTTTTGTAATTTATCACATTAGTTTTGCTTTTCAGCAGATAACTGTTTGCTTTTGATAATGATGTCACTGGTGTTGCTATTTCACATCTTTTCAAGGAGTTAGCTTGTTTTCTATACCACAAATATATTTTAATTAAATGGAAGACAGTTAAAACATTCTGATAGCTAAAATAATGAAATTTTACATTAGAACTATTTTAGAATTTTAGAATGTAACATAGAAAGAAGTTGTTAATTTTAAATAAGAAAAGCATAAGCAGAACAAGTGCAATCTCTATACATAGATAGGTTCATCATAAGTATTCATGGTTCCAATTATAAAAACAAGCAAACAAAAAAGTATGTGGTTGAGTTCATAGGAATCAGCCGAAATATAGACAAGCCTTCTGATAACTTAAGAGTGACTTGAAGTAGAAAGTAAATCAACAATCTTTTCCAACTCCTTTCTTCCAATTAATTACACTTCTAAAAATTTAATTCTGAAAATAAACACAGGTGCTCACAAAAATTAAACACAAGATTTATCTTCCACCAGTAATAATAATAAAAATAAAACCACCTGAAAACAAAGCTCCTATAAATTGGCTGAACTAATTAAATTGCATCCATATCAGGCACTGAGTTATGTTTTAGAATTTAGAAGAATATAAGGAAATTATCAAATATAAGATAATAAAACAAGTTATAAGACAATATTCGCCATGTGATTTATCAATATGATTTATAAGTATATATAGAGAGAAGAGGAAAGAGGGAGAGAGAGAGCAAGAGAAAGAGACCAAACTACAGAATATTATCAAGTGGCAATTACAGATTGCAATTTTTTGTTTTATCAGATAGGAATGAATATAGAAGACCATCTATTGTGAAAAATGACATGTATCACCTAGCAATGCTTATCAATTGCAGTTAACGATGGTTTAAACAAAACAAATGTAATTTCAAGAAATGTTTGCTTTAAGGAAAAAATTGAACATTGCCAATTGTTTCTGGCATACATTTAGCTACTGAACAATGCTTTCAGGCCTCCTGATTATTTCTATTTTTCTGCTTTGCCTTGCTTAGATTGTTCATTTTCATCCTGTGCTTGTCTCATCGTAGTGGCAAAATGGCTACTAGATCTTCAGCCATTACATCTGCATTTAAGGCAGAAGAAAGAGATTGAGAATGGCTGCTGTTCTCAAAGAGAAAGCAATAGCTTTCCCAGAATCATTTAATTAGAAGTGACTTCATATCTCATTAACCAGAAATGGATCATGTGGTCACCTCTAGATTCAAAGTTATGTGATAAAGGGACGACCTTGAGTACCACAAATGACTTAGACCAATGGTTCTTAAACTTGGCTGTGCACTTAGGTCAATGGTTGTCAACCAGCATTTTAAAAAATGAAATATATGTGTCTGTCTTGTGGCTAGGTAAGAAATGGGAAACAGTCATTGATAAAATCGTAATTCTTTTAGTGGTTTCAATTGAAAATATGGTCTTCCTTTCTTACCTCATCCAAAGCCCTTTCATATCAGTTGTGAGCAAGATATTTAATTGCTTAAACGAACTATTCTATCTAATAAAAGAGTAATATGCAAATTGTCTTTATCTCTGCTACACCCACAAGCCATGCCCACCAATGACACCAGCCAATCAGAGCAAGTATGCAAATTAACCCAAGATGGCTATGGCCACAGAGAGAGCAGGAGGGAGGCTTGGGTTGCAAACCCTGGTGGGCCCAGGCCTCTGGTTAAGGCAACAAAGTTTCAATGGCTGTGCCAGCAGAAGGCTTGGCTCCACTCCAGGCTACAAAGTTTCAATTGTAGAAGATAAATAAATCCCAGATACCAGGGCCTCTGCTTGGGTTTCCAGGGGGCATGGCTGACCTGCAAAACCACTGCAGACCCCTCACTCAGGGCACCCTACACCTCAAGGGAATACCCACCCTGATCCAGGACACCCTTTAGGGCAAACCAGCTGGCCCTCACCCATGCACCAGGCCTCTATCCTATCTAATAAAAGAGTAATATGCAGATTGACCATCAATCCAACACACAAGATGCCTGCCCCCATGTGGTCCAAAGATCCTGCCCCCATGTGGACACAAGATGGCCCACCACAAGATGGCCAGAAGGGGAGGGCAGTTGGCAGGGAGTAGGCCTGCAAGGGAGGGCAGTTGGGGGTGATCAAGTCTGCAGGGGAAGGCAGTTAGGGGTGACCAGGCCCACAAGGGATGGCAGTTAGGGGCAAACAGGCTGTCAGGAGAGCAGTTAGGCATCAATCAATCTGGCAGGGGAGTGGTTAGGGGATGATCAGGCTGGCTGGCAGAAGCAGTTAGGGGCAATCAGGAAGGCAGGCAGGTGAGCATTGGGAGCCAGCAGTCCAGGTAGGATCAGGCCTAAACAGACAATCGGACATCCCTCAAGGCTGGGTTGAAGGACACTACCTCTCCTGTGCTCAAATTTCATGCACCAGGCCTCTAGTCCTATACAGTGGTACCTCCCTCGAGATATGAGTTTAATTCGTTTCGAAACCTTGAGGCATAGGAAACTATGAGACGCTCAAGTCACGGTAAACTGGTGGGTCGTGTGCAGCCGGCCCGATCCGCATGATTACTCTTATCTCAAATGTTGCTCGCATTTCAAAGCAAAAATTGCTCGCTCGACGGCTCGTATCTCAAAAATCTTGTATGTTAGGGCACTCGTATCTTGAGGTACCACTGTATAATAAAAGCCTAATATGCTAAGAGTCCAACTGTTCATTCAACTGTTCACCAGTTGCTGTGATGCACAATCTGTAAGACCACCAGGGGGCAGACACCCTGACTGGTAGGTTAGCTTGCTGCTGGGGTCTGGCCTGTCATAAAAGGAGCTTTAAATGATTAACAGTGAGATGTCAAGTGCTCTGGAAGACCAGTGTTACCTATTTTGGGGAAGTCAACATAGGCAGTTCATTAACTTTCAAGTTGCATCACATAGACTGCATTTTATTTTGTGCAATACACAATCGCTGATCTGGGTACTCACTTTCCATTAGCACACAGTTTAAAATATTCTTTGGTCTATACCAGTGGTTGACAAACTCATTAGTCAACAGAGCGGCAAACCGCAGCTCACAAGCCGCATGTAGTCTATACACTATACTTTTAAATAACCTATTTTTACCAAAGGAACATTAACAGGGGTCTAAAGTGAATAAGTTTTAGACAAAATTAAACAAATACCAACTATTGACTCTTCTGATTTTAGCCAATAAGCATGAAATTTAACTTACCCCAACATACTTGAATAATTGGTGGAGTATACAATATGCTCTCCATAGGTATTAACCTATTCTACGAACTTTTCCCATTTGCAAAACAGGGAGTGATGGAATATATCTATTGTAACAAAAGAAATGCCATTATAGAACAAGAACCACAAAGAAAAGGTAGGTTTTCATCTAGAATGCTTATAATCTGTAGTCGAAGTTTGAGACCAGCTGAGCCAAGGATCCATCTTGCTTTTATCTTTTTAATTTATTTTTAAAAAATCTTTACTGGAGGACATTTTTCTATTGATTTGTAGAGAGGGTAAAACAAAGAGAACTATCGATTTGAGAGAAACACATTGATTGGTTGCCTCCTGCATGAGCTCCCAGCAGGGTCCAGGCAGGGGTTGAGCCTGCAACCACGGTACCTGCCCCTGACCAAATCTAACCCAGGACCCTTCAGTCTGCAGGTCCATGCTAGATTCACTGAGCCAAACCTGCTAGGGCCCATCTTGATTTAGTGAAATTTGAGCCAGATCCATTGCATGCTGGGAGCATCACTGTTGGAGATAGTTCTGTGGTAAATGAGTTGTTAGATTCACCCAGGTGGATCTAACAGCCATTTTCCTGAACAGGTTGAGTCATTTTGCTGACTTGAATGAGGCTTTACAAATAAAAACAAAACAAAAAACAAAAACAAAAAAACAAACACTGATAATAGCTCTGCTTATTCACCTTGTCAAAGGTACAACTACGTAACTGGCAAATCTATGTTTAATGAGATGAGGGATAGATGGGATGTAGAACCAGGTATGGCAACATCTCAAGAGAAAGATACAAATTCTCTCTGAATAGCCATGTCTACACAGTCTTCTTGGGATTTTAGAAATTGATGTAACTATCTCAGGAGGTTGGTGAGGGGAGGTGAGAACAAAATCAAACGGGTGTAGTTTTATCTTCTAAGGAAACATCCTCATTTTATCTAAATTTTAACAATCAGTGTTCTATACAATATATCTTCCTTCAAAAAGTTCCACTGCTAAAAATACTGTATAAGAACATCCCTTTAAACCAGTGACTTTCAACAGAGGCTATTTCTTCCCCCAGGAGACATTTGATAATGTCTACCAACTTGTTTTGTTGTCACAATTTGGCAGTGCTCTGGGCATCTAGTTGGCAGAGGTTAAACATCCTATAGTAGACAGGACAGAATGGCTCCCCACAACAACAAATTATCTGACCCAAAATGTCAATAGTGCCACGGTTGAGAAAGTCATGCTCTAAAACAGAGCTATGATTTCCATAACAGCTCTAAATTCTCCTCAGAAGAGCTGGAGAATATTGATTTTATATCATAGGTATTATTTTTCTTTGTTTTCTAGGAAAAAAACCAAGTTTTTTATTCTCTGAGAAATAGTTAAGTGAAGAGAAAAGATAGAAAATTCGATCTGGGTTAAAATTTTGATTCTTCCATTTATTATCTCTATAGCCTTGGGATATTCCCCTTCTCAATTTCTTTCTTTGGAAAATGGAAATAACAATACCACTTTATTGAATGGCTGTCAGGATTATATATGAAATGTATTTGTTTAGTTGTTTATATAAATAAGAAACAAGTATAAAATCTCACCCATTGGCAGTTACATATATAGCAAAACTCTCTAATAACTTCCCCTGAGGTAATGGGATAGAGGTAGTATTGATTGACTTTGGTTGTCAGGATTCATATTACCATTAGCTTAGACTTTAACTTTACACTCTCCTAAACTTCGAATCAACTATCACCTCCCTTTTCTCAGAGCATTTACGTTTAAAAACTTGGAATTGCAAATTATTTTCTGCCCCATGTGAAATGAAACTAAATCTCCCAGCCTCTTGCCAGTTTTAGAACACAGAAATGTTGTTCTGAAGGACCTGGCAGTCATTCTTTGAAGTGTGATCAAGAAAGACAGAGCTCCTGTCTTTTGGTTTCTGTAGGAAAGTAGGAACCAAACTTCAGTGGCCTTCAGTGAGCAAAAATAGATCGTCTCACCACAGAGGTATAAGCATCTGCAAGTCTCACCACAGAGGTAAGCATCTGCAAACATAGAAATAGCCCAATGTGTCAATTCATCCCATTGACCAACCCACTAATGTCATCCAGTACTTTACAACTAGCTCACCCCAGAACTTAAAAACCCTTCTGCCTTTTGTCAATGGAATTAAGTTCATTCTCTCTCCTCTACTGCAATAGTCTTTAATAAACTCTTCTTTACCTGTTTAATTTCATGCAGTGCAATTTTTTAAAAATATATTTTATTGATTTTTTTACAGAGAGGAAAGGAGAGAGACAGAAAGTCAGAGACATCGATGAGAGAGAGGCATCCATCAGCCGCCTCCTGCACACCCCACATTGGAGATGTGCCCGCAAGCAAGGTACATGCCCCCAACTGGAATCGAACCTGGGACCTTTCAGTCCACAGGCCAATGCTCTATCCACTGAGCCAAACCGGTCTTGGCTCGTGCAGTGCAATTTTTATTTGTTTGTTTGTTTGTTTGTTTGTTTATGTTTTTGTAGCTCCAAATTTCTGCCAAGCTTCCCCTTTAAACCACAGTGAAGAGGGTGGGAAGGGGCTTAGAATGGAAGACTTGGGCCTTATCTAGGGAAGCAGAAAAATGTGGGTTTGGCCCATTTCATCACTATTGTTAGACATAATCTTTTCGGAGTAAGTGCCAGCTAAGAGGGAGATTTCTGAAATCATTAATCCTATTCTGGAAATGTCAGGCATGTTAGGGCCCAATGCCGCCCCATAGATAGAGCAGATCAAAACTACTTCATGGGTTTGGATCTCTCAGGCAGATCCAGATGGTTTCTAGAAGAAATAGCCTTAACCAAGTTAGCTCATTTCTCTTGAAGTAACAGGATCTTGTATGTTATGCAATATAATTTCTTAGACCTCATAAATCATATTTCATTCAGCTACTTTTATAAAAATAGTACCATATGAAAAGAAAAACTAAAAATTCAGGTAGAGAGTGAATGTTTCATCTAGGAATCTGATTTTGGCCACAGGACAAATATGAAGGCCACCTGTTACATAAAAGAATTAAGCTTTATTGGAATACAGCCAGATCCATTGGTTTAAGTATTGTCTGTGGCTGCTTTCTCACCAAAGAGACAGAGGTAACTAGCTGTATGAGAGACATTACAGCCCAAGATGTCTAAAATGTACCAAAGTGTATGCATTGGTTCTTTATAGAAAAACGTTTGTCAGTTATTTGAAGAGGCCGAAGCCAGCAGAGTTTCTGTGATTGAACTAGGATTACAGAGTTGGGCTAATTATAAAACTCTGGCCTGTAATGACCAGCTAACATGCTTTTATGTTATTTATACATTTGTCCCTATTATTATAAAAATATATATATAAGAATTCAGGTCTCTTAGGAGGCCAAATAAATGGCATTAAGTTAGTCTTCCATGAGAAACAAAACTAGGAGTGGTAGATAGAAGCTCTTTCAGTGTTGACAATGATCCCGTGGGAGGGCATGGTTTAGTGTTAGTGTCCTTGGACCTGTTAATTGAACTCTATGATTAAGTAGAGCAGGGTAGCACCCCTACCACCTGCAAGAGGGGCAACGATACCTGGAGGTGACAGTATCCGAGTTTTCCATGAAAATTTATTCTTCTATACTAACCAATCATTCTGCTCCAGAGAGAAAGTGAGGGGAGGTCTAGAGAGCAGACAGGAGTGTGTGCTGGTTTTAATCACTTCTCTAGGAAACCAGAAGAAGAAAGAGTCCCCTCTAACACAGTTCTGGTGAAAGTCTTAATAATCCAAGTGTGGGAGATGGGAATAGAGATGGTGGACATTTTATGTTGCTTATTTGTATTGTTAATCTCTTTTCAAAGTGAAAAAAAAATTACTTCAATAAAAATGTTTATATGTAAATCGATATATACCAGAAACTTTGCAAAGATGAAACATTAAGAACAAAAATGCTTAGCAATATTCACATTTGTAAAATCTTGAGTAAGGACAAAATATAGGCAATTTCACAGTTCCTTTTTGTTCTTGTTACTGTGCTATTCTCTAGATTATTTTTTGTTCCCTTTTAATCCTCATAACTCACTCACCCTCAATACTTTAACATTTCAAGTAACAAATAAGAAGATATACAAATAAAGATAGTATTTTTAAAATATATTTTATTGATGTTTTACAGAGAGGAAGGGAGAGAGATAGAGATCTAGAAACATTGATGAGAGAGAAACATCGATCAGCTGCCTCGTGCACATCACCTACTGGGGATATGCCTGCAACCAAGGTACGTGCCCTTTACTGGATTCAAACCTGGGACCTTGCAGTCCACATGCCAATGCTCTATCCACTGAGCCAAACCAGTTTCAGCAGGATCATATTAATACATATAAAATATCATACCCTTATAAAATGTTAAAATATCTCAATAAACTTTTTGTTAGTTTGTTTTGAAAAAATGCAATCTTGTTCTTTATTTTGCCTAGTAACTGCTGAAAATTTAACAAGTAAATAATTATATTCTGGGTATTGTTGCTTCCATTAGCCTTTATATTACAATATACTGATATATACTGATAAATTTCTTCAGAATTAAATGTGATCTTCCTTATATGTAATCTCTGGTGAGCTGTGCCTCTGCTTGAGGTCTATATTTTTGCTCTTACCCTTGGTTAATAAGAACACATCTCAGTGTTTCGGGATAATAATAGGTGCTCAGTACCCAATAGATCTAATATTTTAATAAAATTGTTTTCTTCAGAGTTTTTCTTATGGAAAATATATATAAGATCCTGGAGGCTAATTCCAGCATGTCATAAATGCAAGAAGTTGGCTGAAAATACATATTGTTGCCTACTGGAATGGCTGAAAGCATTTCCCCAAAGCTGAATTTTACATACATGATTGCTTGCTGCCAGACAGCTGAGGGCATTTTAATCTACATGTTATTGCCTGCTGCTGGTCAAACAGCTGAACAGTGAAAGGCAGTTCCCCCCAAAATGACAATGCCTACTGTATACTAAACCTTACCTTTGATATGTATATCTGCTTTGCTTTAGGCAATTTGTGTTAATAAAGAGCAAGGAATCCAAAGATAAGAGAACTTGGTTACTGAAGCTAAGCCCTTCTCTGGCTCCCCCATGGATTATAAATTTATATTATATTTTTAGTCTCTTTATTAATTTACACTTAGTGCCTTCTCCAGATTCCTGAACCCTTCTAGATGCTGGAGAAAGACCCCAGCATTATAAGATGGCTGATTTTTCATTATTTACAGGAGAATAATGTTTGCTCTTACATAAGGTAAATATTCAAGATTATAAAAAATACACACAAAAACAAAAAGCAGAAAAAATCCACACCTAAATGAATAGTAATTCCAGTTTAAGTTCACATTGGATATATATACCTCTCTGGCAAATTAACTAAGAATCTACACAGAGTCATAAACTAATATCTTTGTATCAGTTTTGCAGTAAATACATTAACATAATTTGGATTCCTCCTAACTGAATATTTTACTTGAGTTAATGATGTGAGATAGATGAAAGGGATTTTTAGTCAAGTTTTATCTTACTATATTTATTTATATATTTTTATTTTATTTTACTCACTGGCATATTGGACATAAATCGAGCCATTTGGCTATTGATACACAATATATGACAATATACATACTTTATTGTAATGTTCAATCTAGAAAATGTAAAATATAGTATTATTCTCAGAATAATCACAAGCAAGAAATTGTTTTGTGAATATAAGTAATGTAAAAAAACACACACACACAATTGAGCCACCCATCTTCATTCCAATAACTAATACCAAACATTGAAATAGTACTATAATTTATTCTTACCATTATTATATGTCAAACAAAAAGATCTTGCTGAAGGTACAAAACAAGTTCATACCTGCAAGACTTCAGGAAGTTAGTTACAGCTCAATTTCTGGTTCACCATCTCTGGCTCAGTAATAAGAAAACAAATTATTCTTAAAGAAATCACTAATTCAGAATATGTTGTTACTAAAGACCCTCTAACATCATGCGCTTCTTTGGAACTTTGCATTTTTAAAGTTATCTAGTCATGAGTTGAGAAATTTCCCATCTCATTTCCAATGGCTGAACTTATTCTTAGTGTCTTGCCCTTGGATCATATGGCTGAGAGACTATTTTGGCAAATTGTCACCTCGGTTAGTCTGAAGAGGAGCCTTGAGTGGTAGCATAGCTGACATTCTGATCTGAACCCAGCAGGCCAAGATAGACAAGCTGTCACCCTCCCTATCAAACTGCTGCTCTGCAGAACAATCCTGTCTGTGGGAAAATGCTAGCTTTCCCTGGAGAGAGACTACGACGTGTGGGTTTATATTTACTGCAGGCTCACTTGATTTGGTAGACGGATTTGGATGGAAATTCTTATTTTTAGTCAGCCTGATGTTTCTTTAATGTTCCTCAGTGGTATTCCCCCATAGCTGTGTCTTGGCTCTGCAAACACAAAATCTCAGTTTAATGAGTAGTATCCTCCCTAGAGGTTTTCATTCTCCTCCCCACTCTGCTCCTGGAACTCTCCAAATCATTGTGGAGCACACCAAGTCAGCACTTAGCATATGTTTGTGCTCAAGAGTTTCATATAGTTTACAATAATCTTGTCAATTGGATGTGAAAGGATATTTGAATACCCAAAAAAAATGTGTATCTCAGTTGTTTGGTTTCATAAATGGATTCATGTTGCTAGAAGCACCAAAGCATGTATCATTCTCAACAGCTAGTTAGTTACGTTTGCTTTGTGTCCTGCCAGTAGCCCTATTATCTTGTCAGATTTCTGGCTCACAATTTATGCTCTCTGGATTAGAGAGGATGCTTGCTAAAAGTGCTCTAAGGAAGAAACCTCAAAATTCAATAGTTCCGACAAAACAAAAGTTTATTTCCCTCTTGCACAATGGTCCAGTATGGCTCACTGTGAGTGTTGCAAGTTATCTCTGCACAGTCATTTAGAAGCAAGGTTGATGTGTCATCAATGTTGACATGACCTAAGGCTCATGTGTTCATGGTCATTACCAACAGGCTAGTAGAAGGGAATAAATGAAGGACTAGTCTCAGAAATTTCCTCTTAAGGAAGTGAGGCAGAAGTGGACATCACTTTGGCATAAAGTTTATTGATAAGGCCTTAGTTAGCTGGATACCTAAAAAGGGATTTGGGGAATTCAGCCCTTCTCTGTCTTCCTAATTCCAGCCTCAACTCCATGCTATGGACTAAAGAGGGGCATGATTGCCTGGACATCAGTGTCTTCCATACTGTCTTCATCTCCCCATACTTTGTGCTCCTTCACATGGAGGCATGGCAACAACTAAGTCCCTTTTATATGCCTTCCAAGGACCATGGGGAATTCTTTTCCCTGGGCCCATCATACTATAGTGCCTATTGGCCTTATGTAGAGGTCAAGCGTACCATCTTTAGAAATCTCCATCTGAGTAATGAGTTCCATACACTATCTATATATGTGGTCCTAAACTCCATGAAAAACCAGTCAAATTCTTCTAATAATGTTATCACTCTCTCCCTTCTGCCCTCCTGGATCGACCAATAACTCCAAAGTGGGCCTGTAAATCTCTGATTAGTGACTTTCCTACCATGTGTGGAGAGTCTGCCTTCTCATTTTGCAGGTGCCTTCAATCTCTACAAATGAGTCTCCCAGAGATCACTCTCAGTTGGTTTGCCTGGTGGGGTAGGGTGATGGTGACTGTGGTGGGAAATTCTCTTAAGAAGATCATATTTCCTACAACTACATCAATTCTGCTCTGTCTGCTTTCCAGTATGTTTAGAGAAAGTAGATAAGTGTTGGCTGGGGTGATTTTAGGGGTTGCAGAATCTGTTGGACATCTTATTAATAAGCTCTGAGGGAAACAGTGGACTTCAACTGAGATATGTTAAAATCCAGTCTATGTGCTTCTCTCTTTATATAAAAGCCTAATATACAAATTGTCCCCACGCGATTTTCAACTGGGAGACTGATCACTTGCTATGACATGTTCTGACTACCAGAGGGCAGAGTGGAATGAAGGAAAGTCCTGGCTGGCAGCCAGAGTATCCCGACAGGCCCTGATTACCATCCAGGCCTAGAGACCCTACCCGTGCACCAATTTTGCATACTGGGCCTCTAGTCTATAATATAATTTTATTAAATGACCACATGAACTTGGTGAGTCATTGACTATGTGAATGTTTTTCTCATTTATAAAACAAAGCTGATGAAACCTTCACTGCCTAATCCACAGGTTCATTTTAATGATTTTAGGCATATATAAAGTACCATGTATAGCCTAATATCTGATATAAACATAGTGTAATACTATTATTTAAAATCTATATCTTAGTTACAAGTGCAAAGCTTAAGAACTTTTGAACTGGAAATAAAATGTCTATTTTAATATTTTCATTAGTACACTTACTATTCCTTTAATTCTGTGGGTATATTTTGCCCTCAGTACTGATGAGAGGAGCCACATGTAAGAGCAAAATTATCCTCCCCAAATTTAAAGAGAAAGACAAATTCAGAGGCATTGGAAATACTTTAGATTTTTGAATGCCTGTCTGTTTATTGGCAATGCCCATTTCAGGATGTGTTTCCAACCACTACTGAATGTTACTTAACTTTTCTTTGAGCCACATTCCTGTCTTTCTAGAGCCAAACTATCAGGGCAGAAGGCATATTTGTGGTATTATCTCCCCCCTGCCACACACACACACACACACACAGAGACACACACACACACACACACACACACACACACACACACACACACACA
>JAAGEH010000041.1:41481701-41499081 GCA_011751065.1 Lasiurus cinereus
ACACACACACACACACACACACACACACACACACACACACACACACATACACCCACACAGCTGCATCAGCATGAGAAAGATGGCAAGGGGCATTAATTCAGAGGAGTGGAGTGTGTCTGGTAGCCAATTGAAAACGGGTACTTGTTTTCAGGAGACAGGTGTTCACTGAAATGTATTCACTGGAGGAGTATTTGTTTTTTCAGGAAAGCAGTCAGCTTACGAAGGCATTGTTTTTACGGTTTTCAAGTGCAGAAATGTTAAAAAATACACAAAAAGATTCAAGGTCAATGTTTTTTTCTTAGTACCTATGGTTCAGCTTCATAAAAATAAAACAGTATCCTTCTCTGGACCAAAGGGCTTATTAAATGATGGGGACAGTAGGTTAAATTATGTAAATATATATATATATATATATTTGTAGGCATAAATATAGGTATAGATACAGAAATAGAAGTAATAATATGGATAATGAAACAATCAGTACCATATCCTTGTAATAATACATGCTCACTAAATACATTATGTTGGTTTTCTTCCTACACTGGCTATTCATACCGATATCCCTTAACCAAAAGTCTCAGCTCTGTCTAAGCTCAATGATCAACCTAATCACCACTATGTAGAGAATCTTGTGCAGTCAAGTTTCAAGTTGACCTCACTGTATGCTCTACACATATCACCTGTGCTAGCCAAAATAGATGCTTCATTTTCCCTGAGAAAAATCACATAAACTTTTACATATGTGACTTTGCTTACAAAACTGTATCCTCTTTGTCTGAAACGACCTGTTTGCTCCTCTATACTTGTGCAAGGCAAACTGAATTCAAGCTCCATAAAGCCTGCAATAAATGTTCCCTCTTTCAGTGATTTTTTTCCTTCTTTGCAATTCTGTAGCACTCATTGCCTCCACCACTCTCTTGGCATTTTGCCCTGCATTTTTACTTATTATTTTATGTATGAATCCTGTCACCTCCCAAAGAGTTTATCAAGCCTTTAAGAGTAGAAACTGTGTCTCATAAGTATTTATCTTCATTGCCTAATATAGAAAGCCCTGTGGGTAGGGTGCTCATGATTAATATTTGATGCTGATGATTTTAATAAAATTTAGGTATGCACAGATCATACATTACACTTAAGTTCCTGGTCTTTTACAGTCGCGGCATTAGGTGAAGGTTTTATTTGTCATGACTGCATGTTTCACATAGGCAAAGCAACTATGACATTATGGTCAAAAATATATATATATATTTTTATTATGTACTACTAAGTAAAAGCCAACAGGAAGAATTCTTAGCTAAATATTAAGAAGATATTTCCAAAACCAGCAGAACTTGATTGAATTCAAGCTAGAGGGCTGTTGTGTAAAGAAAAAAATCTAGGACTGGAAATGCGATGGAAACAAACCTCTGATTGGGGGAATCCAGTTTTCTATTCTCACTCTGCATGCTCTTTCTTCTAAGGACTTAAACACTAAAGGGTTTGTGCTATTATTTGCATAGATTGAGGCAGAACCCATGGGGAACCCACTGTTTCCTTCTCCCCTTGGGACAGATTCTTTCCCTGTGGGTATGTGTCAAATATTCTTTTCAAAAAATTACATAAAATATTCTCTTCTTCTAAGCACCAAAGCCCGAGCTACTCACTCCCATGATAAAATCCTCATTATGTTATTTATGATAGCCTAAGAATTCCTTAATAGACCACTGTAGGGTGGTATGATATGCAGAATAATAGTTTCCCAAACAATTCTATATTTTAATCTTGAGAACCAAAAATATATTAGGTTGCATGGCAACAGGGAAGTAGGATTGGAGCTAGAATTACAGCTGTGAATCAGCAGATCTTGAGATAAAAAGTTGTTCCTGGGTTATCTGGGTGAGCTCAATGTAATCAGGAAAATATTTACAAATGGAAGAGAAAGGCAGAGGAGAGAGAACCAGAGAGACAGCAGGAGGGGGCAGATTCGGCCCAATGATGCTGGCTTTGAAGATGGGGGCATAGCTGGCTGAGTCAAGGCATGCAAGCAGCCTCTGGAAGTTGGAAAAGGTCAGGACATATGTTCTCCTTCATAGCCTCTAGATGGAATGCAACCCTGCCAACGCGTTGTCTTTAGCTCAGTGAAATCCAATTCCGACTTCTCACCACCAGAACTGTTAGAAAACAAATATGTGTTGTTTTAAGCCAACTAACTTTGTGGTAATCTTCCATAGCAGCAATAGGAAATTAATAACACAGGTGGTGATTTCATTGATAGTTTGAATAGTCTCCTTCTAATGGGGAGAGGAAAGAGACCTAATTCCAGTTTCACAGAAGGTTTTTACAGATTAACATTTTCCACTTAAATTCCAGCACTTTAAAGTTCTTTCACATCCATTATCTCACTAAAATCTCACATCATGATTGCCCAATTGCTATTACATGGATAATTATCTTCATTGAACTGATAAGGAAATTGAAGGTCTAGAGGTTCAATCACTCATGTTTATGCCACAGTAAAGGAGGCAGTGCAGACTAAAACTGAGAGAAGAGAAATAAAATGAACATCTAGAGTCTAAAATAGTATTTGCTCTTTATTTCTAAATCACTTTAGAATAAATATATAACTCTTTTTCATTTTTGTACCACTGTATCATGTAGTTATTCCCAGCACTAATATTATGAGTTAATTTAGAAGATGTGAGGAAAAATTCTTTCTATAAACAAATCTTAAAAGCTAGAAAGGGAAATGAGTAAATTGTCGTGAACTGTAGTAATATTAGAAGTCATAGAAGGGCCATCCCATCCACATCTTAAACTGTACTTCTTGTTCTTTCTTGTTCATTGTGTCTTAGCCTCATCAACCTTCTTCCTGTGTCTTGTCACACTCAGTTCTTGCCCACCTTAGTGCTTATATACTCAGTATTCCTTTTGTACAGAATGCTGTCAGCCAGATTTTTCCACATCTGACTGTATCTTATCACTTAGCTTACATTTCACCATCAGGCCTTTCCTGATCACTCAGTCTCTAGTAAACAGTAATTGGTACATGCCTAATTTTCATCTTAGCACTTCCTTTTTTAAAAAAAAATCTCTCCATTTTTATTAAACAGAAACTCTATGGAAGCAAGAGTCTTGTCTATGCTATTAATCTCAATACTTAGAACATTGCCAGGAAAATAGTAAGTCCTTGTTAGAGGAATGAATGGCTGCCACACATTCTTGATACCACTGATACTATCATTAGATCTGACCAACTAAGCTGATGAGCAGAGCTCTTGGGAATAAAAACAAAATTTGGAATTAGCTGTGATTTTCCCTACTGAAAATCCATTTGGTTTAGTACAAAAAAAAATTGGAATTAATAATAAGTATTCAGTGAAACTGAACTTGGACTTTAAAAACAGACACCCCATTTATTTCATTCTGTTTTTTGTCATATATTGAACATTTCACTTGCTACCAGATATAATGATATAAGAGGAAAAAATGGAATGTTTATGATATCCAGCACAAACATGATGGATGATGCTCCAGATGACATTGAACTAAGGACTAAAGACACTATGCATTTGTCTATGCAATTTGCCACTCTGTACCATATGAACTGCTGTCAGAGGTGAGTGCTGATATGATTTATAGATGATACTGACTTCATTTCAGAATGATTTAAAAATAATAACTTTCTTTAAGTTTCAAAAGTAAGACATTTTTTTGAAGAGAATTCATAAAATAAATTTTTTTGGAGAAGAAAACATACAAACCAGACATGCCTTTGTAATACCTGTTACCATTTTGATGTACATTTGACAATCTTTTCTCTGTATGTCTGTCTGTACATGTATGCAGAAATACTTTTATTTAAACATAATATGTAGTAAGTACCTGATAGATTTTTCTTGAATAAATAAGTGAAGGAAGGAAAGAATAGCTGATTGCTGATAACTTCAATCTGAAATTGAGAATTTAGGTTGTTTCAAAGTTTAGTCATTTGTTTTATTTAAATTGTTGCTAATATTTTACTAAATTGCTCTTCTCATTCTAATATTTTTTGACTACTTCACCAAGTCTTAGGCTTTTAATTTATCAGTTGAAATCCATTTAAATATAATGAGGTCCCAAGACTCAATTTGGAGAAAATGAATCTTCTAAAATATGACATATAATAAAGCTGGATTTCTTCTCTTCACATCAATTCTAAGTAAAGTATTTATTTATCATTTTATTTATTTTTTCATAATTACTGTTATTTGCTCATTTAACATATTTTATTTAACATTTCAAAAAACTTATCTCAATAGATGCAAAATAAACATTTTGAAAAAAATCAACATTCGTGATACATGCTCAAGAAACTAGGACTGAAAGTGAATTTTCAAAAAATAAAATAGGGTATTTAAAACTTAGAGCTAACATCAAAATTAATGATGAAACACTTAAAGTCCTTCTGTGGACTGGGCAAGTTCCTCATCCACAGTGTGTTGATTAAAAATTGGGAGGGATAGCTTGTCTGCAAAGGACCTACTGAGGAGTGGTGGCGAGACGGGTGGGAGGGGGCCGGACACCAGTGCTGGAAAGAGGAGTTCCCATAATATCTGGCTGTGAAAACCTTTGGGGATTGCATACCAGAAAGAAAAGAGCAGTGGGAAATGGAGGCGCAATGCTCTTAAAGGGCCAGTGCACATACTTCTTCCCAAACTCATTCACTCTAAGCTCCAGGCAACAGGGGCAGCAACTCAGAAAGCAGCAGGGACACAGGGAGAAGAACTAATTTGACTACCTAAGGACGGAAATTAAAAGGCAGATTTTCCACTTTATATGGAAATACAAAGGACATATATAGCCAAAATAATATTGAAAATAAAGATCAAAGATGGAGGATCTATAGTGCCTTATTTCAAGAATTATATTAAATAAGACAGCATGTAATTGATATAACAAAATTAGACAAATAGAGAAATGGAACAGACTGGAGAGGCCAAAAATAAACTCATATATATCTAGTCAATCAATTTTTGCCAAAGGTGTGAAAACAATTCAATGAAGGAAAGGAAGAAAAAGTCTCTTCAACAAATCATACTAAAATAACTGCATATCCATATGGTGTCTACCTTGCACTATACAAAAATTTTAATTTAGGATGGATCAGTGACAGAAATGGTAAGTTAAAAGCATTAATATTATGGAAGAGAACATAAGAGAATACTTTCTTTCTTAAAATATTTTATTTATTGATTTTACCCAGAGAGAGGAAGGTAGAAGGAGAAACATCTATTTTTTTATTTCACCCATTCCTGGATTCATTACTTGACCCTTACAGGAATCACACCCCCACCTTCTGGGCATCGGGGTAATACTCCAAAAAACTGAGCTACCTGGCCACGGTGAGAATATTTTCATGATATGTGTTTAAGGAAGGCTTAATAAATAAAAGAAAACAGAGAAATAACTAGGAGAAGAAAAATTAATTTATGGAATGATAATGTAACCAAATTTGTAAAGTTCCTGTTCATCAAAACAAAGCACCGTTAAGAAAGGAATAGACAAGTCACAGACTAGGAGAAAATATTCTCAATACATACAACTAGCAAACAACTCAGTTGCAGAATATATAAGCAACTGCTACAAATCAATCTAAATACAATGAGAGAAGGGCTTGAATCTTCACAAGGAAATATTTACAAGGAGCCAATAAGCATACAAAAACATGCTCAAATATGTATTTCTCCGAGGACATGTTTTGTCCTTGGAGAAATACATATTAAAATAACAAGGAAATGTCAATGCACACTGTCCAGAATAAATATTCAAGTGACCGATAAAAACCAAATGCTGGAGAAGTTGTGGAATAACCAAATCTCTCATACAGTGCTGAGAGTAAAATAGCACAATCATGTTGGAAAATGTTTTGACATTTCCTATAAAGTTAAACACACGAATGTTATGACCTAGCATTCCACTCTTAGCTATTTACCCAAGAGAAATGTAAACATATGTTCACAAAACACTGTTACACATTTGCTCATAGCTGCTCTAGTCATAGTAGCAAAGAAAAAAAAAAAGAAAAGACCCAAATGTTCATCCACAGGTAGATGTGTAAACAAATTGTTCTATTTATACAAGGAAACACTTTTTGCAAATACAGATATGTATGGCAATATGGATGAATATCAAAAACATTCTGCTTGTAGGAATCTCGACACAAAAGACTGCATGCTGAATGATTCCTTTTACATGAAATATTAAAATAGGCAAATTAATCTATGGTGCTAGAAATGAGAACTGTGGTTGCCTCTGGGTGCAGGGAAGAGATTGAACAGTGTGATACATGATGGATATTCCTAGGGGTGATGAGGAAAATTCTTTATCTTGATAGGGATAAGAATCTATGGGTGTCTGCATTTGTAAAAACTCATCAAACTGTACATTTAGCATCAGGGCATTTCACTATATTTAAATTATGCCTCAACTTCTCAGGAATTCAAAATTGGGGGGTGGTATTTCAAATGAAGAGGCTCAAATTATCTCTATTTGTTATGTTTTAAGACACAGTTTGATTATGGATTTATAAGTCATCAAGTCTATGAATTATAAACTGAATAACAATATGGCTCAAGTAGTTGATTATAGTGCTTTCATCCGTATCAGGGATGTTTTGGGTCCAAGTAACAAAAAACTTATTAAGGAGTTTGTTAATAATAAGTAGATTTAATTATTCCAGTTTTGATTCAACTTAAAATCTCAGCCAACACTGGTTTGGCTCGGTGGATAGAGCGTCAGCTTGCAGACTGAGGGGTCCCGGGTTCAATTCCGGTCAAGGGCATGTACCTTGCTTGCAGGCACATCTCCACTGTGGGGCATGCAGGAGGCGGCTGATCGATGTCTCTCTCTCATCGATGTTTCTGACTTTCTATCTCTCTCCCTTCCTCTCTGTAAAAAATCAATAAAATATATTAAAAAAAAAAATCTCAGACTTTGTCCTTTCCAAAACATGAATGATGTCCTTCCAGTCAATAGCAACAAGAAATACAGATTAGAGGCAAAAAAATTCTGATAGATTTTATTTTATCAAGGAAAGAAAGTTTTCAGGAAAAAAAAATTACATCTCATTGGCTAGAAGACCTTTACTCACCCCTAGACCAATTTCACATTAAGTAGAATAGGATTATTGTGACTGGTTTGAATCATCGTTTTAGACCTGTGTAGAAGCTCCCCTTCTGGGGATGAAGTATCTTCTCGTCACTTAGGGGTTATGAGGAAAATTATTTATCTTTTGAGATAAGATATCTTTCCATGAAAACTGTCAAATATATTCCTTTCTTCTGTTAAAATGAGATATTTACATTTATTTATTTATTTATTTATTTATTTATTTATTTATTTATTGAAGGGCATTTAACTAATATAACCTCTTTCTACTCTGTCTTTTTATGCATCCTAGCCATATGGCATTAAGTGATTTATTTGTTGGGTAAATTTGGGAAGAACAAACAAGTAGCAATGAGTAATCTTCTTTTCCGTGGAGCATACTAGAGGGAGCACATACCTGATTGCTGCACCACAGGAAGCCTCTGTCTCAGTGGGGGAAGGAGTGTGAGAATAGGAAGATCTTCTCCAGTCTTCAGGTATCAAGACTGTTTGACTAACTTCACCCAATTCTCAGTTCAGTGTCAGAAACCCCACTATTCTCTGACACCCAAGCACATTTTCCTAGTCCTGCATTTATAACCAATAAAGTGGATAGGTACCCTCTACTTTAATTTTTAGAGTGCTTGAAACTTGAGTGGGGAGGAGGAAGATGGTTAAGTCTCTTAAGAGGCCTCCATATTTGGTTCATTGATAAAAGGTATTGAGAACTAATTAAGGAGTAGAATTTTGGATGAAAAAATGTAATAGAGAAGATTTTGATGAGATCATGACTAAAACATTGGACCTTGAGCTTTTATGTATCACTATAGTTTTCTGACCTTAGCGGGGTATAGAGGCTCATTATCAATTTATTACAGTGTGTCCTCACATTGCTGGCTAGTCTACAGCTGGGCTTAATTTTATAAGGCCGTGCAGGCCTCAAGCAAGGACACCAGAGAGTCCCAGCAGAGGTGGCTCACATGCATGTACTCAGCAAAGGTGCATGAGAGTTCCAAAGTTGACCAGCCCCATGGTTGGCAAACTGTGGCTCATGGGCCACATGTGGCTCTTTGGCTCCTTGAACGTGGCTCTTCCACAAAATACCATGGCCTGGGTGAGTCTATTTTGAAGAAATGGCATTAGAAGAAGTTTAAGTTTAAAAAATTTGGCTCTCAAAAGAAATTTTAATCATTGTACTGTTGATATTTGGCTCGGTTGACTAATGAGTTTGCTGACCACTGGACTAGGCAAAGCTTCTTAGCTCTGCTACAGGTGGCCTCGATGGCCTTCTAACAGGTATGTGTGACCACAGTTTAATTCAGAGGCTGGGCTTTTCCTAATAGACAAATCCGTGACAAAGATTCATTTTATAAGAAAAAGAGAATCTTTACATGTGTCCTTGGTATTGATGGGTAGAAAATATTTTCTGCATTTAGACATTAAGAAAGCCATCTCCCCATAGTTCTGTCATTCCCATTTCATAGAATCTAAAGTCTTAGTGCCAGGAATAGATATGCACTGCCAGATGGCAATTCTAAATTCCATCACATAGTCAGAACCAAGGAGACACTGTTGGAAGATTTAATCTTATATTTAAGGCAGCTTTATAACATACTCAAGAATGAATAATTCTCAAAAGAGTAACGTATGTATTGCTTTTACAAGATGACTGAATTATTATGGGTAGTAGGCCTGTGACCTAAAATAATGTTGAACAGTATATAAAATTGAAAAGTGGAAGAAAGATAGTGTCTTAAGGGACACAAGACAGAAATATTGCTTTATTTTAATCCCCTTGAGCAGGGGTCATCAAACTATTCCAAATAGGCCAAATCAGGCTGCCTGATATTTTTCTTAAAAAGAAATCATTGGAAGATAGTGTTAGTCTAAGGTAACTTTCTTCCACGGTGGCAGAGCTGAGTAGTGTGACGGAGATTGTACGGCCCAATGGCTTGTTACAGAAAAAGTTTGCCAACCCCTCCTAGAAGAGGACAATGATTCTCAACTTGAGCATACATGGGACTTACATGGAGGACTGGTTAACATACTAGTTATTAGGCTTCACCTACAAAGTTTCTGGTTCAGATGTTTCCACTGGGCCAATAATTTGCATTTCTAGCCAATTCCCAGTGATGCTGATGTTGGATACCACACTTTGAAAACCCATTTCCTGAAGCAACAGCAGCAATCTCTATAATTTGCAAAGGTTGATTTGCAGTTAAACCAAATGTGAAGATGTAGTGAAGGCCTTAGGCCTAAGTATCTATCTCAAGAAGTGGGACAATAACTGAAAGGTAAAGAAAAGAACATAGTAGAAAACATTAGAAAATAATAATAATCCTATATAATAAAAGCCTGATATGCAAATTGACTGAACAGCGAAATGACCAGTGGAATGGCCGCTATGATGTGCACTGACCACCAGGGGACAGATGCTCAATGCAGGAGCTGTCCTCAGCCCACAGGGCCCAGGCCAGCCAAGGTGGGTGCCAGTGGGTCTCCCCTCTCCTCCCCGTAACCTTTCCCCCCCCACCCCCACTCCCCCCACCCGCCCTCCTGCCGCCTGATTGCTCTGCCAGTTGCCCCACAGATCAGCCCTGACCTAGGGACCCTACTTTTCCAAGAGTTTCTTGCACTGGGCCTCTAGTTAATAAATAAAAGAGCATGTCATTAGAGTTGACTTTTTCTTTAAGTTATCATCTGAAGATGTATAGGGAAAAAGAAAGGAAGGGGGGCAGGTAGAGGAAAGAGAGAGAGAGAAATATCAATCAGTGCCTCCAGTGTGCTTCAACAAGGGCAGAACCCGTAATCCAGGCCTGTGCCCTCACCCAGAATGGAACCCACAATCTTACATCCCACAGGATGGCACTCCAACCAACTGAGCAACACTAGCCAGGGCTAAAGTTTACTCATATTAAAATATCAGAATTCAAAAGATAATGTAGCTCTAAGAGGGAATAGACATTAATAAATTTCAGAAATATATACTGCATGAGAAAGAATTTCCCCACCCATATCCTTTTATTTAATTTTCTTTATTGATTAAGGTGTTACATATGTGTCCTTATTTCCCCATTACCCTCCTATTTCCCCCACTCATGCCCTCATCCCCCTAGTGTCTATGACCATTGATTAGGCTTATATACATGCATACAAGTCCTTTGGTTGATCTCTCCCTCTTACCCCCATCCTCCCTTACCTTCCTCTGAGGTTTAATGGTCTGTCGATGTTTCTCTGTCTCTGGATCTATTTTTGTTCATCAGTTTATGTTGTTCATTTTGGTCCATAAATGAGTGAGATCATGTGATATTTATCTTTCTCTGCCTGACTTACTTCACTTAACATAATGCTCTCCAGTTCCATCCATGCTGTTGCAAAGGGTAAGAACTCCTTTTTTTTTTTTTTTTTACAGCAGTGTAGAATTCCATTGTGTAGATGTACCACAGTTTTAATCCACTCGTCTGCTGATGGGCACTGAGGCTGTTTCCAATCTTACCTATTATAAATGGTGCTGCTATGAACATAGGGGTGCATATATCCTTTCTAATTCCCATCCATATCCTTGCCTCAAATATGATATATGCACTGAGGTAAAATGAATCTCATTCTGGGAGATTTGCCTCAATTCATTGTTTTTTAGGAGAGGGGTACCCAATTATTTCATTTGAAGGAAAGCCCCAATGACAGAACATAGGAGGTAAATGTTCTTGTACAGCTTGCAGGAGGGTAAGCCCAAGAGGCACACACTGCATTGGTGACTACAGAGCAGTGGTTCTCAACCTTCCTAATGGCACGACCCTTTAAGACAGCTCCTCATGTGGCGGTGACCCCCAACCATAAAATTATTTCCGTTGCTACTTCATAACTATAATTTTGCTACTGTTATGAACTGTAATGTAAATATCTGATATGCAGGATGTATTTTCGTTGTTACAAATTGAACATAATTAAAGCATAGTGATTAATCACAAAAACAATGTGTAATTATATATTGTGAAATATTTATTTCTAATTACAAATAAATGAAATTTTGTCTTGAATCGTGGTGTAGCATGGGTAACAGTCTTCATATGACAACAGTAAACTACATTGCTACACTTTGCTACACCGAGGAGCGTGTGTTGGTTCCTAAGACCATGGAAAATAGGTGTTTTCTGATGGTCTTAGGCGACCCCTGTGAAAGGGTTGTTCGACCCCCAAAGGGGTCTCGACCCACAGGTTGAGAACCGCTGCTATAGAGCTTCACCTGGTGGCCAGGTGTGTGTGTGTGTGGGTGGGGGGGAGCCAGCGTAGGTTTAGCTCTAGACACCACGGTCTCCAGGGGTGCACCTGTCCCAGACCCTGGGCTAAACCGGCTTCCAGGTGGGCGCTGGGCGGGGAGGGGGTTGGTGGGGGCGGGGCTGTGGCATCTCGTGCAAGCTGGTTACAAGGTCACCGGGT
Source organism: Lasiurus cinereus (assembly GCA_011751065.1). Classification (NCBI taxonomy): domain Eukaryota; kingdom Metazoa; phylum Chordata; class Mammalia; order Chiroptera; family Vespertilionidae; genus Lasiurus; species Lasiurus cinereus. Next base: position 41,493,246 of record JAAGEH010000041.1, read on the forward strand.
AACTCCCTGGCCGTCCCTCACCTGCTCCTGCGGGCACGGAGTGCCGGTCGGTCAGTGGGTGGCCAGTTGGCGCGGTTTCAGTAGTGATTGATTCACACCAGTTTCCAGGTGGGACGCAGACCGGGGGGCCTTCAGCGGAGGCCTGGCTCTTCTCTGTGTCCTCCGGGAAGGTGGCCACCTCTGCAGCCTGCCCGGTCTCTCCGCCTTCTCCCTCTCGCCGTGCAATGGCCAGAGAGGAGACCGGGCAACATCCTTCCAAGACACAGCGTCGCCGTCAGAGCTGGAGGACAGGGACCGGCCCGGCCCCGCTGAGGGCGGTTGGTGGTGGCTGATGGCGCTGCGGGTGCGGGATTCCAGCGCCCAAAGCGGAGGGGTCCCACCTGCTGCGGCGGGAAACAAGGGCTGCTGCCCGCAGGGAGCGCTGGGCCCCTCCGGTCTGCTTTACGTCCCCCAGTGGGGGATCCCAGACATTTTGGCCTCGACCAGGGATTGGCATCTCAGCAGAAGGAAAGTGTCAGAACCTCCACCGCCCTTCCAGGGGGTGGTCCTTCCAGCAGGAATCGCTGGCTTCTGGGAACTTGGTTTTGCTGGACACAAGGGCTCCACGCAGCACCGGGGCGCGGCTCCTTTTGGCAAAGTGTGATTGCGCCTTCGCTGTTCGCGGTCCCCTGTGCCCATTGCTCATGGAGATGTTTCCTCCTGAAATATGCCAGGGAGCTGATGTGGCGTTTTGTGATCCCAAAGGAACTATGCCTTTTTTTTCTGAGAATGTTTAAGAAAAAAACAAAACGAAACAAAAAACAAAAACAAAAAACAATTCCACAGGACCAAGGTTTTGCTGAAAAAGATGGGGTTTGCACTTAAAACTGGGAGTTTTGGACTCTACTCAAAAGGGCAAAAATTTTTGCATTCAAATATTAAGGTGTTGAAACAATAATAGTTGGGGATTTTTCGCTTGCAAGGGGGATTTAACCATTCTCTTTTGGAATTTGATAATGGGGGTATTATTTTTTAATTCACATGGGGATGGCCCTGTGTTATAGGTATAATTTGCATGATTGGAATGTGTTTAAGGTTGCAGAATTTCTGGAATGCTCTGTGGCTAGTGGTGTGTTGTAATTTGGCATGGCAGAAGGTATCTTCAATGGATCTTTACTCCTGGGTTCAGGGTGGCCTTGCCACTAATTTAGATAAAACATTCTTCTCATCACGTTTAGCCAGTTCCAAAGTGACTACCAGTGGTCCCAGGATGAATCTCACAGAGCAGGGGTTATTAAAGATGAGGCAGCCTAATGAAGTTAGTAAGGGCAGGGTTCCCCTGTTAGACCACTGGTCTCCTCTCCCAAAGAGGGCAGCCACATTCCCATTGGACCACAAAGAAGCTCACTGGGTTTTGAAGAAAAAAAGAAAGGCATCCTCACTCTTCATGTTTTCTACCTATGAGAGAAACGCAGAATCTGTCTATCCACTTACTCACTACACTTCAGGGGCAGTGAAGTGATGTACATAGTTAATAAAAGTAGGGGTTGGGGGAGTGAAAAAAGATTTATCAGAACTACTACTTCTTCCCTTTAGAATTCAAGTTGCCCATGAGGAACACAAATTGTTGTCTTTCCAGAACTGGTTTCTGTCCCCTGTGACCTTGAGAGACACTGGGTAATAAACCTACCTATTTGGGGGTTTTAGTGTCAGGAGTCCATTTAATCCTTACAACTAAGCCCTTTAACTTAGTGTTAGAGTGAAACAGTAGTATTTTGGCCTCCATATGCCACTCTTTCTAAAATACGTTTAGAAATTAACATGTAAAGACAGATGCTAATTTGGAGGAGGAGAGATCCTCCTTTATTACATTAATTAATTTATTTTTATATACAAACAACAATCTATACTAATAAAAGGGTAATATGCAAATTGGTCAAGATGCCTTCATAGTAACAACTGAACAGCAGGCTACCTGGGCAACAAGGCTGGCAGGGAGGCAGTGATGAGCAACCAGGTCAGGAGGGGGGCGGGGGGAGTTGGAGTGACCAGGCTGATGGCAGGGGGGCAGTTAGGGGCAATCAGGATGGCAGACAAAGGTGGTTAGGGGTGATCAGGCTGGCAGCGGGGGCAGTTAGGAATAATCAGCAGGCAGGTGAGCAGTTAGGAGCCAGCAGTCCCGGATTGTGAGAGGGATGTCTGACTGCCAGTTTAGGATCAGTAGTCAGACATTTCCCGAGGGGTCCCGGATTGAAGAGGGTGCAGGCTGGGCTGAAGGGACCCTCCTCCCCACCATGCACAAATTTCATGCATTGGGCCTCTAGTTTTTTTATATAAGCCAGTGGATGAAGAGACTTTGTCAATTTAAACAACACAAACAAGTCTGTGGGCTAAGGTCTCTGGGGTGATTTATTTTAAACTTATTTTTTTCATAATAAGTGAAAGTGTCAGCATCAGTTTGAAAACAGGTGTGTACATTTACATTAAATACATTATTCATTTGCTAATATTGTGAAATTGGTTTGCAGCACATGAAAGTAAATAAAAGAAAGCCAAAGTAATCTTCATCCCTTGCATTATGCATTGTAGCATTCATTAGAAAATAGTTTTCTCAGAAAATAGTTTTCTCAACAAACAAGCTCTCTTTTCAGTCCCTAAGGTACTATAGTAAGCAAGAGAATAAAATCCAATAAAAAAAAAATCCTTGAATTTATTTTGGTTCTTTGTCATCACCTTTAGTTAATGGTACATAGATGTCAATTTCTAAGCACATGGAATATGGTTTGGCTGGATTTAATGTTATTATTTTGATTTCCTTTGCTAAGCTTAAAGTATGCTACCATTCTTTTTCATTCATTCTGGGCAATTTTGTTCACTCACTCATAATCATATTTCTTCCCAGAGTTAAAAATACCCTTATAGAGCCTTTAGTCCTCTGCCCATGTACCCCTGCCTCCATGGAGCCTCTCCTGCTCCTCCATTTTAAACCCACTGGTTTTTTCTTTCTAATCAGCATCATTGTATAGTTACTACTTGTACCACTTGATTTATATTATTTAATATTTTAATTTTATTTTTTATACCCAATGGGCATACAGCATGAATTTAAAGTTATTTGCAGACATCTTTTCTTTATAATTCTTTATTGTTGAACATATTACATATGTTCTCCCCACCCCCTTCCCCAGGCCTTCAGCACCTTATTGTTTGTGTCCATGGGTTATCCATATATGCTACAAGGTCTTTGATTGATTACCTCCACCCATTCCCCTCTTTCCTTCTGAGATGTCTGAAGATATGCATCAATTTAAACACTTTATACATCATTCAAAGCACTGTTTTACAACTCATAGTTATTCATATACTTAGAATGTACCCAACTTTCCAAATTGGAAAAAAATCATATCAAGGGAGATAAAGAACACTTCCGAGGCTGCTATTAAGGATACAAAATAATTTATAACGTGTTTATTTTCTAAATTCTATAACATTTATAGCAGGAATTATGCTTAAAATGTGGACAATTAACAAATGAGAATAATTTTGGGTATTATTTTCATGTATTTGAAATTAGTCCTATTTATAATCACAACTATCTTTTTCTTGGTGGGTATTTTATTTGTAAAATCAACTTGATTGAAATATAATTAGCATATAAAATGCATCCAATTAGGAGTACAATTCAATGAGACTTGAATTAAAACCCACATAATAATCACTGCATTCAAGACATAGAACTTTTCCTCAACTTAAAGTTCCCTTGGAGTAGAAACTACCTGTGCATATATGCCCTTGTGTTTACTTTTAAATTACAATTATGTGCCATAAAATTACTTTGGTGTATTGTTTATTTGTTGGGGTTTTAGACTATATCTTTGTGTAATTTTATTTTGGGGCCAGTCATTCTTGGGATTACCATATGCATACTTAAAATTTTCAGACTCTACTTAGAATTAATAGTTTATCACTTCAAGTGTAATATACTAGTAGATAAATTAACACTATGTAAGTCTCTTTACTCTTTCTCCTTATTACATTCTAGTTGTCATGAATTACAGACATGTACATTGGAAATTCCCACACACTATGATACAATTTTTGTTTTCTGCTATTATGTATATTTTAGAGAATTTAAGGAGGGGTGAGGAGACTAATATATCTACCCATATAGCTAGCATTTTCATTGCTTTTCCTTTATTCCAAAAGTTTCAGATTTCCTTCTTTTTTTAAAAAAAATATATATTTTATTGATTTTTTTACAGAGAGGAAGGGAGAAGGATAGAAAGTCAGAAACATTGATGAGAGAGAGACATCGATCAGCTGCCTCCTGCATGCCCCACACTGGAGATGTGCCCGCAACCAAGGTACATGCCCCTGACTGGAATCTAACCTGGGACCTTTCAGTTTGCAGGCTGACCCTCTATCCACTGAGCCAAACCAGTCTTGGCCAGATTTCCTTCTGATATAATTTATTTTTGCTTGGATAACTTGTTTCCGCATTTAGTTCCACTTAAGAGATTAATAATTGTTCAAATATTTATGAACAATTATTCTCCTATTTATGTTATCATGTTTTACCTGTTTTAAAAATTTTCTTTGTCTTTGGTTTTAATTATAGTATATTTGAGCAAATAGTATTTGAATTTTTTCTGATTGGGGTTTGCTGAGCCTCTCAAATCTCTACATGTATGCTTTTACCAATTAGGAATTATTTCTGCCTTTATTTCTTCATTTTTTTTTATACTATACTCTTTCTCCTGAACTTCTTGGACCTGTATGGCACTAAATTTAAATTTCATTATATTGTCTCACAGGTACTTGAGGTGGTGTTCTTTCTTTTTTTTTTTAATTTCTCTTGTTCAGATTACATCATTTTTATTGCTCTATCTTCAAGTGTACTGACTGATCAGTTTTAATCATTGAGTTCATCACATGAATATTTGTACTTTGTTTTTAATGTTTTTTCAATTTTAAAACTTTCAGTTCTAAAATGGTAATTTAAAAAATATTTCTTATTTCCCTGAAGAAACTTTCGCCTTTCCACTTGTTTCATGAGTGTTTGCCCTTAGTTCTTAGAGAATCACGAAGAGGGATGCTTTAAAGTCTTTGTTTCTTAAGACCAACATCTGGGTCAATTTGGGGCTAGCCTCTGCCAATGGTCTTTTCCCTTGAGAGTTTGTCAAACTCTCCTGGCTCTCTTTACATTGATTGCTTTTTAAAAAATTGTATCCTGAATATTTTAAATATTATGTTAACAAATGCAGATCTTGTATAAAGTCTTTAGAGAATATAGTTGGTATTTCTACAGTGAGTAGTTAGCCCAGTTAGGTTTTGGTCAGAAATTCCAACCTATATTCTGTGGCACTGATTTCAAAGTTGGTTGTTTTCAAACCTTTGCAAGGCTATTTGTGTTTGTCTGCAAATGTATGCACTAAGGGTCGGGTCTTAGACCTCATTGGTTATCTGTCCCATGGTTCTTTCTCAGGGGCTGTGGTATACTTTCTAAGGTCAGACACATGCACAAGCAGCTCAGGGGTGAGTCCATGAGTTCACACACAATTCTACAGGTGCTCCTTCTCCAGCTTCCTCTTCTCCACTCTTTTCCTAACACTCTCCAGCACTAAGTCCGCCTACCCCTTCTTGGTTCTTTGGCTAGAACACTGCGAGATTGGGTGTTTCCATTCTGCTATGCACTTCCTGTGACAACAGCTGAACAGAAAAGGGAAAAAATATATCTATATCTATATCTACATCTATCTGCATCTATCTATCTATCTATCTATACCTATATCTATATCTACATCTACATCTATAGATATATAGATATATAGATATATAGATATATAGATATATAGAT
>JAAGEH010000041.1:41499091-41725874 GCA_011751065.1 Lasiurus cinereus
ATATATAGATATATAGATATATAGATATATAGATATATAGATATATAATGCACCTTTCTCTGTTCTCTGTGATCCCTCTTCCCATTCCTCAGATCAGAAACAGAGGACATTGCCTTCCTGCCTACACTCTGAGCAGGGTTCTGAGATATGCACTGCCTTTGAATGTAGGCTGGAAAATACAGAAGAAAAATAAATATAAAAATTCACTGCCAGATCATTTGTACCTTCAGTTCTAAGTTCCTTTTCCCAATTTTCCTTCCTCATTTGAATTTCAGAAGCCTCGGATAGTTGTACACAGTGGGAGAGACAGGGTGGCATGTGCTTGCTCTATCTGAGCAAGAACTGGAACATTCATAGTTTTAAAATAAGATTTATGTCTTCTTTTAACCTGGTTACTATGGAATCTACCTTTTATGTCCAAATTGACTTATTTAAAAAGGAAACAGAAAAGAAGTTGTGTTTTTTTTTTCTTTCTCACTGGCCTTCAAATCCCTTTCCTCTCTTTGAAGGGAAAATGTCTGTATTTAAACAGTATTTCATTGCACTCCTAGAATAAGAATTCTATTTTGAAAGGGTAAACCTTTTTCTTCCTAGAAATCCTTTTTCTGGAAAAGAAATAAAAGAAATGTTCACATATGTACATTTGGTAGTTTGTTGTCTTTCTCTCTTTATATATATATATATATATACATATATATATATATATATATATATATATATATACATACATACATATATATGTGTGTGTATGTGTGTATATATATATATATATATATATATGCATATATATATATGTGTGTGTATGTGTGTATACACACACACACACACACACACACACACACATACAGAAGAACCAAAGAAAGGAAAGCTAAGATCATTGCAAATAATGTTAGAGGAATGCAGCATGTGATTCATGGAAATTAAAAGATCCTATCTTTTTTAGATTTAGTGCAAGTTAATATTTATCTCCATTAAAAAATACACAAGGAAACTAAGACAACATAAATAAAGCATTTGAGAAAATACACTGGTGAACATTCAAAAACAAAATTAGAGGTTTGGCTCAGAGTATATTCTGATAGTAAAAAACTCGCAGTGCACAGACAGAGCTTGGGTAACCACAAACTAGACACTTAACACAATCCACCAACTATTCCCTTCTTTTCAATGCCTCAAATGCAAGTGAATTGAAGATGCTTCATCCTAATGGCCAAACTCTGGGCATTGATTGTCTGAACAATATCTTTTTCAAAACCTTCAAGTGCAACACCTGACACATTAGTTTTCTATCTCCAGCATTAGTTGTTGCTTTGTGAAAGCAAATAAAATATATTTTTCTTTCTTCTGTCTTCCATATTTCCTGGACAGGTTTATTGCAAATCAAAAACTGTACAGAATTCTTATTTCCAAAGCTGATTTGCTTTCCATCATGTTAAATTGATGAGATACTTGCAACTGTTCCCCCAACCCTCTCTGCATGACTAAATCCTAATTTTCACTTTGTAGTAAAGCTCTAAGTCCATTAAGCAGTTCCCTCTTCTTCTATATGAATGCAGGCTATCAAAGCAAATAGAAGCAAATAGTGCCTACTGTTTCTCCCGACCAGCTGTGCAATTTGGATAAGTTATTGATGTTGCTGAACCTCCATGTTCTCACCTGTAAAAAGATTTCCTTAAATGATTATAGGACTCAAGGACATTTAGATTCTATTTACATCATTTTTCAGATAAAATCTCTGAAGCTCAGGGGCCAGAGTGATTTTTTCCAGTGCACACAGATGTGTCTGGAATGACAAGAATTGGCTAAGCCTTAATGATGTATCACTTTTACAGGGTGAACATCATAATATTCTAAGTTGATAATAAGAAAAGTTCAGCAACCCATATGGCAAAGAAGTCTTAGTAGCCAGATTGATTTTCATTTATTTGCTTTCTCCCTGCCTGACAACAGGGAGGGGAAGGGAAATTATGCCCATATTGAACATAATGGCATCTGAACTGATGGCAAGCAAAGTAACCAGGTGATTCTTCTTAATCCTCATCTAGTATGATTTCCCCCAAGAAGTGAATTATTTTAGTGTTAATAAAAGTCAGAAAGTCAGACGCAAGACATATTAAATCCTCCCTTTTCGCCTGTGTCATTTTATGTGCTGATTTTCTTTAGCTTAGTGATCTATTTTTCAATCATCAATGCATTGATGCTAATGCAGAAGCCTTTTGGAATATCGTGTGGTCACTGGAGTGAGAAAAAAGAAAAGAAAGTTCAGCCCTAACTGGTTTGGCTCAGTGGATAGAGCAACGGCCTATGGATTGAAGGGTCCCAGGGTTGATTCCGGTCAAGGGTATGTACCTTGATTGTGAGCACATCCCCAGTATGTGCAGGAGGCAGCTGATCGATGTTTCTCTCTCATCAGTATTTCTAACTCTTTATCCCTCTCCCTTCTTCTCTGTAAAAAAAAAATCAATAAAATATATTTTTTAAGAAGTTCCATTTTCATTCTGTGATGTGCAGACAGAAATGAATGGGCTGTGGAGTGGATCTGCCATGCACTGCTGCTATTCTGCATTATTGACATGCGCTCAGCTTCTTGGCCTTTTTAGCTGTTCATTTTCAGAAACAGGGTCCCATTTAGTTTTTTTTTCTTTTTTCTGTTAATCAATAAAGTACAAAGAACACTGCTGACATTTGATTTCTCCTCTAGACCACTTCTTTCTTTGGATGCCTCAGATTCAGAGACAGTGAGTCGCCAGTAAGGACTATTTAGATTTTTTATTTTTTTAAAAGAGCTGTACTTCTCCTCCTGAAAATAAAATAAATTAACATTTCAAGGAAGTGCTATAACAAAACATATACTACAAGAATTTCTCTGTGATTGCTTTTTAAAGAATATATCAGGAAGGCCAGGACTGGGAGAAGATGAAGCTGCATCTATTCAAAATTACTGAGTCTATGAAGGCAATCTACACCCTCAGTCTTCCTTTACTCTATACCTTTAAATTTTACTAGCCAAGGGCCTTACAAATTCCCCTTCAAAATCTCAGGGAAGGACCTAAGAAACTCTCTCACAATAAGGTTAAAGGACTGGTTCTGATTTAAATGGAATGTTACCCCTAAATAATGTATCCGAACTTACTGAGGCAAAATCCCAAGCTAAACAAATGATGCTTCAAGTAGTATGGTCAGAGTTATATTTTTCATCTTCATTTTTCTTTGACAGAATTAAAAGGTCCTTAAGATCACACATGTCTGTGTTTGTATAAGACTACTAGATTTGGATCATTGCTTTCCCTTGCAGCTCTTTCTAATGAAATCTTCCTCATTTGGGCTGAAACCATTGCATAACCCTACTCTACTCCCCGTAGTCACAGCCAGTTGGACCCTGAGAAGGAAATGCTCCCAGACTTTGTTTATTAACTTGGCAGTCACAGTGGGTTGTCTAGCCTGGCACACTAGAAAGAGTTGGGCCAAGCAGATTCGTCTCCGGGGAGGAACCTTCATTTATTCTCTCGCTTGCTCCCACCAATGCAGAGCTATGTTCTAGAGAGGTCAGACTCTAGGGCAAATCAAGTTTATTATCACTCTTCTCACACTTATTTTTAACTTATTGATTTCTTTGGCTGAGATTTGTTCCTATGGCAACAGCACAGGCCACTTGGGTTGAAAAGCTCAGAAAGAGCAACGAAACTTGGGAATCCATTTAGTTTTTGTCTCCACTTGGCATTATCTCCAGATGCTGCCACCTGCCTCATAGGTCACACTATCTTTGAGTCCCAAGGATATCTTTGATGAATTTTAAGATCATTTTTATTTTCTTCCCCGTTCCGAAAGAGCACTTTGTTTTTCCCGACACGATAAATACTTTTACTTACTTAGAAGCTTTTATTTCACATACTTGGCTTCATAATACTCAGTTATAAAACCCATAAGGATGACCAAGGACAAGAATTGCCTTCAGTGAATCATTGCCTCCCTCCTTGGGCCATTTTCCTCTCTGTCCAGCCCTGCCCTTGCCTTTCTCCCTTTTTTTACATCATTTCATTCTTATTGTTTGTCTCAAATGTTACTTCCTCAGAGAAGCCGAGCCTAGCCACTCAGACTGGACTAGGCCCCACTGCTTTTCCTGCCCACTGGTCCTTATAATTCTTTGTCAAAGCATGTGTCATAGTTTGTAACTACATAGTTTGTGGTTATATAAATAATGCCTTTTCCCCAACTTGGCTCTGAGCTTTCAAATAGAGGGTACCTTGCTCTTTGGTCTATTATTGAAATCCCAGAACCTCATGCAATGACTGACAACATATAGAATTGACACATACATATTTATTTAATGGGTAGGAAAAGCTTTAATTCCTCCCTTCTTAACACTAGAGTCAAGTTGGCAGTTTCTCTGGACATATTGGTCAGTGAAAGCTGACATAACAAAGTGCCATAAAAAAAACAGAAATTTTTTGGTCATATATTGGAGGCTGGGAAATCCAAGATCAGGGTGTCAGCCAATTCAGTGAGAGCTCTCTTCCTGGTTTGCACATGGTCAGCTTCTCCTCTGTGTCTTCACATAATGGATGAAGCAGAGAGGAGAAGGGAGAAAGAAGAGGAAGAGGAAGAGGAAGAGGAAGAGGAAGAGGAAGAGGAAAAAGAGAGATATCTTCTTCTTACAAGGACACCAAGCCTTTTGGATTAGTACCTCAGGTTTAAGACCTCGTTTAACCTTTATCACTTCCTCCCAGACCCTGCTATCCCAAATGCAGTCACACTGGTGGTTAAAGCTTGCAAATGCAACTTTTGGCAGGGACACAATTCTGTCCATCCAATTGGGTTAAGCTTATTTAACCTGAGGTTGTCTCAGTCCTTCCAGTAGATGGTATCTTATTACTTCACTAGAGGCCCATTGCACAAAATTTGTGCATGGGGGGTTGTGTGTCCCTCAGCCCAGTTTGCACCCTCTTCAATCTGGGATCCCTTTCACAATCCAAGACTATTGGCTCCCAACTGCTTTCCTGCATGCCTGAATGCCCCTAAACGCTTCTTCCTGCCAGCCTGATCACCCCCTAACTACTCCCCTGCCAGCCTGACTGATACCCTGCCAGCCCGATTGCCCCTAACAACTCCCCTCTGCTGGCCTGGTCATCCCTAACTGCCTTCCCTTGCCATTCTGGTTGCCCCTAACTATCCTGCCCTGCAGGCCTGGTCTTTCCCAGCTGTCCTCTCCTGCTGGCCCAGAAACCCCCAACTGTCCTCTCTTGCTGGCCCAGTAACCTCCAACTGGCCTTCTTTGCAGGCCTGGTTACCTCTAACTGTCTTCTCCTGCAGGCCTGATCACCCCCAACTGCCCTCCCCTGCAGGCCTGATCACCTCTAATTGCCCTCTCCTGCTGGTCTGGTTGCCTTCAAGTGTCCTCCTCTGCAGGCATGGTACCCCCCAACTGCTCTACCCTGAAGGCCTGGTCCCCCCAAATTGCCCTCCCTGCTGGCTTGGTTGTTCCCAACTGCTCTCCCCTGCAGGCCTGGTCCTCTCCCAATTGCCCTCTGCTATCGGCCCAGTCACCCCTAATTTCCCTCCCTGTAGGCATAATCACCCCCAATTGCCCTTCCTTGCAGGCCTGGTTCCTCTTCTGCTGGCCTGATTGCTCACAACTGCCCTCCCCTGGTGGCTATCTTGTGGCAGCCATCTTGTGTCCACATGGGTTCAGCCATCTTTGACCACATGGGATGGCCGTTGGAGTTAATGGTCAATTTGCATTTTTTATTAGATAGGATACTATTTTGCTTTGCACTTTTGCAATCAAACTATTATACTTTTGAATGAAAGTATAGTCCTGCTAGACTGCATTTCTCTCTACCCCCCTGAAACCCACTGTTTCTCTGTTGCTGTTTGACTCTCTAGAAAATAAAATAAAAAAATTTCAAAAAGTTTATTTTTTTCTGAATTGAAAGTCATAGTGGAAGATGCCAACACAGAAGGGTATGAATAGAAGCAAGACTCAGAAATCATTACTGATGCATTAATATATTAAAAACATTGCCAGTTAAACCTGCAGTATTTGCCACTGAGCATCGCTGGGCTTTGATGCTCTTTATTCCTCTGTGGCTTTTCTTTTCCTCCAGGCCATGTCCTTGGCCAAAGGTGAGCCTTGTCTTCACAGAGAAGCCCTCTGTTTGCAAGGGCTAGATTTAATTTTTAAAATAATTTTTACTACTCTGTACAATGGCGTAGTCTGGATGTGACTTTTTTTTAAATATATTTTATTGATTTTTCACAGAGAGGAAGGGAGAGGGATAAAAAGTCAGAAACATCAATGAGAGAGAGACATCGATCAGCCGCCTCCTGCACACCCCCCACTGGGGATGTGCCCGCAACCAATGTATATGCCCTTGACCGGAATCAAACCCGGGACCTTTCAGTCCGCAGGTCGACGCTCTATCCACTGAGCCAAACCGGATTTGGCTGGATGTGACATTTTTTTAAATAAACGTCCCTTAACAAATATTACATGTCTCTTGTTAAATAAAGCTCCTGTTTCCTGTTTTTCTTCTTCAAGTAGCCATTGGCGATTTTCTGATTGAGAATGCAGGGCTACCACTGGGGATGCTCTTGCCAAGTGAGAAGAGGTTATTTTTTAAGTCCTCCTGCTGTTATGGAATATGTAATCAAAAGTGCACCACTGTATATTCTTCCCTTTCTCCTAATTTTGGTTTAAATTACTTTTCTCTAACTTATTTTTCAGTTTTCATTGAATTTGCAAGTAAATGCAAAAACCTGTTAAAAGAAACTTTATGAGTTATTAATTCACTGCTGGGTTGGCCAGTCGTTTCTGAAGGACTAAGGATGTTGCATCAGGTGTGAACCAGGTGTGTGAACAGGCTACTTGAATACTGATTTTGAAGGTCTATAATGAATATCATTCCACTTGAGCAAGCAGTTCCAGGCTAATTTAATGCATTTCGGCTGTCATATTTGACTGGATCTGTGAAACCAAAAATACACCTCCTTCCTTGCCACTTTACCCTATTTGAATTTCATGCCCCTCCAGACCCTTTTAAATGTTCCTCTTCAATGGAGGGATTTTACCTCATTCTGATTCATTCAGAGTAGAGCCAGGGGCATTTATGACAAAGGTGACCAGGTAAATGGCAATAACATAAAATCGTGTAAAATCACATCACCTGGCTGTGCTGATTTATTCTCTGTCAATGTGGATTCATTTATTATTTAGACATCATAAAAGACTAATTTATCTATCAGAGTGTTAGCACTAAAATGTTATGTTGTTGGGTTTCACCTAAATATATTGAATATCCATTTGCATTTTAGAAGATGATGAAAAAATGAAGTTGAATTAATGTTTTGCTACCTTCAAAAATGTTACAGTCTACAAAGATAGATATAGATGAGAGAGAGAGAGAGAGAGAGAGAGAGAGAGAGAGAGAGAGAGAGAATGACTAAGTGCATAGGAACTCAGAGGAGAGAGTGATGACTGCCATCCCATTGGTGGAAATGAAATAGGCTTTTCAGCATACATCATTAAAATTCCCAGAATTTTAATCATTGAGAGAAATTTATAAAATCATCTCTGTGTCTCTTGACATCTTTTGTTGCATTTTACTATTTTATTAAATGGGGTTACATGATAGCTTACTATTTGTATTTATTCTGTTTTCACCTAATGTGCAATCAAGAAAAAAAGAGTTGTATATAGAAACCCCCAAATATGCCATATACAAGGAAGCAGAAACTTAATTAAAAAACAAACAAGCCAAAAACCATATTGAGGGAGCAAATTGGAACCTGGATGAAGATTGCAAGTGATGATGACAGAAATCATTGACAGTCAAACTTGATCCAGCTGATGGTTCTGGGCTGTGAGGATATGATATACAGATACAATTTCAATGCGGTCTCCGTGTTAACAAGCCTAGAGAGTTATTCTAACAGGTATTAGAGCTCTTAGTTTTCTGAGAATTTGCAATCCAGGGCCCCTCGTGGGATGTCAGAGGCCTGGTGGATGGTTAGCCCAAACCCCACAGGCTATGTTGAGGGACCCCACTGATGCAAGAATCCATGCACCAGGCCTCTAGTATGCATATAAGATATTTGGTTAATCTCTTCCCCTCTCTCTCATCCCCTTTAAGATTCATGAATCTGTTCCATGTTTTCATGCCTGTGCCTTGAGCATCTGCTTCCTGGTGGTTAGTGCACATCATAGCTACAGGTCAAATGGTTGAATGGTCAAACAGTCATTTGGTCACATAGGCTTTTATACATATAGACTAGAGGCCCAGTGCACAAAATTCATGCTTGGGTCAGGGGTTATCCCCTCAGCCCAGCCTGCACCATCTTCAATCTGGAATCCCTTGAGGGATGTTTGACTGACCATTTAGGCCTGATCCCACTAGGACTGCTAATAATCCAGGATTGCTGGCTTTCAACTGCTTGCCTGCCTGCCATCCTGATCACCCCCTAGCCATTCCCCTACCAGCCTGATCAATGCCTAACTGTCCTCCCCTTCAGACCTGGTTGCCCCCAACTACCCTCCCCTGCTGGCCTGGTCTCCCCCAATTGCCCTCCTCTGCTGGTCTGATCACCCTCAATTGCCCTCCCCTGCAGGCCTGGTTCCCCTTAACTGACCTCCTCTGCTGGCCATCTTGTGGTGGCCATATTGTGTCCACATGGGGGTGGCCATCTTTGACCACATGGGAGTGGCCATCTTGTGTGTTGGAGTAATAGTCAATTTGCATATTACTCTTTTATTAGATAGGATAGTCATCATGCTAAACATTATATGTTTAGACTTGTTCATCCTACATAACTCCAAATTTGAATCCTTTGACCAACATCTCCTCATCTCTTACCTTCTCACACTGTAACCATCTTTCTATTTTCTGCTTCTAATTTTTTTATTTTATTTCACATTTAAGTGAGATCATGAAGGTTTTTCCCTATACCTGCCTTATTTCACTATGAATGTCTTCCAGGTTCATTCATATTGTTGAAATGGCAAGATCTCCTTTTTTAAGACTGAAGCAAAAGCTAGGTTTATAGTTGTGATGATCAGAAACATAGTTTATTCTTGTACTATTATTTTTTTATATTTTTCATATGAACATATATAAATCACAAGTTCTTTTTTTTTTTCCCTTCATCTGTCAATGGATATTTTGGTTGTTTTCATATCCTGGCTATTGTGAATATCACTTCAATGATCATGGGAGCACAGATATTTCTTTAAGGTTACTGACTTCATTTCCTTTGAGTTACCCAGATTAAGGATTGCTGGAGAAACTCTAGCTTCAGTTTTCTTACATTCTCACCATCAGTGCATAAGAATTCTCTTTTTTCCACATTATTGGAAATGGTTATCTTTTAGTTTGTCTTTATAATAGCCATTCTAACAGGTGTGAGGTGATAGCTCATTGTGATTTTGATTTACATTTCCTTATATTTAATAACACTGAGCACCTTTTCATATACCTATTGGCCATTTGTATGTCTTCTTTGAGAAAATGCTTATTTAGGTAATTTGCCCATTTTTAAATCAGGTTATTTGATGCAACACTTTCTATGCACCGTTATATCCATTCAGGTACATTGTTATCTACGATAAAGTTATCAAAGGGTCATATCATGTAAAATATTGGTAACTCACACTGCAGCTGATTGAGCAATTTGAATTCTAAGAATTATTCACATTTGGCAATCGCTGACTTAGCATGATCTCTTTCAAAGAATTTGCTCACACATAAAACCACAGAAACAGAGCTTTTCCTCTGCTCATTCTAAGTGACTAGGGAGACATACCCATAGGAAGATAAATGAGTCTGCTTCTCAGCAAATGTTTCAGCAAAGGGGATTCTTTGCTCATCCTAGATCATTCAATTTTCAATTACTCAAACTGCCTGCTCATACTTGTGGATTGCTGACCTTAGCTGATGTTGCAAATAGTGATAACAGCCAATCCCAGACCTTTCCTACTGCCTGTGGTACAACTAGTAGCTGACGTCATAACTCCATTACTTCATAATGGTAAGCAAAACAGTAATCATGCTTGAACACTAAACATTTTGCCCAGGAAGGTGAAGGTAGGGACATATTTCTATTCTATAAAAGTTAAAACACTGATCTAAACAAATAATGTAAATTGCCAGATGTGTACATTACTTCTTAGAAGTAAAACTTTTTCTGACTCTATCCCATGTTCAGAAGCCAGTTCTTTGACCATTGGCTGAAATGGTAGGGTGAGAATGCCAGTTTTCTCCCTTATATTATCAGGACATCACTATAAATTGCTATGCACTTCTACTGTTTAATATAGTATTTCCTTTGTTATAGTACCATTTGAACAAAAAGTAATGAAGTTTTCTCTTATTTCAGGAGGAGTCTGAGATAATTATATTTGATTTTGGTAGCTCAAAAGAGGTGGTATCTTGAGGGAAGGGAATTGGTTAATTACTATTATGGGAATAAAATTTCTTCACAATTGGCTCATGATATTTAGCCTCTTATATCACAGAAAAGTCTGATATGTTGTGGTGTACCGTAAAGCCTGTTTAGGTAGAATAATTAGAGTTATAATTAGGAAGTAAACCTCTATCAATGGATGGGGATAAAGAATCTTAGAACAGTGGTCAGCATACTCATTATTCAACAGAGCCAAATATCAACACTATAACGATTGAAATTTCTTTTGAGAGCCATTTTTTAACTTAAACTTCTTATAATGCCACTTCTTTAAAATAGACTCACACAGGCTGTGGTATTTTGTGGAAGAGCCACACTCAAGGGGCCTCGCGAGCCACGGTTTGCCCATCACTGTCTTAGAACATCAACCTTAGGGTGAAGAGGAAGGTGAATCTTTTCCCCAAATTGTATGATGGCAAACCTAAGAATGAAAATAAGTCACAAAGCTCCAAGAGACAAGAAATGTAAACTTTAGGTTTGATCAGAAAATTCTAGGGTAAAGTATATATTTTTCTATTTCACACATACATAAACACACACACACACACACACACACACACACACACACACACACACACTAGGAGATTTTTTCCACTAAACAGAAGTGGTTTTGCCTTTGAGGATAGCATTTTTATCTTCTCCTGGTGCTATTCAGAGTACTGGACTATTCCCACTAACTCAGTGGTATAAAGGTCTTTGACTCCATTTTTGACCTCAGCTTGCCTTTAGCTTGATCCTGTTATGAGCCTTTCTCCTATAGAAATTACCAGCCCTCCACTACACTGATGCTGCTTGCACAAACACTAGTTTTATTTATAACCAGATCTTTCAGCTGCTTTCATTGTTCGGCTTTCCATATTTAGTTAGTATAGATGAGGAGACATTATTAGAAGTGCAGGACAGTATTAGAAATGAAATTCTTAAACCTAAACTGACTTCCTAATAATTTATATGCTATGAATAAGTCCAATGATCTCAGGTGAAAGAAGTTTGGGCTGAATATACTACATTCAAATTAGGAAAACTTATGATTATATTTTGACTTTGGTTATTAAACTTCTTTATGTCTAAACTCCCCCTTCATCTAAGAAATATTAAGAATCACTGGAATTCTTGCTGAATCATTCACTTTACAAGAGGCTTCAACATTTTTTTCTGCAACCCTAGTGAAGAAGTTTCAATATAGAAGTCAAATTCAGAAAAGAAAAATATTAGTTAGCCACTATCCATTTTATCAAAGATGACAGCCACATGGTAGCATCTTGTGCATTGATCTCTTAGGTGAAAGAATTAGGTGCTTTCTACCTTAACAGTCTTAAAATGCTGAAGCTGTTTTTCACACCCAGCAATTATTCAGAATGCATTTTTCACACAACGGGCAATCATAACCTTGCTGCATGAGCAAATCCATATGCCTAAATGTCCGGAGAGCCAGTGAAACCACCTATCCCAAGGCAAGCCTGAGAGTTTATTTTCTAAGAAATGCACTTCTTTCTCTTGGAAGAACAATTCTTGCAATTAGGAGACAATCCACAAAGGAGTTTTTGGATCAGTGAATGCTCTTAATGCCACTAAGGCCATTGAGTCATCTGCCTCTCCTCTTCTATTAAAGCTGTAGATACAGTCCTCGTTAGTGCTTTTTTGTTTTATGAACCTATCCCATTGTGGTTCAGACCAGCAATGCAAAAGCGTGAAAGCAATTTATTGAACTAGATGAGCAAGTGATTCCTCAGGGATTGACCTCTGATCTTTTAAGGGACAACATTTTCACAACTAAACCAGGACTTTGTGTGTGTGTGGGTTTTTTTTTTTTAATAAAGACAGGCAATCCAAACGTTAAAGACATTTGAAAACTCCAATCACTTTACTGTCCTTATGCTTAAAAAAGCATTTGAATATTATCACTTTATTGTTCTTCTGCTTTAATGACTTAGATTGAATGTCACTGTGCACTCAAGCTTACTAGGTAATTGAGCAAATAATGTGCTTTGTATGATGATATGGTCATAGCTTTTTAAATGCCAATGACTGGCTTTGGAGTATAAAATAATAGTTGGCAAATATGTAATCATTAGGAATAAGAGACACAACACTAGAGGAATACATTATTTTGAAATTTATGGATTTGAACATTATAAACTTAGAATAAATTGTCTTTAAGAATTATAATTATATAATTATGAATCTTAGCTTTCCCTAAGAAAGCAAAGTACTTTATTAGAAGTATAGGCTTTTAAAATTTCTTTTTCTTTCTTCTACATCCCCTCCCTTCCTCCTCCCCCCACTCCCCCCCTACCCCTATGGTGAGGAGAGTAGCTATTTTTTTTAATTGCTTTATTTCTTCAGTGAGGTTTTTCTGGTAGTCATGGCACATTATGTCATAGTTTCTTTATATTTCATTATTTTTCATATGTTCATTATTTGCATTATTAAGGAATGGATTGTCCTCAGAAAGATATACATATTTTTAGGTTTTTGTTTGATTTGTGGGTGGGAATTAGTCAATTAATTCTCAACCTGTCTTTCACACTTCCCAGTGGATCCTCCTTTTGTGCAAGGACTGCCCAGGTAAGCAGTTTACCTCTGATCATGAACCAACATGGAGAAGCAAAGGGGAAGTAAAGTTGTAACTGATTAGGGTTACTGCCTGGGAACTTGGTTCTTCTTGTTGACGCAGAAAAGATGTTAAGGTCAACAAAAATGAAAGTAAAGCAAAGTGGAATTTATAAAGATAACTTCTTCCAGGAGCGGGCCAGTTGAGAGAGACCATGGCCCTGAACACCAGGGTTATATGGTTTAAATGAAGGATTTTCTGGATAGAGACTTTCATTTGCATTCAAGGATGATTGACAGAAAAGGGTGATATAATGACACTCCTTCTGCACATGCCCTTTCCCATGCCCAGAAAAACCCATGAGGGAGGGGATCAAAACCAAATTTTATTATAATTATCCAGGCACCTAGCAAGGTCCCATTGAGGTAATGGCATTCTCCTCTGAGCTTGTGCCAAGAACCAACTGATTCTGAATTTGCCCACTAGTGGTCTGTACTGACTGTTTTGTACTGTACTGATTGTTTTCACATGTGATGATTCGTGTAATCCGCATAATTCCTTCTGATATTGGTTAAATTGTTGTTTGTTATTTTACATATAAAAATATCTGAGCTACAGAAAAAGTCAAACAAATTTACCAAGGTGAAATAGTAAATTTCACACTATGGCTGAAGATGTAAATTGGTACTGTGTTTCTGCAAGGCAGTTTGGAAAAGCTGTCAAAATTTAATGTAGTCATGTTCTCTCACCTAGAAGCCCAACTTGAAATCTATCCTGTTGAAATAATGATATATATGTATAAAGATATTTAACGGTGTTGTTTATAGTTGCAGCCACTTAGAAACAATACAAATACCCTAAAAATAGGGTTTTGGTTAAATATATTATAATACATGCATATAATATTTCAGTATGATGATTTGGTCAATCTATATGGGGAAAGTGGTTTATGATATAGTCTTAAATAGAGGAAGAAGTCACAAAATAATGTATATTTATTCATCATTTAGGAAAATATATAAGTATTAAAAATAGTAAAAACATTCATGAAAATGTTTAAACTTGTTAGATCTTGTAGTGGTATAACATTTTAACTTAATTTATTTTCTGTACTTCTCTCATGCAGATGATATTTGTATACAGAGAACTCCAAAGTTTACACACAAAAAAAAAACAATGATCAGAACTGATAAATTTAGCAAAGTAGAAGAATACAAAATAAATATCCAAAAATCAGTTGCATTTTTTATGCATCAGTAATGAATTATCAGAAAGGGAAACTAAGAAAGCAATCCCATTTACCATTGCATCAAAAAATATAAAATATTTATGAATAAGTTTAACTAAGGATGCAAAAGACCTACACTCAAAAAATCATAAGACACCAAAGAAAGAAAGTGAATAAAACACAAATAGGTGGAAGTATATACCGTGTTCATGGATAGGAAGAATTGACATCATTAACATGTCTACTACCCAAAGCAATCTGTATATTCAAAACAATTCTTATCAACATTCCAATAGCATATTTCACAGAACTAGAATATTCCAAAAATTTATATGAAAACACAAAAGACCTGAATAGCCACAGCAATCTTGAGAAAGAAGAACAAAGTTGGAGGAATAATGCTACCTGATATCACACTATACTACAAGACCATAGTAATCAAAATAGCATGGTACTGTCAAGAAAATAGACATACAGATGAATGGAACAGAAATAAACCCATGCCTTTAGGGTCTATTAATATTTGAGAAATGAGGCAAGACCATACAATAGGGATAAATATATCTGTTCAATAAATGGTGTTGGGAAAATGCTTCCTCTTGCTTCACTCACTTGCTCAGTGACCCATGTTAGCCCTTTATATGATCCTAGAAGCCACATCATCTATGGCCATCTGGACCCCACATGCAATGGACTGCAACTCGGACACTAGCTAAGCTAGCCAGATGCTGGACTAGACTGTGCTTTCATACAGAGAGAAGACACTGAGCAATGGCTTTCATTCTAGCTGAAAACAAGATGGGACTGTTTCCATGGTGGAACGGAGGGAGATGGGGCCTCCCCTTCATGTTACATCATCAATAAAGCTTTCCAGGATACCTCATCCTCCCATGAGGACCCCAGAAAATTCTTGTTTTCATGGCACCCCCAAAACTCCACTTCTACCCATAACAATTAGGGATGCAGAGGGCACCCCACCAATAACAATATGTCTTTATATCATTTCAGATCAGATCAACTTTTGTCACAAACTGTGTTGTGAAATGTGTTTTCATTTTTAGAGCTTAATTTATTTATTATTTTTTGGAATTTCAGATAAGGAATTAGTTTTCTGTATTAATTTTATAATCACAAACTGCATTGTAAAATATATTTAGATAAATAAGTGGCATCTGTCAACCTAAGTCAGAACCATTAAAGTGCCTCCTTAGCTAGTGTTGGCACATCAGTTGATAAGCAAGTAAATACACAAAGATTTTTTCCCCCTGTGTCTTCAGGATCCAACTAACACCCTTTAGTTTCTAATGAAATATTACATAGGGCAAGTTAAATCAGCTCTTGATGGCTGTCTTATATTGGTTTAAAATGGAGGGAGAGAGGGTGTGTTAATTAAGTATGAGCTATTAAAAAAAAAGACAGTATCAGTGATTTGGGGAAACTGTTTTGTGTAACTGACATGTCAACAAATTGTCTCCTGGGAAGAAAGGAGTTCTGGAGGCTCTTCCCCAGTTTAACTGAATGCTTAGCTAGGTGGGGGGTTAATAACCAACATCTGATAGTGGCAGCTATTCTGCCACATATCCTACCATTCATTTCAAGATTGCGAAGCATCTGTTTTTTACTGGAATCATTTTGGGTCTCTACAACATAAACCTCTTTTTCACATTTCAGGATGAGATTAGATAGAGTTTTGGCACAATTTTTATTTTGCCAGCTTCATGTTCCAGGATAAACCTGAAGTGGTAACTGGACTGCAACTGCCCCTTACTCTTATGAAAACTAAGAGTGAGCACAATGTTTCTCTTTGTTTTGTTGCTTCACCAGTTTTAAGATATTTTTTTGTTTGTACACATTTAAACCTTAGGTTTCTCGGTGAATAGTTGGACAATACAAAGAAAAATAGAATATCAAGATGATCCATAATCTTTCCACTGAGGATTTTCATATGTATCCATTTATCTATTATTATTATTATTATTATTATTATTATTATTATTATTATTATTTTGGTGAGTGTGTCTAACAGATAAATGTGATAATGAAGCATCCATATTATATAAAAACTGCTGTTTGAAATTTTAACTCTGCTATTTTGGCTTCTGTAAATGCTTGCTTGCTTAAAGAATAAGGAAAATAAGACTACCATTCCAGAGAGGCCATAAACCTTCCACAGATGAAGTGATCAGTGCTTCGGACCAAGCTTTTGGTTGAGGTCTCAAAGCCCCAGAACATAGGGCTCTTTAAGAACTTGCAAAGGGGACCATATTTGGGAGACAAAGAAGGAAAAAGATATAAATAGGGAAACTTTCTCAATGTTGCAGCCCAGAATTTGAAATCCAGTTTTCTCTTAGCCAGTGAATAATAATAATAATAATAATAATAATAATAATAATAGTGTAACTCCATCTCTCTAAGCATTGCTTGGTTCTTCTCCAGTCTTCTGTAACAATAATATATACTGGTCTAAACACAGTTCATATATTAAATGTATGTAATGTGTTTAGAGTTGATTTTGTGACTGCATAATACTCCATACTATTGCTATACCATAATTTAATGATTCCACAATTATCCTACAGAACAGTTATGTTCAAATTTTTACTTCTAGAAATAATGCAATTAATAACAAGTATATGTTAATATGTCTGTGTCTGATTATTCCCTTCCAAAACATAGGCTAAAAATAAAATACTTTGTTCAAGGTCATATAAGTAAAATTGGTATTCAAATCTTGTGGTTTTAGTTTTGCATCTGTCAGTCTTTTTTTTTTTTAACATAAAATTTACCACCTCTCAATAATTACATCTATTTTTTTCAATCAGTAGAAAACATATTTTTATTTGTTACTAATTTTAAATGCAGGCTGAACAAAGGTACTTATAATTTTAAATTATTCAGAAAGCAAGCTACAATATAATTGTTGTTTCAACCTGTAACCATATATCATATATTTTCTGAAAGGATTTTGATAGCCATTCTTCCTAGAGATATCCTAATGAATTCTAATATTCCAGTTATTTAAAGAAAATTGGCAATAATTTCTACATATGTCAATCACTTTTATGCTTGAATAGAAACTTAGCTTTTGCTTATAGACAACACATATACTTTATGCTGCAAGTTTGTAGCCTTGGAGATAGTTGATAGGTTCTCAGAAAACAAATCAACCAGGCATCTAAAAAAATAATTATTATCATTTTTATTGCTTTTTTAAAAAAAGAACTTTAGGAGAAAAAAATATCCAAATCATTATCTGAGATATAAAGAATTTCAGATTCTGATGTTAGGCCAGAACCAAAATCCAATTAAAACCACCCTTCTCCCCCAAAGTTATGCCCCTAGGGCAGTGGTCGGCAAACTCATTAATCAACAGAGCCAAGTATCAATAGTACAATGATTGAAATTTCTTTTGAGAGCCCAATTTTTAAAACTTAAACTTCTTCTAATGCCACTTCTTCAAAACAGACTCGCTTAGCCCGTGGTATTTTGTGGAAGCGCCACACTCACGGGGCCAAAGACCTGCATGTGGCTCGCAAGCCACAGTTTGCCAACCACTGCCCTAGGATAACAGAAATCCAGTCAGTGGAATATACCAGACTATCATCCAATCTTTCCGTTTTCTTCTCCATCCTGATTTCATGATGCTAAATATATTATGACAATCTTGATGGTTGATAAAATTATTTTGATTTTTAATCCCAGGTGTTTTGTTCTTAACTAGAGAAAATATAAGATTCCAGTAGAGTATTTAAATACTTCTGAGTTCGTTACCTTCCCAATAAGTTAAAACATGAAGAAGAAATGGGCATTTACTTTGGTAACATCATAACCATTTACAATGTGCAATTCATATGTGGAATCTAATGAACAAAATGATATACCAAGAAAATAAACAGTCTTATAGATATAGGATGAGAGCTGTTTATGAGATGGGGGTAGGTAGAAAGATAGAACAAAAAAAAGAGAAAAAAGAGAGAAAAAAATCATGCACATGGACAAGTGTGGTAATCGCTGGGGGGTGTGGTAGAAGGAGGGAGTATGGGGGGATGAATGGTGTTAGAGACTTGACTTGGAATGGTGATCACACTATATACTATACAGATGATGTGCTATAGAATTGTGCATCTGAAGCATCTATAATTTTATTAACCAGCGTCAACCCAATAAATAGAATAAAAAGGAAAATAAAATAAAATGTGCAATTCAATAGTTTTTCAGAGTCATGCAATTGTAGAATCATCACTATAATCAATTTTAGGACAGTTTTATCACCTTTAAATGATATCCCCTCCACCTATTAGCAGTCACATACCATTTTCTCTTAAGTTCCCCAGGCCTAGGAAACCAATAATCTACTTTTTGTCTCTATAGAATTGCTTATTCTGGATATTTCATACAAATGGAATTGTCTATAATATAAAAGTATAATATGCTAATTAGACCAGATGTCCTTCTGGACAAAGCTGGGGCTGTGAAGGAAGCCCCTGGTGCCTGCTGGTGGCCAGAGGGAAGCCTGGATCCTGGATGGCAGTGCCAGAGGGAAGCTGGTAGCAGGAGGAAGGAAGGCCTACTCTTGCACGAATTTTGTGCATCAAGCCTCTTGTGTAATATGACTGGCTTTTTTCCACTTAGCATAGTGTGTCAAAGTCCATCCATGTTGTAGCATATATCAGATTTTTATTCCTTTTAGGGCTGAATAATAGTCCATTGTGTGGATGTACTGCATTAGTTGGATTGTTCTCACTTTTTTTTACCATTATGAATATTGCTTCTATGAACAGTGTATATAAGATTTTGTGTACATATGTTTTTATTTATCTTGAATATATGTCTAGAAATTGAATTTTCAGACTTCTGATAACTCAGTTTTACATTTAGAGAAACTACCAAACTATTTTCCAGAGAAGTTGCACTGTTTTATGTTCCCAACAGCAGCATACGAAAGTTCAATTTTTTCACACTTTTGCCAACATTTGTTATTATCTGTTGTTTTGATCATAGTCATTCTATTGAGCATGATTACTAGTAATATTTTTAAAACATTCTTTTAAATTTCCAAATTTATAAAAATAATAAAAAAATTAATATGAAAGAAATGTTATTAAAGAGAGAAGTGTGTTTTTTTTTTCCATTTTGAGCCAGCAGTTTTTTTTTTAATAGATTATTTTCCTTATGAATTCAAAATGTTTAGATGGTTTTGGTGATGTAAAGAAATATGGGTAATTTATTGGGATTCAAAATCTATAATTTATATTCTCAATACTAGTTCTTCTCGGGGACTAGTTTCTTCACCTCAAAGAATTTTTTCTCTCTGGGCTGGTGGTGAATTTGAGATAAAGTTAGCAAAGTATTTATTTCCCCAGAAAAAAGTCATACTATCAGTACATAGAATAAGTCAGCCACAGAACTTTTACAGAACACACTTTTGTTTTCTTTATTTCCTAATCTAAATGCTTTAGAGAAATATATGCCTTGATCCTGAGATATGGGTTCTCTTCGAATGACCTAAACCAGTGGTAGGTAAACTGTGGCTTGAGAGTCACATGAGGCTCTTTGGCCACTTGAGTGTGGCTCTTCCACGTGTGGGTGCGCACGTACAGTGCGATTGAAACTTTGTGGCCCATGCTCAGAAGTCGGTTTTCAGCTCTCAAAAGAAATTTCAGTCATTGTACTGTTGATATTTGGCTCTGTTGAGTAATGAGTTTGCTGACCAGTAACCTAAATTGATTGATTCCTTGGTTGCTTATTTCTTTCTCTTCTCAAATCTACAGAATGCTTATCCTTAATAGAGTTGTGAATTGACTTTAATTTTTACATGTATTATAAATGTCATTAGTTTTAAACTAATCAGTGTTCATAAACATGCAGGAATTTCATGGCCTTTACTTGTAATATTATTGCCTTTGTAATTACATGTAGATTTAACAATGGCAGGCATTGGTAGTTTATAAGATGTTAAACAATTAGATGTGGAAGCAACAAAGCAAGCTTTAATCATTAGTTTTTTATTAGTTTCTGAAAACATTTTAAATACTCTAATGAAGGCAGATCTCACCTTGAAAGGCAAATATTTTCAGATATAATGAACCAATGTTATAATTTTAAGTTTATTAGCTGTTTTGTTTTAAGGTCATACCTTTCTTTTCAAGGTCAGGTAGAAGTGGCTATGAAATGTATCATTTTGTGTTATTGGTCTTATTGGTAATATTTCAGATAAAATTATGAAATTTGCCAGCTCTGATATGAGAAGGATTTGTTTCTACTGAATCTTTAGAATCTTATTTTTTTTGTCATGTAAATGCCATACACCCTGCAGAGGAATCTGCTTCAGTGTCCTTGGCAAGGAAAAGCTGACTGGGCCCACAGGCCACGCTCTGTTTTAGAATCACTTTTCCATGCAAGGTGAATGTAATGAAAGAGCAAAGCTTTTTGGAAAGGGTCAGATTAAGGACTGAAAGCATCTTGTGGAGAATCCCTGTAGTAATGCCTTGTAAACCAAATTTCCACAACCTTAGAGTTACACTAAGTCTTAGATGAGTCTTAGAATTTAAGATGTCCACACAGACTTAGAATCACTCAGATTCTTCTGAAGCCCAGTATGACAGGGGACAATGGTGAAGGTCAAGGCTTCCCATCCCTGTTCAAATTAGTATCATTTTTGAATTTGTGGAATATGTTGGGCTTCTACATAAGTAAATATTACATAGATTAATATTATTGGAACAGTATTATGTAATATTTTCATTAAAAATAACTTTAGGTCAGCAAGATAAACTAGTCTTCTTCTAACATTCATTTTTGTCAAAATCAAGATAATTCCATGCAATCAAGAAGAATTACAAAATACTGACATACTTTAAAACTATTTATATGAGGAAAATACTAGAGCAATGTATACTAAAAATGTTGTTTATACCTGATAGGTGTGATTATCATCAACTGATGTTTTATTTATTTATTTAAATATTTTAAAAATCTCTAAATTTAAAAGAAACATAACTTTTATAATATGAAATAAATATTATTAGAATAAGAAGCCTTCTAGAGTAGCCACAAAGATTAAGAAGGCCAAGTTATTAATGCTGGATCTTTGACTAACAATCTGCAATCTTGACCAAGTCACTAAATATTTATGATTTTATATAAAAAATAGAAGAGCCCCAGCTGGTTTGGCTCAGTGGATAGAGTGTTGGCCTGTGGATCAAAGGATCCCGGGGTTGAATCCAGCCAAGGGCACCTACTGTGGTTGCAGGCTTCTCCCAGGCTAGGACCCTAGTCAGGGCCTGAGAGAAACCAATCAATGTGTTTCTCTCACAGCTATATTTCTCTGTCTTTCCCTCACTCTCCCTAAAAATCAATGAAAAAATATCCTGTGGTGAGGATTAATAAAAGAGAAGATTGAGCTAATTAGGCTAAGCAATTTGTAATATACCGACTAGGTCTAAAATTCTGAAAACTACCATATTAGGAAAAGCATCTGGATATATGTAGATTCAGTTGCATCGAATATTGTGTTCGTCACATCAGCAGCACTTCGAATAAGGGAAAACATCAACCCTCTGTAAAGCAGACAAGCTGTGATTACTTAGCTCTAGATTGTGAAACACTCATCACATAATAGACTTTTTATGGACTTAGCATAGCCCCATATATTTGGTGGTACAAATGAAATGTAAAATGAATTTCTCCACAAGGAATTAATAATAAATTTGGATAGAAATCAGATTGCCATATCAGTGAAGAACCATTCATGAACTAATGAAGTTTAAAATGCATTCTGTGTTGTGATATAGAGGACAGAATGGGATAATTTATGAAGTTATTGCAATCAATAAGTAAAAAGGAGGTAAACATATATGGGTATATCCAAGGACAGATGCCTACTGAGCTTTAGAAGTAAATTGTGAAGAGAGAAAAAAAATATGTTTTATGTTGTTTATCCCTATTATAAGTCTGAGAGATCTGAGGGTGATAAAACAGAGCTTGGAAGGACCTACCAGAAATAACCTGCCTCTATTAAGAAGGCTGAGAGAAGAGAATTCTGTTAGAAAAAAATAAAGCCTTATAGAATAGCGGGGAGGGAACCCTCAATGTTAACCTTTTCTTTAAATATTTCTCCTTTTCCATAGCTTCTTTTTTATTATTAGTTTTTTCCTTATATGCTTTCCATAAACATGGTACAGTCTTTCATAACTTTGCAGAATGACTTGGCTTGCCAGCTGCATTTCCTTAAGTAAGAATAGTAATACTTTTAGAAGCAGAAGTGCCAGCTTCTTGTTATTTATTGATTTTTCCATGTTACCTATCTAGATAGATATATAGATGATATAGTGTATATACATACATATGTATGTTATATATATATACACACACTTTATTAAAAGAATGTACAGGGTAAAATTAAGAATGTGTCAAGGAAATTTCATGTAAGGTACATCTATCGATGTTTCACTTGTTTATAATGGTGATGGGTAAAATTCAGAAAATGTCTGTTGTGACAATTTAAAAGTTTGTATTTGGGTAGAATAAAAACCTGGCTTATGCTTCATTACATGGCTGACTTCATTATAGCAAAACCATGCACACTGTGTCTGTCAGTTAGATCCTCATTTCCTTTCCCAGGCACTAATTAAGAAGTCCTTATCATTCAGGGAAGGATAAATAATAGAGGCAATTACTGTCAGATATAGACATATTTAATAAACTTGGACAACCTACCTGTCTAGTTCTGATGACACAACATATTACTTTCAGCTTCAGAGTCAGAGGCTCAAGTTTTCATGTGAGTGAAGGCTGACATCAAGAGTTAGGAGAGCTGCTGCTTTTTGTCAAACTCTTCCTTAGCTAAGCAACTTTCTTGGCCTTGTTCCTTTGTGTATGGAGAAAAGACTACATAGAAACTATTGAAAATGTCATAGGAGAAATGAAGTTCCTTACCTGCAGTGATATAGAGTGCAAAAATCACATCGGATTTAGAGTAAATCATGTACAATTTATCAAGGTTTTCTTAGAAATATGTCAAGCAACTATCGGGGACAGCTGGGTTGATGGTGAGTAGCTCTACTTTTTGAATTGCTTTGACCATATTATCCACACATGGCCTCCTCCTGTGCAATAGGATCTGCTGCAGATTCAAGGTGACTTGTGTTTTCTTTCAAGGTAGTCTAAATTTTTTTCCTCTGACTGTTGGATGACAAAATTGCTGATTTCATCTTTCAGCTTCCCAGAATTTTTCTTGACTCTGTAATGCAGTAGGTTAACAGTGAGTAAATTGGGCCAATCCATTGTGAATTAGAACTGGACAGAGTAAGATAATTCATGCCTGTGTGGTAAGACTATCATTCATAATGTTATGGCATTTCCCTTCATTTCAGGCCATTTTTTTTGCCTTAAAACATGCTACTAAACTGGAAACAATTCTCCTCCAAAAAGTAAAGCTAGGTTGGAATATGTTATGATTACCAAGGAATCTAACCAAACTGGGTGCAGTGAGCCTCCATAGATAATTCAATAAATGATTTCACCACAACTTATTTTAAATTACTTAACAGTTTTTTTAATGAAAAATAGCAATTCCATACTTGAAATTTTCAAAGTATAAAGAATGCCTTTAAATATACCTAAGATCTTTCTCATATTGGTGGTAGAGGGAAAGAGTGAAGAGTTTTTATTTTAAGCATGGAAACTGTACAAACATCTGAATAATAGTTTAAATAAAACTTAGTGACAGCCTTGACATAAGCAATTCTTAAAGCTTTGTTGTGGATATTTGATTATATACAAATGCTAACAAAAGACAACATTGATTAAAGAGTATGCAAAAAAATTGCTACAATGTGAAAGAGGATATTTATTCCTTTTATGGAAAAATAAGATAGATGAAGGTACCTTAGATTTCCCTACCTCCTTTGTTTTAATTCACTAAAGATCTTGATAAATATCCCTTCTAGGAATAAAATACAGAGGTTGGAAGCATTATAGAGCACAATAGTTAGCTAATCCTACTTTTTATTATTTGCCAACTATGAGCATGTCATAAGAAATGTATTTAACTTTTCTAAGTCAGTTTTGAAATAAAAAAAATTAAGTGATTACTTTACAGGGTTGTCTTAAGACATGCTAGTTTACATTTATCAGTAATGTATGATCTGCTTGGCATTTTTCTAAGTCCATTGAATTGCTAAAATAAGCCTGTGAGGTAGGAGCTAGTATAATTCCTATTTTCAGGTGAGAAAAGTGAGGAACACATATTTTGTCTTCCAAATCACAGAACACTAAATATATGAACCCAGGTTTTAAGTTCTAGAATCTAATCAGATTAGCCACTATGCAAGAGTACTTACGAGAATTCAGTATTGTATCCAGACAGAGAATAGCTCATAAATAATGTCTTCAGAGGCTGATAGTTAATACTCTATTTCTTCCCTGAGTTCACAATTAATTAAAAGGCAAGCATTAGGGTCAAATGAAGATCTGAATATTACTGATAAACTGATTGGGAAATGTGGCTGTAGAGTTATAACTAAGTAAGCATGATATTAATTCCCCTCTTGGACTTCTGGTCAATAAATGGCCCCAAAAGGAACAGTCTCCTTCCCCACTCCTGGGAAGGAACCAGAATGTTTTCATACTATAAATAAGTCCAGTAGAAAAAGAGAGCCAAGATGGTTCCCAGTTATACCTACTTGGCTTCTACGTCTAAACTCTCTGTTCAGATTAGACTGTTCTCTTGAGAAACAACAAGTGGCAATTGGGGAGATAGGTCTCCAGTATCATCTAATGTACCTCCACTGGAAACAAAAGGCCAGAGTTGTTCCTCTCTGAAACCCACCACAATTGCTCTTTCTATTACTAGCACTATAATTGCTATTGTTAGCATTATTTCCCAACAAAAGACAGAAATCGTGATTTCAGGGTACTCTCTTGTCTCTCTCATCCTAGTCCAAGAGCTGCTAAGAAGGAAGCAACATTTGCCTTGTTTTAAGCACAGCCCAACCTAAAGTTTGCTGCCATGCTGGGCCAGCTGAAGAAAGACCTGTGCTCCACTTTTGGCTGCCTTTGGTTGCCTCGAGTGAGGCAGGAGCTCCCTTTCCAGGGCTGCAAATGTCAGGGGGGTCGTCTTGCCCCACCTACATGGAAAGCAGGGAGAACAGTAGTGATAATCTGCTTTCTAGAAGTCACCAGAAGACCTTCATCTTCTTGCTCAGGTAGAAGCATTCTATTTGGATGTAGTTTTAGAAGGCATTCTCCTCATTAGCAGGGGAATTGCTCTGTTCTTAGAAGTGCTGTAAGTACTGAGTGAGATGTGTTCTCCTTGGAGTTATTCTTATCTAGTTCATTGAAAGGCATATACACAAGAGCCTATCAATAAATGTATTCAGAAATGCTGCATTTTTTCAAAGAAAGTGAATTTTTCATGGAAACTCTGCCAGGAACCAGAGAGAGATAAGCCCAGGATATTAGCCATGGTAATGTTAGATGATATCACAATAATGAGGGTATGAACCAAGAGGTGATCTGATCTCTGTGTCTATAGTAGTTGAAATAATAAGCCACTTAGTAAGAGAGCATATCAATGGGAGATGTAAATGCTATATGCACTTTCAAAGCCTAACTCTGCTAGATTTACAAATCCCAAATTTAATGCTGCTCTATTTATTGAAAGTCTTGCCCTATAGTTGTCAAAACAATTAGTCATCCTTTAAAACAATTATTTGCAAATGCATTTAGTTAAAGGCATCTGAGATGAAACTAATAGTGCATTACACCCCATGGAAAAAAATCGTCCCAATGCCACTAATGTGTTGCTTCAAACCCATGTAAGCAAAGCAATTTAGGCTGGTTAGTCCTCAAGAAAAAAAACACACAAACAAACAACAACACAACCACACTGTGGATTATGAACTCTGTTAAAAGCCAGAGGCTAAAAGTCTAGTCAATCCTTCCTACCCCTCATCCCCATTCTATGGGAAGTCTCAAAGCAGCAACTTGCTTGACTTGATGCTACTGAGGTAAAATAGCCCCTGAAAGGATGCATTTACTTACTTGAACCAATGAACTTTATTGGGGGTGCTGTGGGCTTCAGTTTTCCATTTAGCTTGAGAGCACTAAATGCTTTCCTGAGAAGTAATAGCTTTAAGGTAAATGAAAGGAGAATAACAAAAGCACTAGGGAACTGCATTTTTATTTTTATTTTGTAACTGCACTGTACTTTTCGTGGATCACAGAACAATTGTCATCCTCCCTTGTTTATTCTGACAGCACTTCCGGAGGTCTTCTTGTTCTCTGGTAGAGGAGAAATTGAGGAAGGAAGACTCCTAGACTTTCTTCATTCCTACTGAGATTACCTGCAACTACATGATCATTTCTAATCCACAGATTCTTCTTTATGGTGAAATATAGAGTAATTCATTTACATTAAGTCTACTTCTTGAGGGAAAAAAATGAAAAAAATATTTACATGTTTTATCAAGTACTTCTTATTTATCCTCATTCCCTCAACCTCAACCAGAGGGCTTTTCCCTGTTCTTTTACTTATCATATATCAATGTGCTACATTTCTCATCTCTTTCTTCTCAAATATCAATGTTCTCTTCACACATTCAAAGCCAAACCATATTTAGCATTTTGCAAAGTCATTCACTTGCCCATCTTGAATTAACTTTCTTCTTTGTCCCCAATTTCTATAGTCTCCAGGTACCTGTATTTTGAAAACTAATATTTTTCTGTCTTAATTTGGCTTTCATTTACTTCTAGGTTTTATTCTTTTTGTTTTAATATCTTAATTTATATATATATCTCATTGTTACCAGATTTCTTGCCCATTTGGGTAATTGAGTTTTTAGTGCTTAAAACTTCATAAGTAACAACATGTCTTCTCTAAAACATTTTCTTCCCCCAATCCCTTCTTTACTCCCATTACCTCAGAGGATTTCTTACAAGTGTTTTGGACAAATTGTAAGGGAATTCAATAGGTATTGCCATTTTAAAACAAAGTTTTCATGCTCCCTTTTTCCATAAGTAAAATTATTAGCATATGAGGGGAGCAGAGGTTGCCCCTTCAAAATATGCTTCTTTGGGATATTGATTATGATAAGCTTGTTATTTTTAAGAAAGAGCAGATTCAGGAAAAACTTTTGACCTTTTCCTCAACTGCCTGAAAGAATTTAGATTATAGTACTGCTCCAGGAAGGGAGCTCTCATTATAGATATAACTATAAAAAGTTGTATGTCATAATTTTTCCTACTGTCACCTAGCTCCACATGACACTATATAAATAGACTCCAATCTAATGAACAAAATAAACTGAAGAACAAAACAAAAACAGAAATAAGTTACAGCGAACAGACTGACAGCTGTCAAAGGGGACAGAGGAGAAGAAGGTGAAGGGATTAGCCAAAGAACATTCATGCATGACAGAGACACAGACAGCAGTTTGATGATGGGCAGAGGAAAGCTAGAGGTGAGTAAAAAGTAGGGAAAATAATAAAAATAAAGTTTAAAAAATATTCTATATCTAAAAAAAACATAACTTGGCTAAGATTACATGCTATTCTGTGATAGATCTTAGAATTTGAACCCATAGGGTTGGGACCCACTATTCCAGGAACTTACCTTGATTTAGACCCATCCAATTTCATGGCATGTAAAACCTCCCTCAGTATATTAAATGCTAAGTAAATAACTATTAAATTTTTCTAAAAAACTCATTAATTTGAGAAAGGTTAAAACCTAAGTTTGTAGAGGCTAATGGAATATAGGACTAAGGCTAGTAAAGTGAGAATGAGAAAAAACAGTATTTTTTCCCCCTATTGTCAAATCCATGCCAATATGGTAGAGCTCCTAAGCCAAAAACAACATTGGTCTTTTCAATAATGTCTTATAAACTCTTTTAAAAATATTTTATTAATTTTTTACAGAGAGGAAGGGAGAGAGATAGAGTTAGAAACACTGATGTTGGATCAGCTTCCTCCTGTACACTTCCTACTGGGGATGTGCCCACAACCAAGGTACATGCCCTTGACTAGAATCAAACCTGGGACCTTTCAGTCCACAGTCTGATGCTCTATCCACTGAGCAAAACTGATTTTGGGTCTTATAAACTCTTGAATATTCAACATTTCAATCTGCTAAAGGTAATGGTCCAGGAATCCTCTTCATAAAGTTCACCCAGAAATTTTTAGAAAAAAAGTCTTCAGTATAGCACTCAACATTGAAAAAAACATGTCTCTCTCCTCACTTAAGAAAACTAATGTGAAAGTGAAGATTACGTAGAGATTTTGGAAAATGATTGGTCCCAAATACATTTTTCAACAGGTTTATTTTTAATGATAAGTATGTATTTTTAACCTAATGATTTATGTAGCAGAATGGGAACCAGTTTTCAATATATTAATTTTTAAAAAAAGATTTGGGTGTGCAATTTTAGGTTTATAACAAAACTGAGAGAAAGGCACAGATATTTATTATATATCCCTTGCCCTTATTATAGGGGTATGTAATCCCTTCATTATCAACATTGCTAACCAGGATGGAACATTTATTTATTTTTTAACAAAAGATGGCCTTACATTAACACATCATAATCATCCAAGATCTATAGTTTATCTTATGGTTCATTCTTGGTGCTGTACATTCTATGGATTTGGACAAATGTATAGATCACCATTAAAATATTGTGTAGAATAGTATCACTGCCCTAAAAATCCTCTGTGTTCTGCTCATTCATCTTTCTATCCCTCCTCTCCCACAACCACTAGTCATTTCATCATCACAGTAGGTTTGCCTTTTCCAGAATATCATGTTGTTATAATAATACAGTATTCAATTTTCATAAAATTCCTATTTTGCCTGTGGGTTTTTTTAACATATCCCCTCTCTCTGAATGGTATTTCCAGCCACGTTCTCCTAGAATATTTCTGCTGACAATACCCAAGTCAAAGTCTACCCATCAACAGAAGTAGGTCTTCCCCATCCATCCTAATCTCCCTGTTTACAGGTCCTTCTGGGTTCCTGTGACACATTAGAGTTTCCTTGTTATCCATCAGTACACCCCAATAATTTAATGACACCATTACTTACCCTCAGCAAGATAAACGGCTATTCCATGGCAGCAGCCAGCATCTCACAGTCTCTTTTACCTTCATACATTTAGATTGTCACTAAGCACATGAACACTGTTTTAGAAATATGTATTAGTTGATCGAGGCTCTTCCCTGAGCCTCTTACAATATTCAATTGTATAAGTTTACCAATGAAAACTTAAATTATGTATTTTACCTGAAAAATACTTTTCAGATTAAAGAAGATGAAAATACCCCTACTTTAAGCAAAACAAGTGCTTGCCTTCTCTCTAATTATTATAAATCAAAGCCTGAACATTTATGCTATTCAAGATTTCAAATTTTTTCCTAACTTCCTCCAGCATGAAATCCAATCAAGTGTTTGTGTCCTGCTGTTTTCTACATTCACCTCCAAGCACTCATTGTAACATATATACTAATTGTGATTCTGTTTAATGATTTTTTCAAGTTGTTTTTAATACAGAGTTGCTTTAGTACAAGTTGTTTTTAATACAGAGCTCTACAGTAGCATGGCATATCCTATTACTTATAATTGCATCAGTTATTTTGCCACCAGCTTCCAGAAATAATTAAACACATTCTTCTTGATAGGTAATCAGACAGCATTAACCTCTTGCAGTATAGAGAGTAGTTTATCCTTGTGTTGAATCCAGCTGGGCTCTTCCCTAACAATTGAAAAACACAAAATTTTTTGTGATGTTTTATCTTTTGTCTTCCACTAAAATGTGAACTCCATGCTCCCCTTTCCCATGGATGTATTATCTTGGCATCAGCCAGTTAAGAACCTCCCTCCTTCTGTAGGTATGTGAGTGTGACACCTAACTATTGGGTTAATTTGTTTTATCTGATGTGATATCTTATTTAATTCTGATGTTGTCTGGGCCATCTGTCTTCAAACCCTTTCCCAAACTAATAAATTTCCAGTTTCCCAAGCTTTAATTCAAAATACATGTTTAGAGGGTTTTAGCTTAGAGTCTAAGATGAACTTTAAATTCCTCTGATACACTTTTCCTCTAGCTACAAATTTCTTGTCTGAACAGCTTTCTGGAGGGTTGAAATCATCTGCCATTAACTTAGACGCTTTGCCTATGACCTCTATTTTTTCTCAGTTAACCTCTTATGCTGAACAATATCACTTGCTTCTAGCTATCTCTTATTTCCCAGGTTGATCTACTTTTTATTAAAACTCAGGATTCAATAATTCTTTTTTGGATTGTAATTATTTCTATATGATTGTTTCTCTATCCCCAATATAGGTCACTTTTTTTACCTTGTACTGGATTCATCTGAATAAAATATATTTTACTATTTATGTCTATGAAAGGAAGATACCTTCCCTTATCAATTCTAAATGTAGTATTAGCATTAAATAGTTCATTGATGCTCAATAAGAAGATTAGATTTTTGGCAATTTTAAACTTCTGGACAGAGCTATGAACCAATCAATATGTCAGGCAAAATAACACAGAATTTTCAAACACCTTAGTGGACTATCGTTAGATGAAACACAATCTAACTAGTAATGTTGATAATCTATCATTCTTAGAACATGCACTTCCAATTATCCCAAGCCATCTCAAAAGTTCTGTTTCACCCAGCAAATTTGTTTTAAGAAGGCAATACGTTATTTAATATATTTAAATGTTTCTATTGTATACGATTATAAAATCTTTAAGTTTGTATTGCTATGTAAATAATTAGCCCTTAGTATTGAAAAGGTCCTTAATGTATAATCTCATGAAATCCACCTAACAAGGTAGTTATTCTTTTCCATATTTTACAAGTTAGAAAATGATGGTTCTGAGAAGAACAAGTATTTTCCTAGTTTGCCTGCAGAGATAAGTCAGTCTTCATATAGGTATCTAAGTTCCAAGGAAATGGATTGCTCAGGTGACATTTGAATGTATTTTGATAGTGTTTCTCTTAAAATTTCCAGCTTATTAAATTTCTTTTCAGAATTTTTTAACAGACCTTTTTGCATAATCTTTTCAAGAGAGAATTTTGACCTCTAAAAAGCCCTAGATACTTGGTTCTATCAGCTACCCACACCTTCTAGGAGCCTAATCGGCTGGTAAAGATATGGTATGGGAGGACCAGCTTTCTCTTAATGTGGTTCCTCTTTTGAGAACCTCATAACCTTATTCTGGATCTTTGAATTTTATTTTATTTCTTGATATTGAATAAATGAGGAGTTAAGAGCTCAAATGTTCTACAGTTAATCAAACACTGCTTATGGAAATGTAGAAGTGTGTGTGTGTGTGTGTGTGTGTGTGTGTGTGTGTGTGAGAGAGAGAGAGAGAGAGAGAGAGAGAGAGAGATATCACTTTATTTTATAAATATTTGTTTATTAAAATCAATACCTTAACATTTAGACTGTTTTTCCTATGGAATCTGATTTGCTAGAAAATATTTGACATGTAGATGAACAAATTGGGAGAAATATATAGTTACATTTGTCCTTAGGCATCCAGGTTCTTGAAATAGTGGCTTGACAGAGAAGAATTTTCTTCATAACTTTAAATGTCATGTACAGATTACAATTTTTTGTTAACATAAACAATATAATTTATTTTAAAGTATATTTGAATTTAGCTTAAAATTAAGAAAAGAGGGTGGGATGAAGTGAAGGGAAGAGAAGCCAAAGATAAGGCCTTTAAAAATCAGTATTTTTAGAATGGAGGGGGTGGAGGGACAAACCTGAAGAGCTAGAAAATTGACCAATTGAATATACTGTTTACCAGAGGCTTAATTTAAAAAGTCTGTTCTTGGCCTCCCTTTCTAGGACTTTACTTTTAAAGTTACATAAAAATAGAGAATTAGGCAGATCTCCCAAGATATTCAGATGTCTGTCATCTAATGTTTTCAAGGTTTTCCTTCTCTCATAGCAAAAAGCAAGGAGGGAAGATTGTACTTTCACCCTCTCAGTTTCAAGTGACAAAGAAGAAAGAAAAAAAATGAGGAAAAAAAAAGAAAATAAGAACGTAGATTGATTGGTAAAACATATCTTACTTTCTCTGCCATTTAATATTGGTTGGATTGCTATCAGTAGTAAAAATTATGAAATTTACTGAAAGAAGCCATATTTAGGAAATTTAGATATAAATAAGGTATGGGTATTGGTTTTAAAAAAATAAAAGGTCAATTTCAAAACCAAATCACATTCTACTAGTAAGAGGGCACATGGAAGATTAACCTCTCAAACACACTGAGGGCATGTCTAGCTCACTGAGTCAGGCTTGCAAAAACACAAGCAATAGAAGCTGCTGAATTCACACTGACATTGTCACACTGGTTCTATTTTAATTGCTTTACATGTATGTACTTGCTAAATCTTTACAATAACCCTATGGAGATAGGCAGTATTGTTTTATAGATGATGAAAGTAAGGTCAATAGAATTTAATTAACTTTCCCACAGTTTGGACACTTAGTAAAATGAGTCTTCAGAATTTAGACCTGAATAACTTTATGTTCAATAACCTTATGTTCTACTGCCTAGGCTAGCAATTTTGGCAAGAATGTACATTGTTGTGTAATTGTCTGTGTCCCTGTATTTGCTTGTAGACCAAAAGGGTTGCATTTCATTACATCCTACCTATGAAAGTGAAAAAATATAAAAACTATAATGAGGTAATTTAAGTGGTCTTATCAAAACTTCTGAGTAGTGAGCAGTTCATGGGACTATTGACATTGGTCCCATGAAACTCCTTCTTTGATCCTTGATTAGTGCCCTTTTTTCCTCTCTCTCTCTCTCTCATTACGTTTTGTTTTAATGGGTCTCAATATTCTGTGACAGATATTTGGTCAAGTTGTTTGCATTAAACAGTACAGATTTTAAAAACTAATAAAACCAAATGGTTCATGAAACGTTCTCCTTTCCTTTGGAATGTTTTAAGATGCGTGGTAATCATTGACCAGACCTTTATTGTTAAATGGCCAATTGAAACAAAAGGTTCTGAATCCATTCCTCCTTTAATGCCTCTTTCCCAGTTCTAGACCAACTTGATTATTAGGGGCAATCATTTCTCCTAATAGCTGGGGAAAACCCTCATCAAAGATTGGCCTATCTTCATGCATAACTATCTCTGTCTAGCACAATTTCATAGTTAAACAGAGATGCTTGGCCAAACATGGTAAAAAAAAAAAATTTTGGCCTACCCATGAAGTAGCCCTAGTGTTTCTGTATGCTGACATTTTTATGATTATAAGTGTGGCCTACATAAATCCTTTTATCCAATGAATCTCCAACATACATACTGAATTACTATTCCTATTCTTTCACATACAACTGAAAAAACAACACGATTTTACTCCTCCCTTGATGCACTTATTTAACTCTTTCTTCACCTCAAGTGTTTCTTCTCTGCAGAGTAGTCTGGATACTTCCTACTATTTATTCTGCAGTTTTGGCACTTGTATAATTGAATGCTGCTCTTTTTTCAGAGACTCATATAAGTACTTTCAAATTTCTGAAAGCGGCAATTCTTAAAAATAAATTACACGCACACACACAAAAAAATCCCACAACAACAGGATAGTTGATTAAGAAACTTTTCTTTCCTGAATGTTTAAATCAGATCTGCTGTTTTTAATTCATTTTCTTCAAATAAATGATTTTTATTTTCTACGCACCTTAGAGGTTGGTAATTCCCTTGACTATTAAAGGAATTTTTAAAATGTTTCTGCATAATTCATAGTGAATGTAATGCTCAGAAACTGGCATTATTTGAGTATGCATATTAATTATTTATATGCAAATTAAGAACCATGGGATGCAGCACCACTGGAATATATAACTCTTGCTGCTTTTTCTAAGGTAGTACATTTCTTGTACCTTTGTGTTATTTCTTTATATAACATTTTCCAACTCACCCAAATGTCTAATCATATTAAGATCTTAACTTTTGCATTAACCAAAGCAATTATGAATATGAGTAGATGGAAATTGTTAATATAAAGCAATTATACCTTATGGCTCATCCTCAGAAACAGAAATATATGCCTTTTGAGTATTTTCCTTTATGAACCATATATTTCAAACACCTCACCTCAAAGTATATTTTTCTGAACTTGAAAATTTTCTATTTATACCCATTGATTTTCTCCTAAAGCAATATTTAGCAAAACATAACTCCAAACTAATGATACAATAATATTTCACTTGATTATGACCTCCAATCTGACAATACTTATATCCACAGTGAGTCTCCTTCATTGAGGGAGATAAAGAGAATTGAGATGAAGGCAGAGGGGTAATCATTAAAAGCAGCAATCTCAGGATATATTATATTCCAAATGCATCAAAAGCATCCTCTGAAGTAGATTTAGAAGTGAAAAGCTTTAGTTGAACTTTGAAATTGGCACAATGTCTCATTCTTAAGGTAACAAGTCATCCTGGACCACAAATCCTGGAAACTGGGGTGATATCAAGAGGTACTTTAGTCCTGTACCCTTTGGTAAGCTTATGTGGCAATCTTTAAATGAAGTCAGTGGTGACAGGAAATGAAATAAATGATATAAACATCAGCTTGTGAGTCTTCTGTTTCAAGATGTACTTAGAAAAGTGCTACCATTGTTCTGGATTAATATTTGCATTCATAATTCACCTCAGATTGGACCTATATAGAATTTGAAATGGAAGAAAGTTGGTCTTTGGTAGCAATAGCACTGCCATTACACTTACTCATTTCCTTTCTTCTTAGATTGTCTTTGCCCAGGCCCCAGTTTTCTAGCTATTTTCCTTTCCTTTCTTTCATCACCATTCTCCAATCAAAATATGTACTCCAAAAAGACCTAAACTTAGACATTTAGAGTAAAAGTCATATTGAAATGTACTACTCCTCCCAGATAATTTTTGCAGAAGCAGAAGCTAAAGCCTGAAGAGAAGGGAAATATCTGAGCTGATAGATTTTAAGAAATAACATGGATGTGAAAGACACATTCTTTAAGACAATAAAGCCTGCATAGCTACTTTACATGGGATGGATACCCATCCATTCATAAAACAAGGTCTTTTAAGAAAAAAAATAAATATTGCTATGGTTCATAAGGCATATGAATATGAAGCATATCAAAAATGTGCTGAAATTTCACATAAAATCATACCATCTAATTTGAAAATCAAATATATTCAGTAAAGAAAATGAAAGCAAGAAGCAATATTTTAAAATGAGTCTATACCCACAAGATTATCTTACCATGTCTCTTGACTAGTCCTTCCTTATCTAACACTGGCAGTATCTTTGCACCTAACAAGGCATCTTCTTTTCTTATTTATAATTGTTAGCTAGTCCAGACCTTCATCACTTTAGAATTAGATTCTTCCAACTATCCTTAAGGAATCAAACTGGACTCCTTAAGCCCATTGTTTACATCAGAACATCTGCAAGCAACTGCAGAATATAGCCTCTCACAGAAAAATACATGGTGGAATGAACAATTGAAAGTGTCCTGAGCATTGTCCAGTATAACTTGTCTCTTAGTCCTGCTATTGATTATCTCACTACTTTATATTTCTGAGATAAGATTCCATGATCTGTAATTCCTGAGCTGATTCTGGTTTCCAGTTAATCTCTTTCAACATAGCCATTATTCAGGAAGCTTGACCTAATCTTGCCCTCTGATTAGTGGTACCTTATTTTCTTATTTATGAATAAGCCATTGACAGTGCAAATATTCCTAACCAAATTTTTCAAAGCTTCCCCAAATTGACTCACTGCTGCTCCAGTGAGAACAATCTCCTCATGAAATCCCTCTAGGATTTCAAAAATTCTGCTCTTTCACTTTAAATTTGCCCTTTTTTTCTTCCCTTTCTTTTGAATTCTTATCCATTTTTTCAAGAAGGATTATACTCAGGCAGTTTTTCTACCTTTATCTGGGCCCTCACATAACCCACAATCTAGTCTTTCTTTCTACACTGCCTTTAACTGTTTAATATGTTTGAGTCTTATTTTCCAAATTACAGTTAAAGTTAAATAAATCAATTTCAAAATCTTATACTTAATGGTATGGCTTTCTTAACTCCAAAAAGAGTTCTGAGCACATGATAGGTATTTACATAATATTAGTTTAATTTCAAGGGCTTAATCAATAGTTATTACTTGACTTTAATGAAAACAGAAATGGAATGAGGTTCTGCATGTTAATAATGGATAAAAGTGTTTATACTTTGGGCTCCTAGGAGAAACTAAAAAGAGAAAGAAAAGTGAAGATGCAGAAGAAATAGTGTATCTTATAAAGTTTCAGAGTTCAATTTTGTTTTAATTCAATAAACATGCATTTAAATTACAAGTATAGATATTATTTAAGCAATGTAGAGGTTACTGAGATAAACAATTTTTAATATTCAAGAATAATAAAATCTAGAGGGAAAAGGAAGTCTAAATCAAGGCAGGAAAATATTGGTTTCATAGTAGAAGTACTATTGGAGACTACATAATAAACACAGAAGAAAAATAAATTAATTCAAGATAGGCTGATGAATTACTTCACAAAAATGACAGACATGGTTTGGCTTTGAAGAATGGACAAAATATTGATATATGGGAAGAATGAGCATTCTCAAGTGTTAAGTAAACAAGGAGCCCATTAGACTGATGATTCTAATGCTTTATCAGTCTATGTAAACAAACAAAAACCTAAGCCTGTCAATGCCTCAAGATTAAGAAATCAAAAACTAAATACAGCCAATCACAAACAGCCAACTAGGTTTTCCAGGCAACAGGTTAACCAATGGCCAATCAAACAATTTCCTTATTTTATTTCAAGTCTTCTCTATAAACTGTCCCCAAGCTACTCTGCCCCTAACCACTTCTAGTTTGGTACTGCCTGATCAGAATCCATTTTTGCTCAAATAAACTTTTAAATTTTTAATATGCTTTCCCTTATCTTTTAAAAAATTTATTTTTATTGATTTTTTTTACAGAGAGGAAGGGAGAGGGCTAGAGAATTAGAAACATCATTGAGAGAGAAACATCAATCAGCTGCTTTCTGCACACCTCCCTATGGGGTGTCCCCAACAAAGGTCCATACCCTTGACCAGAATTGAACTTGGGACCCTTCAGTCCAAAGGCCAATGCTTGATTTACTGAGCTAAAACAATCAGAGCAGCTTTCCCTTATCTTTTAACAAAAGAGTAATATCTTATAAATGAGGGTGGGAGAGAGAGGATGAGCAAAATATTGCCTATCTCTGAAACCTTCATAAGATATCTGAAAAGATGGGGTTTGGAGACTTCCATCCTGCTGTTCCTCAATTATACCTTTTATAATAAACTATTAATCTAATAAGTAACCTGTTTTCCCAAGTTCTGTGAGCAGCACTAGCAAATGAACCAGTGAGTAGAAAACGCTGGGAATCTCTGATTTATAGCTGGTCCATCAAGGGCACAGGTGACAATCAGGACTAGGGAATGGTGTCTAAATTAGGAGAGCATTCTTGTGCAACTGAGCCCTTAACTTGTGAGAACCCTTGCTATCTCCAGGGAGATAGTATCAGAATTCAGTTCATTGCCTGGTGATGTGGAGAACAAAATATCCATTGGATTACTTAACTCGGAAAATTGTACATGTCTTTACCTCTACTCCAAGCATGTCAAACTCGAAGGCTAACAGAGGCCAAATAAACGAGGTTTAAGTTTATGTGGGCTGCAAAAAAATAAAAGCTTCAATTTTCATAGAAACATAGGGAGGAGCCATCATGCTGTTTCATGATGGTGGATTGGGGTGGAGCGGGTGGTGCAAGTGCCAGCAGAGATTGCACAGTTTGAACTTCTTTCCAGAGGAAGCATTAGACTTCCTTATCCACTTCCCCAGATGTGGGACAGAAGGGGAAGAAGAGAGGTATATAGTTTATAAGCTTCAGAAGTCAAACATCAAAAATGAAACCAGACTGTTTATTATAATTTGCATATAGCATTTGCCCACTGGGACAACTGAAGCAGAGATACTTGATACTCATGGATGGAAGACAGTAGATGATAGGAACAACCATTATATCAAAAGCTGACCTGAACTGTGATCTTCTCCAACACCTTCCCCAGTTTAACTCTCTTATTGCTGCTATCCACCCTCTTAGCACCTGAAAGAAAAATGGATGATTTCTCTTCAAATTAATTTACAATCCTAAGTAAAAAGTACAACGAATGACATTTAGAGATATACCAATGGAACAGTAAGTTACTGTAGTCTTTAGTGAAGAGACAGAGAGCTTTAAACAAATTTCTCAATATCGTAATTCATGAAAAAGAATCAAAAGGCAATGAGACTCAGTGTCTATAAGCAATGTGGACTGAACAGTTGAACAATTAGCTACTGAATATTGTCCCTGAAGCTACGTTTTTCCCCATTGCTTCTTAGTGTCAGGGTTATCAAAGCAATTATTTCTCTTTCTGCCATATCTTAGCACCTTGGGCAGAAATATTGAATAAAATGATCTTAGGGAATTAGGATTTCATTGCTGGAAAAACACAGGGTCTGATCAAGCTCCAAAAATAAAGGCACTGATTTTATATTTGTAATATCTTAGCTGAAAGCTACACCCAGGGAGGCTTGCAATTTCTGATAGAACTTTTCAAGTTGTGTCTCCTGGTATATTTTCAGTGGATGGGTAAAATGGTTGATATTTGCATTTTAGTCACTATAAATATGGGGTAGCATCTCCAACACCCAAAACGTGGCTTAAATGTCAGTATTAATTATGTCATACAAAACACACCAAGAAGGTATGAAA
The DNA here is from genome assembly GCA_011751065.1 of Lasiurus cinereus. Lineage (NCBI taxonomy): Eukaryota > Metazoa > Chordata > Mammalia > Chiroptera > Vespertilionidae > Lasiurus > Lasiurus cinereus. Next base: position 41,538,141 of record JAAGEH010000041.1, read on the forward strand.
AGGTTCACTGCTCACATAGTAAGCTTTCTGGGGAGAACAGAGTGGCTGCCAAGTAGGTCTAAAATGGTTTGAAAGAGCAGAGAAAGGCTATTGACTTGGGTTTTCATGCTGGTTCATGATGGTGGGTTGGGGTGGAGCAGGTGGTGAAAGTGCCAGCAGAGGTTGCACAGTTTGAACTTCTTTCCAGAGAAAGCATTAGGCTTTCTTATCCACTTCCCCAGATGTGGGACAGAAGGGAAAGAAGAGGGTATGTAGTTTGTAAGCTTCAGCAGTCAAACATTAAAAATGAAATCAGACTGTTTATTATAATTTGCATATAGCATTTTCTTCCTATTGAATATATTTGGTATCAACATAACTGAACATAATTTGCAAGGTTCCTAGACTTGGAACCTTGTTGTTGACAAGGACTGATTTCTAATTTGTATTCAACAGTGGTTTGAAAATCATTCCTTGATAAAGTTGTTGGATAAAAATACTGAATAACCAGTTATTCTACAATAACATTATTTTTAGTATAAGTATGTTCCATGCAATACTTAAAATGTATTTGTACTAAAAAAATATTTATTTTGTATCTGAAATTCAAATTTAAATGTGAGTCTTATATTTTTATCTGCTAAGTCTGGCAACCCTTATCCTTGACATAGATATTGAGAAACTCCTGAATCAGTTTTGTTTATTAACAATGTTATCCCTCAAATTTTCTCATTGAGGTTAAGACCCTGTCATTCTTTCCGATCTCCCTCTGTAAGGGCAGGTAGCCATGAGTAAATGCTCAAGGAATATTTGTTTTATGGGGTGTTATAAAAACAAAGTTCAACCAATTAAAGATCTAATTGGCTTCATTCAACAATTCATGAATTGGGCAGCATCCCATCTAGCAAACAGAAAGGAGCTTGGAGGAAGGCTTGGGTAGCCAGAAAGGAGTGACAAGGGAGTGCATTGTTTTAGGCAAGGTCACTTCCACTTAAATGGGAAAGAAGGGGACTAATTGGTCAGATTACCTCACTTTGGCTGACCAGGAAATCCCAGACTGACAGGTTAAAGGTTACTTTCCTGAAGAGGCTGAAACTGGCATTAGGTTAGGCATGAAGCCTTGGTTTGATGCGGGATTTAGCAGAGGTAACTCTGTTTAGGGCCTATGGTCTCTTTTTAACAGAAGCCTTCCTCTGAAAATCTTATCGTTGTTTTCAAATCAGTTTTGGGAAGTGTTCAATTGTGTTGGTTGATCTGAGCCTCCAGAAACAAACAAACAAACAAACAGGAAAACAAACAAACAAACAAAAAAACAACTGAAAACACATTGACTGGAAGGTGTGATGTGCCACTAGATTTTTTCATGCAGTATCTTAATGTTATGTGGAGGAGAGAGAAGTCCCACTCTTTATTTCAACAAAGGTAACTAGTTGGGGAGGGGTTATTTTTCCTTTCTAATGATGAAACATTTGGTTTGTACTATATTGCTTCTAAGAATGCATTCAATACCTATTTTGAACAAACTTGTTAAGATGTTCAGGTAGTGGCCGATGCTCCTCTCTATGAAGGTCACTCTGCTAGATGTGGTTTAAAAAGCTGGCTTCATTATCAGGCTGGTCCTGCCAGGGCTTTCACCTCTGTTCTCCCCACTGTAAAATGCATGCAGACTATTGGCTCTGGTTCCTGACTGGCATTTATACGCTTGATTTAAGGAAGTCATGACAAGGAGAGTGATCTTTAGAATACATTACAGATAAAATGCAGGACAGTCAAGGAGACAGCCACCAGAATGCTCAACACCTGTTCTCAGAACCAGAGCCAGTTTAAAATTGGAATCTCAGATTTCAGGGTTTGAGCCCTGTGCAGTCTGAAACTCCTCAGTGATCCCAGAGTTATTTCTCTTGGGATTTCAGATGAGAGTTGGAGAAATGGCCTGGGAATCAATATTCTTCCTCAAAACAATCCAAAAATCACCTTCAAATTATCACAGTGTAGAAACTTCATGTCTTTACTATGACTTTTTTCACCTTTCTTTTTTTTATACAAATTGGTCTCACCCAGCACCCAGACTCACCTGCCTTCTTCTCCTTGCACATCCATTTCCTCAATCATTAAGCCCTCAGGACAACGGGGCCCTGGTCGACTTTAAATAAATTTAGGAACAAAGCCTTGGGGTCTATTGACCCCAGAGACCAAGTTTTGAAACTGAAAGTGGCATCTAGGCCTCAGTTGTGTTTCAACTGCAGACCCAAGATAGTGGAACCAACCAGACCAGTGAAGCCATGGTTGACATGGTTGACATGATCAACCACCCACCTGCCCCCAACACTAACCAAGTAGTAGAGACTACAACCCTGGGTGACCCCAAATCTTTTAGTCACCTTGAGTAATGACTTCCCCCTGCATAACCTATCATCTGGAAGCCATGGAGAAGCCAGGTCTCAGAGCATTAGCTCATCTGTGACTCTGGGCATGGTGCCATCTCCTCAATTAATAAACCCTAACTTCTTGGCGGCAGACTCCTGTTCCTGTCTTGTTGGGTCTTGATGTGTACAGGCAAACACACCCCTCTACCCCAGTAAAACAATGATTGGGTGGGTATGTGAAGCTACCACTAACAATGAGACAAGGAAGGGGTTTATTCTGAAGACAAAATTCCCACCATTGTGGAATTTTGAGAGATCACAAATTAAATTAGAGTCTCTAATAATAAAAATGCTTCCCCCCACCATTGTCTGAGTAGAACATATGATCTTTATTTTAATATGACCTTTAGTTTAACAATCATGGAATAATATAAAATTTTAGCAGAAAAAAGCTAATACATTTACTTTATATTTATATATATAAAACAAAATGTGAACATCTGACATATACTGTGTTATATATAATTCAGGTAGTTTTTAGAAATGTAATTAACACACTTAAAATTCATTTCTATAATAATGTAAATAGACATCATGATATGAATCTATATATATAAAATTCTAATATGCAAATACACTGAACGGTGGAATAACTGAACAACTGAACAAGCAAACAGAGGGTACGTGCGGAATATGATGGGTGTCAGCTGTGGCAGGATGGTGGAGCAGGTAAGTGGGAGTGCCAGACCAAGGTGGGACACCAGTCACTGTCATTGGGGTGAGCCTCTGGTGGTTACTGAAAATTCTTTGCTCTCACATGCTACAGTCCCACCCAGTGCCGACACCCCTTGCTGGCGCTGGAGCCACTGCTCGCACCTGCTGCCAATGCCATCAGGAGTTGCAAGTGGCAGTAGAAATCCCTAATTGCCCCTCAGGGATTCTCCACCCCTCTGCTTCTGAGGGGTGGTCAGGGCCAGCAACCACCTCTCGCACCACTCACACCTACTGCTGGTGCCCAGTGCCAGTCCTAATCACTCAGTGCCATCAGCAGGTACAAGTGGTGGCTGCTGGCTCCAACACTCCTGAGGGCTTCTCCACTTCCCCCTGCCCCTGAGGGGAGATTGGGACAATGGCTGCTACTCGCTCTGCTGATGGCACTGGCCCCAATTCCTCTGCAATATCAGTAGGTGGGAGAGGGGCCAGTGCTGCTGTCAGCATGTACGGTGGCTGCAGGAGTGAGACTGCTGGCAGACAGGGACTGGGGGTTGCGGTGGTAAGGGCCAAGCAAGGGCAAAGAGGAGGGGCCGAAATCTGCCTCTGTGCCAACCTCAGCCTCTTGGCTCACAGTTCCTTTCCAGGTGCATGAATTCGTGCACTGGGCATCTAGTTGTTATATAATATGTTTTGTTTTGTTTTTAATTTCCCGAGTTTATTTAATCAATCCCAGGTGATGGGGCATTAGGATTTTTTGCTGCCTTTTTATTTATTATTTTCTTTATTCTTTCTTTATTTATTTTTAAATTTTATTTTTTTCTATCACCATTTATTCCCTCTATACTCTTTTCCACCTCTGCCCCTGCCCCTAATGCTTCCCCCTTACCATCACACTATCTGTGTCCATGAGTTCTTTTTCTTTTTTTCTTTTTTTGCTCTGTTCCTCCATGCCCTCTGCCTCCTCCCCACACTTTGTTCTCCACCCCACCCCCCTAGGAACCACCCCTTCCCTCCAGTTCTCAGCCTACTCTCTATGGGTTTGTATTTTAAAATTTATAATTAACATTTCAATTAATATCCTTGTGCACATATCTTTGAATATGTTTTATTTACTTTCTTAAAACAAATCCCTGGTATATGCACTCAAGTACATATTTCCAAATTGCCTTGGTGAAAGCCTGCCTTGTGTTGTGCACCAGAGTGTACAAGAGTCTCTCCACAAGAGAAGAGTATAAGGCAGATAAGGAAGAGAATACAAATCTGTGAGTTACAGACAGAGAATATGGAAATTAATCCAGGATTGAGGGATAAGCATCTTATGGAGAAAGAGACGAACCATAGGTAATGTTTTGATATTATTGTTTCTATTCCTTTAAATCAGCCCTGAATGGAAAGAATTTCAGTGTGAAACTGGAAAGCAGCTTCACCTTTACAACTGCAGGACCACTCCTCGTGCAGTGTCCTGGGACCTCATGGAACAGCCATCTCTCTTTGAGGCTCAAACTCACACACACCGTTCCAGGGGGAAGGTGGGGCACTCCTCTCCACTCACATTCACATTTCGATAATTTTAAGTTATCTGTTAACCAAATTGTAAGGACAGAAAAAAAAAGCCTTTCTTTTTCTTTCCTGTAGACTTCCACATTTCATGAGAAGCACCTGGTCATTAAACACTAAGATAGTGAGCTCCTCTGATTCAAATAGCCCCTCTAGTCAAACTGCAAGACCAACTCTGAAGGCTACGTTCTTTTGCTTTCTTTCCTTTTTCTTTTTAAAAAATATATATGTCTTTAAAAAAATGATTTCAGAGAGAGGAAGTAAGAGGGAGAGAGAGGGATAGAAATATCAGTGATGAGAGAGAATCATCAATTGGCTGCCTCCTGCACATCCTTACTGGGAATCAAGCCTGCAACCCAGACATGTGCCTTGACAAAGGGAGGAATCAAACTGTGACGTCTTGGTTCATAGATCCAAGTTCAACTACTGAGTGAGCCTCATCAGTCAGGCTCAAGGCTACATTCTTGCATTTGCCTTCTCCCTGCTATTTTTATAACTCAGGGATAATTCGAACCAAGGAGTCTCTAGTTAGTATAGAGTTCCCTTCCCCATTTCCCTACAAAAAAGCCTCTTTTGAATTCTTCATAACTTTTGCTCTAAGCATGTTTTATAGGCTTGGGAAAAATATTTATAAGACACCTCCCTAGGACATCTGCCGGACTGTCTCCTAAAAAGCAAACTAACTTTTCAAGACAACCAGCTGATGTCTGCTCAACTTCAGCCCACAAATCCCCTCCCTTCCTTGTTGCTTAGCAACAGCCTTTACTTAAAAGAGCAGGCCCCCATTTGTTTCTTGCCCTATATTGATTAGCAATACTTGGCCCTTTTCTCTCTTGGAAAGCAAAATAAACTTCCTCTCTGAATCTCTTCTTTTATTTGTGAATTCTTTCACAGCCCAGGTCAAGGGCCAAACCCTAACACAAATCAATTTAAATAGCAAAAATACACACATTTTCCTAGGAGAATGAAATAAAATAGTCAACTCAAATGCAGTTTCCCTAGTCACAAACCTAGAATAGAACTTTACATCCACATTCTGCTCCTTGCCTTGCAGTCTCTCCTCTCCTTTCCTGCCAGCTACAGACTTCCGTAATTTCTCACAGAGGAAACATGGCCCCAGTAATATTCCTCCCAATTATAAATAGGTTTTGTCCCAATACAGGTTCTCTGCTATTTTAAACCAAAGAATTTGCCCCAAGTGGTGTGTGATTGGGAGGACAAACATGAATAATTTTAAGCCTAAATAAGTTTGTCTTTTCAGGTTTTTCTTTTATACCAAAAATGCTATTACTGGTGAACTGGTAAACAGCCTTCTCTTTCTATTCATAGTATATTCAGAGTAAGTAGAACAACAAAAGCCTTTGCTGCTCCTTTGCAATGTAACAAATTGCCTTTTGTATGTGCTTAGGCAAATGCAAAACTTCCTTTTGCAGTGATCAAAACCTAACAACAAAGTCCTGTTGATTGACTACGTTTTTCAATTTCTAATTAGCAAATTTTGTTTTTACCTTTGTAGACACCATAAACAAACCCCTTTCACTTGGAAGCTAAAAGGCAAAAGATCCTTTGAATCTCTAAGTTGTCACACATACTAAACAAAGCCAGACTAGATTTTGATGTTTCCTTTGGTTTACCCTTCCACAGCAAATAAGAAGAAATAACACCTCAGCCATCAGTTTCTGAATCTCACAAAAGGAAATTAACCTCTCGGAAGAAGAACTGCCATCTTGGTCCAAGTGAAGGGTTTTCATTATACAGAAATAGGGATGTTTTTCTTAAAGCATATTAACAAATAACAACAAACCCAAACAAAAGAGCTTCAATTTATTGAGGACCTACTATGTTCAAAGCATTATGGTATAGCAAATATACAAAGAAAATAATTTTTTTTCCCATAGAGCTCTTATTGCAATTTAACAAGTTTATTAGCCCCCCTTTAACACACACACACAAAACAAACTGAACATAAAAGGAATGAAACTTGCTCATGGTCACACAGTAAGTGATGAAGTCAACATTTCACTGCAATACCTTTGTCTTTCCTACCATCCCACATTGTAATATTTTAAAATAGGCTAAAAAAAACAACAACAAAAAACAGGACTTAAAGCTTCAAATAACTAAATGAATTCATTTTCCTTTGGGCAATTTTCAAGGAAAGAAAATAAATGTTAATAGAAGTTGAGACACTATTTAAATTTCTCTACATGGTAAAAAAAGATCTTTCCGAGTTTTACTGGGAATTGTTTTATCAATGCTTTAGAGCAAGCACATCAAACTCAAAGGCTAACATGGGACAAATAAACAAGGTTAAAGTTTATGTGGGCTGCAAAAAAACAAAAGCTTCTATTTTCATAGAAACATAGGTTTATTTTGATAGAGACATGCTGAATACAAAAGGCTGAAATAAATGAGTAATCATTAACATAAAATAATAGTACCTTTTAATAAAATTAATATTTTTCTTGAACATTAACTTATCAGACACTGAATAACTGCATAAATCAATAAGCATAATGCAAATAAACCTATTTTTCTTATTCTCTGAAAGCAAAATATTTCCTGTTGCACACACCAAACAAGTCAGTCCAAGATGAATGACGTGGCAGTCAGTTGCTAAAATATTCTCTGCTAAGCACAATTTACAATAGCTACAATTTGGAAACAGCCTAGGTGCCCGTCAGCAGATGAGTAGATCAGAAAACTATGGTACATCTACAAAATGGAATTCTATGCTGCAATAAAAAAGAAGGAATTGTTTCCATTTGCAGCAACCTGGATGGAACTGGAGGGCTTTATGCTAAGTGAAATAAGCCAGTAGATGAAGGAGAAGCACCACATGATCTCATTCATTTGTGGATAATAAAGAACATTATAAACTGATGAACAAAAAGATAGATACAGAGGCAGTAAAGCATCAAACAGACTGTCAAATTACAGCAGGAAAGTTAGGTGGGGTAAGTAAGAAATCAACCAAAGGATTTGTATGCATGCATATAAGCATAACCAATGGACACAAGACACTGGGGGATTAGAGTATGCCTGAGGGGAGGGGGGCAATGGGAAGATATGTTTACATGTAATACATTAATACAAAAAATTGAAAAAAAATAAAAATAAAATAACCGCTGCTAGTATTAGTAGAGAGAAATGGTGTGCATGCATATAAGGTGCATAAGGGAAATGAATGCAACACAATTATAGTAATCAGTCATTAGCGAACATTGTAGTGTGTTATTAATAATTATGTATAACAAGATATTGTAAAAATTCAGTTACAAGATTTTTAATTAAAGCATTTCTTACATACTCTTATATTGACTGGGCCACAAAAATATTCGTTATGGGCTGAATGCAGCCCCTGGCCACGAGTTTGACTTTCTTGCTTTAGAACAATGATTTATTCTTGAAATGGAGAGCATGGTAAAATTTGAATTTTAAAATTTTGACTCTTATTCTATGCAAGATGAATGTAGAGTTTCCAACAAAGAAGCAAAGAGGTTCTGGATGTGTTCTTGGTAATGGGTAGCAACTAGAAAATCAAGAAGATATTTTCTAGGAAGGATATTGGGATTTAATGGTAGTTTGATTCTTGGGAGTCAGGAGGATGACATAATTAAATATGAATTTTAGATCTTGAAATTCTAAAAGAATATGGGTATTACTAATTAGAAATCCGGTGTTGTTAGACACGAGATTGCACATCCCCATCCCGGACAGTCCATAGCAGGGGCTGACTTAGTATTAGATTACTTAAGGTAGCAAGGAAATATTATTCAGCATCTAAATACTCATTTATCTTAGGCTGGAAAGTGAAGATAACAGCAGTCTAATTCATCAAAATTATGGATTAAAGAATTACATCTGTAAGTCCTAGAAATACGTGAAAAATAATGTTTTCCTAGAAGAAACACAATTATTTTCTCATCAAAAGTCCAAGTCTACCCACTCCACTATAACTTCATGAGGTGAGGACTTTTAATCCAGTCAATAAAAGAACCCAACTTATGTCAGGGTCCTAACCTTTTCTTTTTAATGAGCAATTTTAGCTCACCCTCATTTATCTAGACAAATATTCAGGTTAACTGCTTGTCTTGGGTTGGGTTCAGAAAGCCACAAACATACCTTATCTTGGTTTGCTCCTTTTTAATTTACATTGTTAGGAAATTGGTTCAAAAAATAGTGGTTTCAATAGCATTTGAATCATATCAGCTGAAATGAAGGAAAAAGAAAGAAAACAATTTTGATGGTCAGGCCATCCCTAAATGCAATGACTCAGAATCTCTGTTGATGACAGTCGGGGCACTTTATAAATGCTCCCCAAGTAATAATGATTTACAGACAAAGTTGAAAACTATTGCTTTAAGAAAATGCCATTCTGGAAAAATCTATACTGATTTCCTGTTCTTTAACCTCATCCTCTAATCAGTCAGATACTCTGAGTATATTAAGGATGGTTTAATAATGCAGAACTTATTCCTATATTCCTGATCATAGTGTGTAATATGCATTTTCTCTGTATATTCTTTCCTCAAATAAAATTTTTATACTTCAAAAAAACACATGACTGTGTAAATTCATTTTTATTTAGATGTAATTTATAAGTTTCTTTATAACATCCTAAATCTCTAAATTTCATGCACTTTTCACTGCCTTTACACTAGTCCAAGATACTATCCTCTCTTATTTGGATTTCTAAAACAATTTCCAAAATACCACCATGTTTCATTTTGGAAAACATTTGCATGGAGTTTTATGTTTTGCAGAATTGAATCTGCAATGTGAATCCACAAGTAGGTTGCGCCCACCTCCTGGCAGGAACATGTTTTCCCTTGGAGTTTTGCCAATAGCATTTATGTATGACAATCAAGGCCAAGTCTGGGGAAGGTTTTAGGCTGGATGACATGACTGACACCAGCAGAAGCTTTCATTATTTAGCACACCATTATGAATTATTAATAAAACTGCATTGTGGAGACCTAGAAAATTGAAATGATATTATGGATCTTGCAAATGCTTAGGTTCAATATATTATTAATTATATCATTTAAGCATATTAACATGCAAGTATTATATTGGAAATAGCCAAGACCAACAGTGGCAAATTTTACTTGACGATTTGCATGTTGTACACCAGATATGGAATGTAATAGAGCAGGAGAGGTTTGCTTTGTTAGGAGAGGATTCAGAAACACAAATCCTACGAAAACACAGGGTATTCCAGAACTTCAGAATGATTTCACAGAAAAGATATCATAGTAGGCTATTCAGCTTATATGGACTTTATTTACTATACTTCCTTTTTTCATGTCTTCCCGGTTAAATCAAAGAACAAAAGCTGTCTCATATCAAGGTTTCCATTCCTTCTATGATAATATTTTCATCTAGTCTTCAATATTTTCATCTAGTCTTCTATTCTAATGTCACCCTGGGCCACTAAAAAAGCAATAAACTGCAAGTCTAAAGATCTAGGGTTTTGCCACTGATAAGTTGTCTAATATTTTAAGCCCCTGCTTTCATATGTGAATAGATATAGTACTTTTTCCTTGCCTATTATACTAGAGGCCCAATGCATAAAATTTGTGTAAGGGGCTCGGCTCTCACAGCCCCAGCTTTGTCCGCAAAGTCATCTAGGATGTCTGGAAGGTTGTTTAGCTGTCTGGCCTAATTAGCATATTACACTTTTATTATTATAGATAGATATAAGTATAAAAGGAGTCAAAATGTGTAAACATGTCACTCTTAGAGTGTGTTTGAGCTTATTCATGGTTATGTTTTCTATGGCCACTTTCAGACCACTGCTTTCCTATGTACTCACCTGAAATTTCTTATTGACATTCATACATGTATACACATACCAACACATTTTCAGAAGCTATATTCTCTATTACCTATTGCTTAACTCCATCACCCTATTTATAGTCAACTTTCTTAGAAGTTGACCGTATGTATTTAATTCTCACCTCCGACTCCAGTCTGGCTTCTGCTTCCATAAACTCTTCCTACTGTCGCTAATGATTTTTTAATGTTATCTTATCTAAGGAATGTTTTCTGGTCCTTATCTTAACTCTTAGGAGAGTTTAACATTATTGACCACACTTTGCTTCATGATGTTTTCTCTTCCTTTGATGCACTTCTTGATTTCCTCCTGTCCGTTTGAAAGATTATTTTTATTCACATTTGTAAGCTCATCCTTTTTTCTGTGCCTGTTAGCTATTGGTATAGTGACAAATTTGAAACTGTTCTATGTTTTTAATTCTTTATTGTTTAAAGTATTACATATAGTATTGCATATGTCTCTTTTTTTCCCCATTGACCTCTCCCTAGCAAACTACCCCCCCACCACTTCGCCTACACACACACACACACACACACACACACACACACACACATCCTCTCATCCCCCTCATGTCTGTGTCCATTAGTTAGGCTTATTGCATGTATACAAGTTCTTTGATCTCTTCCCACCTACTGTCTCCTGCCTTCCCTCTGAGGTTTTAAGGTCTGCATGGTGTTTCTCTGTCACTAGATCTATTTTTGTTCATCAGTTTACGTTGTTCATTCCAAAAATGAGTGATACCATGTGATATTTATCTTTCTCTGACTAGCTTATTTTGCTTAGCATAATGTTTTTTGTGTCCATCCATGCTGTTAAAAATGGTAAGAGTTCTTTCTTTTTTACAGCAGCATAGTATTCCATTGTGTAGATGTACCACTGCTTTTTAATCCACGCATCTGCTGATGGGCACTTAGGCTGTTTCCAAATCTTAGCTATTGTAAATGGTGCTGTTATGAACACATACGTGCAGATGCCCTTTCTTATTGGTTTTTCTGATTTCTTGGGATATATTCCTAGGAATGGGATTACTGGGTCAAAACGGAGTTCCATTTTTAATTTTTTGAGTAATTCTTCTATTTTATTCTTCATATTTTAGTATCTTCTCACTAGCTATTGCCAATATTCCCACTCTAATTCTTAGCCATAAACTTAATTCATTATATGTTTCTGACTTTCAGATATATATTACCACCTAAGATATTCCTTTCAGGTTATACTCACATGAACTAACCAAAGCCATCCTCAAAAATCATCATTCCTAATTAAAATTTATATCATTCCCCACCCCCCCCTAAAATCCTTTCATTGTCTCCTGTATCAACAAATGGAATACCATCTTTTCAGTTCTATTGAACAAAAATTAGTTACCTCTACTATTCCTGTTTCCTTTTTACTCATATTTCATTAATTGTAAGTTTCTTTATAATTTCCTAAATCTTTAGACTTAATGCACTTTTTACACTATCCAGAATACTATCCTCTTTTATCTGGATTACTAAAACAATTTCCAAAATTTTCCTCTATGTCTGCCATTTTGCTAGGGGTTCTCCATACTACAGCAATGCCCATATCTTAATGGTTTCACATTGTGCTAAAGATAAAGATAAATATTCTTAATGTTATCTAAGAAGTATGTATAACCTGATCAACCCCTGTCTCTCCAGAGTCGCCTGACAGTATCCTCACCTTCATTTACTGCCCTAACACTAGCTTCATTCAGTTTATTTTAATAGACTTTACTTTTCAGAGAAATGTTGGATTCACAGAAAAATTAAACAGAAGGTACAGAGAGTTCCTATACATTTTGCCCACATACTAGGATAGTTTCCCCCATTTTTAAGATGTCCTACCAGAATGATATATTTGTTACAACTGAAGAACCTACATTTACCCATCATAATCACCCAAAATTAATAGTTTACATTAGGGTTGACTCTTGGTGTTGTATATTCTATGGGTGTGAACAAATTAAAAATGAAATATATCCAGAATTATATAGTATCATACAGAATAATTTCACTGCCCAAAATATCCTCTGTGCTCTGCTTACTCATTTCTTCCCCCCCTAACCACTGGTAAACACTGATTTTCTTTTCTTTTTTTTTTAATATTTTTTTTTAATTGATTTTTTACAGAGAGGAAGGGAGAGGGATAGAAAGTCAGAAACATCGATGAGAGAGACAACGATCTGCCGCCTCCTGCATGCCCCACACTGGAGATGTGCCCGCAAGCAAGGTACATGCCCCCAACCGGAATCGAACCTGGGACCTTTCAGTCCAAAGGCCGACGCTCTATCCACTGAGCCAAACCGGTCTCGGCGACACTGATTTTCTTATTTGCCTCACTAGTTTGCCTTTTCCAGGATATCATATAGTTGGAAGTATACAAAGTATATCATCCATTTTGATTCTACTCACCCAAACTTGAAATAAACTAGGTCACACACAAAAAAATTAGGGTAGTTTGCCAAAGTTGAAAAAGTAGTAGGTGCCAGAATCTTGATTTAGATACCAGAGATTGGAGTCCAAAACCTGAGACTGGGAACAACATGCCATATTCCTTCAACTATGCAAACAAATGTGAAAATATTTTAACATACGTGCTCTAAATACTCATTTTCAACTGACAAGTTATTTAGGGTATCTTTGCATGTCGTCTTCGTCCCCCTTTCAAATTCCTCTTTCCTACTTCTCCATGCTTTTTATAATACTGAGTTCCTCTAAGAGGCCATTAATTTGTCCAGACCCATAGAATATACAACACCAGTTAACCTACATTCTCCTCACTATAAATTCTTCCACCTCTCTCCTGACACTACCATCATCATAAAATTATAATATCTTTGATCCTCAGAGATATTAAATACCATAGATTGTGAAGAACTTTGGAAATCACATCTGAGATGAAAAAGAAGGCCACAGTTCAGTGTTTTGCTCACATAGATATTTAAGAATAAAATCTGGACTAAAATATATTTTTTATGATTCCCTTACCTGGATTATTTATCCACATAATATTATACTAGTTGCTCTTTTCTTCCTGGCTTACATAGTTCCATTTTCACTATGCAAATGAATTGTAATTATAATTAGACCATCTTTTCTACTTCCTTTCTATTCTTGATCTTTGCATTTAAAGTCTCTCAAAAGCAAATATATGCTCAGAGTGCAAAATTCAGGGTTCAGTGCAGTGCTAAAATGCCTTATGTACTGCTTAGAATAGTGCAAATAAAAATGAAGGTATGTTGACATAAGTTTTAGTTAGAAATTCACCATAGAATTCAAAGACTTGGATTTACAACATTTCGATTATTGGGCATTATAAATCATAAGGGCATGTAACTATTTTAAAATAAAAAACGGTTTTGTCTCAGATAAAAAATTTATAAAGCTTTTCCTAAATTCTCTCCCAACTCAGATTTAAACTCTATGGGAATATTTCAATCATGTTACTCTAATGGATAGCATCTGAATATAAGTCCAAAACCATTTCAGGGAAATAAGTTATATCCCTGGGGCAGCAGTATGCAACACAGGCCTGTCAGTGGTTGTTTCACTTATTTTATCTCATTGATTTTTGAAATTTCAAAGGAGACAAATGAAAGTCAATGCATCTAGTATATTCTGGCTAACGCGATACCTACATCATACCAACATACTTCCCTTATAGCAATAATAGTTTTCTGAGTTCAAAAATGATGCCTACTCCTCAAATAAACTCAGTTCAAATGACTTGCCTAGGCCATTAGAGGCTGGAAGCAACAATTTGTGTATAGTTGGGTGTTCTTTTAAAAATTTAACTTATAGAATTTATTTTTAGAGCAGTTTTGGTTCACAGCAAATTGTATATGTTTTTACTACTCAAAATATCAAATCAGAAATTATCAAAAACATTTATACTTCATTACATGCCTTTAGCTTATTCCTAAAATGACCACATTTGTTAATTGTAATATTTCAAACACCTAACACAGTATCTGAAACTTGCTAACAAATCCTCAGCTAAATAAATCATTGCTAAACAAATGTTAGCTAAAATTTAATTTATAGAAACCCAAATTATTTATATATTAATAGCACCAGCTTTTTTCACAGATGGCAATTATATAGCTTCAAATCTCCTTAGCTTTAAAATCTTTGGGAACTTTCTTTTCTTCCAATGACCCTCTTTTAAATAATTATCCTTTTGGCCCTTGCCAGTTTGGCTCAATGCATAGAGCATTGGCCTGGGGACTGAAGGGTCCTGGGTTTGATTCTGGTCAAGGGCTCATGCCTAGGTTGTGGGCTCAGTCCCCAGTAGGGGGCAGCTAATCAATGATTCGCTCTCATCATTGATGTTTCTATTTCTCTTCCTCTCTGAAATCAATAAAAATATAATAAAAAATAAAAATAAATTTAAATAATTATTTTTTTGTTATTAGTCCTTCAAATATTTTTAGAAACAGAAAAGGCATTTTATGGTGAATTTATATTCTATAATAAAATCTGTAGTTTTCTAGAACTGTACCACAGAGAAAAAAAAAATCCAAGGACCTTCTCTATGATTTAAAATGTAATCTTGTGGTATACATTTTGGAACAAAGGGCTAAATGAAAATCAAAGTTAGAAAGATGCAAGATAATTTAATTTTCCCTTTAATTCCTGTCTAATAGTACCATATTGTCAAGCACAACTAGATTCTGCACTGATTCTCTTATTTTTATTACATGACAGTATTTTATTTCATTACAAAATTTAAGAACATCCTTTTGAATCAATTACGATACATTGATTAGATTTTCAAAGTTTGCTAAAAAGTCAGGATCATTTTCATCTCTAGCTCTATTTTTTTCTATGTGTTGACCTCATTATTTCCAATAGGCATCTTAATGTACCAGGAAATAAAGCTACATACACCTCAATTCTTAAAGTTTTATCACCAAAGAGGAAGTAATCCTTTACTTACAGCTTAAATGAGAAAATATTGTGGAGGGTCACTGACTAGCCAATACTGGCTCTTGTGCCTATAGTAATATCAGGGGAAGGGTGATGTGACTTGCTAATGTCTATTATTCATCTAGTCTGACAGTGACAACCAAGGAGGGAGGTGGGTTTATTTAAGATGGTCATGTTCATTTGGAACATATACTCAGTTAGGAAAAGAAAAGTGAGCTGTTTCCCCGCAAAAAAACAGTCACTTCAGAGAGAATCAGAAGAGCAGCACACTAATCCACCAAGTTTCTATAAGAATGTAAAGCAAACATTCTTCCCTTCCTGGTTATTTATATCATTATGTATAAGAACTTGTTGCATATGGAAATGCCCATTGCTTTTACTTAAGTTTACATATAGTTTACAACGCACACTAATTTTGTAGATTTTGACTAAATATATATAATTAATTAGGCTTCGCAGTTGTGTACTTTGGAACATCCAGATGATGGTCTCTCCCTACCTCTTTGTTTAGTTTTCTTAAACTCCCCACCTCCAGCTTGTATCATGTGCATTTTCAGAATGCCCCATGGATATTCTTAACCAACTGCCATAATATTCTTCATACAGAGAGTGTAATTTAGCTTTCTTTCCTCCAGTGATGTGTTAATGGATTTACTTAACTCTACATAAAGCACAGTCTTTTCTGCACAGTGGAAGAAAAAAGTAAACAGGAAAGCAAAATAAATGCTTGATTTTAATTGTATTCTTTGCACTGTTCCCATAGAGATCTAAGTAGCCCTAGGGAGAAAATATTGAGCAAGAAAATGAATGAACAGCAAATGTTCAAAAGGAACTCTTAGATTTAGAGTGTGGGTCTATTTATTCACCATTCTGGATAGAAGCCTGCCAACCAAAACTTCTTTGGCCTTACACAAAGCAAATGCTCTCTTCTCTGGCCCTGTATCCAACATGGTCTCCAGTGTTCTACTTTCCCCAGTGAGTATGGATGGATAGTTAAGCAAATGAAATGTTTTATACTTTTAAAGAAAAGTATGTATATTTGAAAGGAAATATAACAAACTAGATTTCATCCATCACTTAAATAATCCCTAGTGAAGTTTTCTAGTTAGTGTCCAGTAGCTTGTTTGGGGAGGGTAGGGGCCAACTCTTCAGCTATGAACTAGTGACTTTCAGCTGCAGATGCTTTACAGACTCAAGCTAAAAGCTTTCATCCTGCTTCAGAACTGCTTCATAGGAAATGAAAACAGAAAATGCAGCTCCATTGATATATTTTGATCATTTAGAAGGAAATGAAAAGTTCCTAAACTACAGAAAAATGTGGTCATTTTGATCAAAACTATACATGCTCAGTGACATAAAGGACTGTTACAAATCTTTGGATTACTGAAGTAAAAATAAAAATGTTGTTTTCTTATAGCCATTAAAACTATGTTTTCAAAGATCATGTAATGATATTGGAAATATTCACTGTAGATTTTGAAATAAAAAAAAGTATTGTTAAAATTCTATTGGTTTGGTTATAATTTTAAGAGATACACAAGCATAAATAATGATAAGTAGAAAAATCTACCAACATGTTGCAGTTGTTATATCTAAGTGGCAAATTTGAGGATGATTTTAATTTTATCCTAAAACTTTACTTAAGTTTATGAGAAATTGGGTCACTTAATACTTGTTAAGATCCACTCTTCTAGGTTCTCAACTGAATGAAAACTTCTATGCCTGTGTAAAGTAAACGTGTAGCTGAGCCTTAGATTTACTCAGTAATATTTATGATGAGTCATTACTATTCACTCTAAAATAAATCTGATCAGAAGTTATATTTACAAGAAGCAAAATGTCCTATGAAGATTGTGTTCAGGGTTCTCACTAGTTTAGAAAGGAGAAAAAACGAGCTACTCATTACATTCCTAAAAGAATATGAGATAGCTTGACAATCTTTTAGGTGATGAATTCTAAATTTTCAAAACACAGTGTCCTAAGAATGACATAGGAAATGTTAAAGACAACCTGAGTTCTGGAACTGTAAATAAGTCAAACTGTTCTTATCTGAAGGTGGGCGGGATAAGGCATGAATAACAGTAATTGTGTGAAAATATTTGAGAAGAAAATATTGATTAATTCCTATTGGTAGACCATATGCCAAAGTATCACTTTTGCTATGTTTTGATTTCGATTCAAATAATTAAATAGAATTCTGGCAAAGAGCTTCTTTAAAGGCCTTTTATCAAATCTTAATTATTTTTGTGAAAAATACAACTGTTTCTAAACATTGGATGTTTATTCATTGTGAGAAGGTGGGAAACAACTTGTTATTTTTTAATACCTTAATTAAAGATTTTAAAGAAGCTAACATTTTTTATGTGTTTTATATCCCTGTTATATACCACTTTATGATACTGACTGAAGGCAAATATTTATCTGGCATTGGATCAAATATTATGAATAAGTTAAAACGATTTGATAATTCATTATCTGAATTAATTTCCTGTTGTATTTCTGTTTCAATAGTTGCTATCATTTTTTATGACCCAACAAGTAGCAAATTGATTAGATGTGTTGTTTTACTTAATTCTCTCATTACTGTATTTAGGTACAGTTTTACTGTTTGCGAGCAGTAAAACTGTACCTAAATAAGACACAACTATTGTAATCAAAATAATTGACTCTTTACTTTTCGCCTGTTAATATCCCTTATACTTTTTGTTGTTGTTGTTGAAAGCCAGGTATGATGTACTAGGTAGAAGGAAACCTAGTAAATAGGCCTTGAGTGGTATGGTGCCAAGGTTTGGGGAACACATGACTAGCACTCAGTCTTTAGTGAGCCCGCATCTCAGGACTGGGAACCCCACAGGCCTGCTTCGCTCTCCTCCATGCTCTCCTCATCCTTAGGTGGGACAGGATGGCCACAGTGGCTGGAGCTGGGTATTTCCCTGTGCTCAAGGTGGTTAGGCTTTAAAAATCCGAATAGATCAGGCTCTGGTGAGCTAGGTTCTCCTGAGGGCCGGCATCATTAAGAAGACAGATTACGCTGATTTAATTGAGAATGGTTACTTTTCCTCTCCTCCTGCTTGAAGCACAAGGGGAATTTTCTCTGGTCTTCATTGAAGGAAGCTAGTAGAGCTCCTAGAGGTAAACTCAGAAAAGGGTCTCTTTCGTTTAAAAGCTGTGCCCCCTCCCCCGTTGAGAGTTTTTAACTCTCAGACATGTCCGCACAGTACCTCAGTGACTTTTCAGTTACAGTCTAGGTTCTCCTCCTGTGCTCATAATGGGGCCCAGTGTTTTGAGAGACCAGTGGTAGAAGATGTCTGAGAGGCTCACCACTTAGTATTTTTACTTGAAAGCAAACTCCCCTCCCCCATTTCCAGTCAAGTGCATTGCCTTTTCCACCATTGCCTACACAGTGTCTGATATCTTGGAGTTGTTCTTTTTGGTGAATTGTTTAACTACTATCTCTCGCATTTTGCTAATTAGAAATTATCCAAATAACTTGTTTTTATTTTTATATTTTCTCCCTCCCTTGCTTCCTCTCTCCTTTCCTCCCTGCCTCCACTCTTCCTCCCTCCCTCCCTTCCTTTTCCCCCCCTCTTTATTATAGTATTTCTTTCTAAATATATTTTTATTTATGTTTTGTCATCCAATGGCTAAAACTCTAAGATAAATTAAGATCATTAGTTAGCTTAAAAATATCATAAGGAGTTAAAATAATGTATGCTGATCATGTTATTCAAAAGCAACAGTCTCAATAAAAGATCAAAGAATTCCTCTTGAAAAATAATAAAACCTCTCTGAATACAGTAATTTTAATTTTAGATTTCTAATTAACTCTTAATTCTAAAGGTGGTAAAGTGCCTAAAACTTCAAAAAGTAAGGATGCTGTAATTGTATTTCTTTTGAAAATACATAATTAACCTTCAATTCATTAATGAGTTTCTGTGGCAGAGCTACTCAATATCAAGAATATACTTAGAATCTTTTCTCAAACAAAAGAAAAAAACACTTTGTTATAAGTAAATCAATACCATATACTTTTTAAAAGTTTTAGTTGTAACTTATTTCATAATATTGGAATATTATGGGTAATATAAGAGGCTAAGTTTATATTTCAGTTTCTTTAGAATTTGAAAAATTTGATTGATTTATTTATAAAAGGAAACCTAAGTTTCATTCTTGCTGTTAATTCTTTCTTTCACTAATGAAATCTTGACCATTAATAAATAAGCTATTTTTTTTCATTTGAACTATTTCTTTAATAAAATTGCATTGGTTCTCCAACTTAGTCTTACTAGGAGCCAGGAGGAAGTGCCAATAAAGCAGCAGATATTGTTGCATGTCCCTTGGCAAAATTTCTGTAAATGAAACATTTTTGGCACTCACAGGCTCTAAGAGTTAGTCATTTCTCCTTAAACCTTATTTCTTCATGTGCCAAATATGACTATGAGTATGCCACACCTGAGCCCTGTGATCTGAGGTTGCTAGTTCCTCCTTAGAAGCATCCTTTGTATGTGCCCATTCCCAGGGTTTCAGTTACCTACAGTCAACCAGGGTCTAACATTATTAATGGAAAAGAAGTTTTAAATTTCACGTTGTTCTTAGTATTGTGATGAAACTTCAGTCTCACCCAGGATTCGAATCATCCCTTGTCCTCAATGTTTCCGGCTCTAGTCTCTGAGTACCTGCAATAAGATCGACTTTCTCTGTCTTGCAGTGCTTGTGTTCTGCTAACCCTTATTTTTACTTAATAATGGCCCCAAACTCAAGAGTGCTGATGCTGCAATTCTGACATGCCAAAGAGAAGCCATAAAGTGCTCCCCTTAAAGTGCAAAGGTGAAAGTTCTCTACTTAATAAGAAAAGAAAAAAAAATAATATGCTGAGGTTGCTAAGATCTATGATAAAAAAAAAATCTATCTGTGACATTGTGAAGAAGGAAAAAGACATTCATGCCAGTTATACTGCAGTATCTCAAACTGCAAAAGTTATATCTACAGGAGTGTGATAAGTGCTTAGTTAAAATGAAAAGGCATTATATTTGTGGTCGGAAGATATGAATAAAAAACATTTGCCAGTTGACAGCAATGTGTTGCACCAGAAAACACTGAGCCTAACAAAGACTTCATCAAGGGGTCCCCTCAAATGAGTGATACAAAACCATTTACTGCAAGTAAGGGATAATTTAACAGATTCAAGGGTAGGTTTAGATTTTAAAATATTAAAAGTTACTGAAGAAAGAAAAAAAATTCACATACATTTTATTGCAGTATATTGTTGTATTTGTTATGTTATCATTATAGGTATACATGTGGAGGAATAAAACACAAACTATCCACTGTTTCAGGTATCCACTGGGGGTCCTGGAACATTTCCCTAGTGGATAAAGGGGGAACTACAACATTCTCTCTTCTCCAGCCCTGCCTTATATTCAGTATCCTTTATGATTCTTCTCATTTTCCTGACTTTATCCCTCTCCTCTCCAAATCAATCTTGCATATCTTTGCCTTAGGCTCTTCCAAAAGAATTCTTTTATTAAATCACTTTTTCTTAAAAACATAATATGGTTTCTTATTTTATTTCTAACTCACGATATATGAAGTATAAGATTTCCTGCATAATTTTTAATATTCTTCTTCCATTCTAGCCCCACTGATGTCCCCATCACTCACACTTAATATATATATCATCACTACTAGTTTTTAATTGTTCTTTATATTCCTTTAGAAAATGCTTCATATTTCTCTTGACTTTTCCAAGTTTTACATACATGCAGGCGCGCACGCACACACACACACACACACACACACACACATATATATATATTATGAGTATATATATTACATATATATCCATAATTGCTATCCTCATTCTGAATTATTTATAAATAGATGGATTTCAAGTAAAAACTAATAAGCCATGACCTTTATTTATAATCTTTTCTCTTCCTTTCTTCCTTCCCTCCTTCATTTTTATTCTTCTTTTCTTTCCATTAACTTTTCTCACTCTGTCTTTTTTTTCTGCCCACATTCATAACATGCAAAATTATAATTATTATATGTTGGCAATCTCAGACTATGCCAATTGTCTCTAATTCTCTACTTTTGCTTTTTTAATTATTGGACCCCCTGACTTCTCACTGAGCACATGACCACTTACATGTGGTCCATGAGATTTGTAGTCCACACCTTTGGAAAGTAACTTAATGCTATGGGAGAAGTAGGAAGTATTTCTAAACCATTGTCTGGTACTAAATTCCATATATGTAAATAAGAACAAAATTCCATTTCTTAATTACTTCCTTGAACAGATGTTTGCCTACTTTTCTGAATGAGCTATGAAGATCGAGACTACATGAGATGAATTATTATGTAAGTCAGTTAAGAAGTCAGTAACATTTGCATATGGACACCAGTACATTTAGGTCCTTTTTTTTAATCCCACAAAGAGAGAGGATTACACTGATGGAAATAGACCTACTTAAAATGGCCCCAAATGCAGGGACAGCTGTTTTCTTATGCAGTAAAGAAATTTCAGTTGGCGGAATAGTCATCTTTAATACTTTCAAAGCAGTAGAGGTTGTGTTCTAGGAGAAATACTACATCTATATGGCTGTTGATTTTTTTTTGTAGTTTCTAACATTAAATATGTATTCATTTTCCTTAAATACATTATTTCCACAAGCATTTTGTGCTGAATCTCAATGAAGTTAGTGTTGTAAGAATGGTATATCTTAAATATCAAAGAATGTCAGGCAATTTCTTTCAGCTAGAAAATTTTATATTTTTTAATAAATATGTCCTACTTGGTAACTTTTTATTAAGAACCAATTCAGAACATTTATAAAACTATATCTGTATACAGTGCCCTTTATGTTAAAGTATAATTAGATTTTCAGTTGATAAATTTTTATTATAATGTTTTGAAAATTTCCTGAGGATAGATTGGTCTCAGAAGATTGGAATAGGGGGAGTGGTCAACTCTATGTCTCAGTCTTCCAAGAAATTTTATTGAGGAAATTTTTTTCTTGATTCTAACCAAAAGTGTTGTTGAGATGAGAGAGAAGCAGGGAAAAGTAAAAATAAAAACATTTGACTAATGAGACAGAAAACCCAGGAGAACATAAAACAATTGTGAATTCTCATTCATCCAGTAATAGTATTTGTGAAAGCTGTCATAAAGAAAGCTAATTAAAAAGAATAACCTACCCATTCAGAAAGAGCACAGAAAGAATATATGAATATTTTGGAATAATGTCAGTACTATATGAACTGGCAGGTGAAAATGTTCTTTTGATATCTGGTGGCAATTGTTCACTATTCCTCATGAATAATACTCATTTTTACCTCAGACGTCATCTTTATTAAGCATTGGAGTTAGGCAAAGCTCAAGTTTTAACCTTTTAATTATCATCCAGGAAATAAGCTATAGCAAAATAGACTGAATAAAAAAAAATCTGGCATTCTACTCAGAGGTTGACCCTGGGTTCCAATTCCAATTGTTCTAATTTACCAGAAATATGTCCTTAAAGAAGTCACTTCTGTTCCCTCTGTACTAATCTCTTATCTATAAAACTAGAGGGCTGGTGCATGAAATTCATGCATGTAAGGTGGGGGTGTCCTTCAGTTCAGCCTGCTCCCTGTCCAATCTAGGACCCCTTGAGGCATGCCCGACTGCCTGATTCTACCTGGCAGTCAGACATCCCTCTCACAATACAGGACTGCTGGCTCCCAACTGCTCACCTGCCTGCCTTCTTGATTGCCCTGAACTGCTTCTGCCTGCCAGCCTGATCACCCCCTAACCACTCCCTTGCCAGCCTGATTGATGCCTAACTGCTCCCTTGCCAGCCTGTTTTCTCCTCACTACCCTCCCCTGTGGGCCTGCCTTCCCCTGCAGGCCTAGTCACCCTAAATTGTCCTCTTCTACAGACCTGGGTTCCCCCCAACTTCCCTCCCTTGCAGGCCTGGTCCCTGCCAACTGCCCTCTCCTGCTGGCCATCTTTTGTAGCCATCTTGTGTCCACATGGGGGCAGTCATCTTGTGTGTTGGAATGATGGGCAATCTGCATATTATTCGTTTATAAGATAGGATAGAGGCCTGGTACACTAGTGGGGGCCAGCTGGCTTGCCCTGAAGGGTGTCCTGGATCAGGGTGGGTATTCCCTTAGGATGTGGGGTGGCCTGGGTGAGGGGCCTATGGTGGTTTACAGGCTGGCCATGACCCCTGGAGACCCAAGCAGAGGCCCTGGTATCTGGGATTTATTTATGTTCTACAATTGAAACTTTGTAGCCCGGAGCAGAGCAAAGCCTTCTGCTGGCATAGCCATTGAAACTTTGTTGCCTTAAGCAGAGGCCTGGGGTGGCCAGGGTGTGCGGAAAGCTTGGCTTCCTCCATGTCCAGGAGCAACCAAAACCTCCCTCCTGCTCTCTCTTTTGCGGTAGCCATCTTGGTTGGGTTAATTTGCATACTCGCTCTGAATGGCTTGTGGGCATGGCTTGTGCGTGTAGCAGAGGTATGGTCAATTTGCATATTATTCTTTTATTAGATAGGATAAGTCTGTGGTTTCTATGAAATCCAGACTACTTTTCAGCTTCAACTGTTTAATACTGAATGTGTTTTTCCCCAGTGTCTCATCAGCAGCTACGTTGATTGACTCATGTTCTGAAACACTCTTTCATCATTTCAGCAAGTGACCACGTTACTTTTGGATCATTACACCATACTTCCTTAATGATATGCTAACATTTATATTCACTAGGGATTTGTATCTATTAAGGCTCAGATAATAGGTTAAGTAATTTTAGAGAAATAATGTAATCCTGCCAATAAAAGTATCTCTCCATTCCTTCAATATTGAAGGGAGAACACAACATGCTACTGCTAAGCATTAATTGATCTACATACAAGGTACATGTAAAGAAGCACAATTCCTATGAAGTTAAGACAAAATCTCACACATTTTAATGGCAAAGAAGGAGAAAGAAATAGTCTCCTTGATAGACTAAGAGCTGCATTGCCTATCTTTTCTTGTACATCTCATAAGAAGCCCATCAGCTAGTTCTAGAAGTACATTTTGACTTATCTAGAGTTTATTTGGCACAAAACTTTATAGCTATCTCTACATTGTAAAAACTGAAATGTAGGCTTAATCCCTAGGAAGATTTATCTCTATTCCAAAGGTTATCATAAGGACTCAAACTTACTGTTTCCAAGGAAACACTGAAAAAATAGGAAAGGAAAGAGAAAATTGCTCTATTTGCCCTTTACAATAGAGAAAATTATTCTCATCTACTCTTAAAGTATAAAGAAAGTCATATGAGTTTAATTCCTTGGGTCTAAAAAAGAAAAAGAATAACAGATTTCTGCTTTAGTGGAAACAGTATGCATAGTCACAAATAGTAAAGTGCAAAGATGAGAATAACTTAACCCCAAATAAACACTTCAACACTGGGATCAGTTTTAGGCACTGCATAGGAAGCCATTGAATACAACTGCCTTTGTTTCACCTTCCTACTTTTAATCATATATGCCCAAGAGCTCCAAAGTTTCGTCATTATCCACAGTTTGGAAAAGAATAGCAATTTCTCCATTGTGCTAGCCCAGTGCTGTCTAATAAAAATAAAATGTAAGCTACACGTAGAATCTTGAATTTTCTAAGAGCTATCTTCAAAAAGTAAAAATAAGCATGTAAATTTAATTATAATAAAAATTTTATATAATCTAATATATCTGAAATATGGCTGTGCCAATATGTGTAATCAATGTAAAAATTATTGAAATATTTTACTTTCTTTAACCAAGTCTTTGTAATCTGGTCCACTTGTAGCACTCTTCAATTCAGACCACTCACATTTCACAGTTTAGTAGCTACATGTGGCTAGTAGCTACCATATTAGGCAACACAATTCTACCCAACTTCATAAGGAAATGTGCTATCTGCTCTCTGTGATGGTAGTACACATATAATTGTATTCTGGAATTTTAAGTGATAGGCCAATGAGATTACTGTTATTCAATTTCTATTACTGCTATCTGTGGGAAATAAAATAGAAATCTCTTTCTAGACATCTGAGTTCTAAATTGAGAACCAGACACAAGTTTGTGCAGCTATAGGTCAAAATATTGGCTTCAATTTTTTTTTTAAAGTTGCATTGTGTAGTGTGGCTAAGATCCATGTCTACACTACACTTCCTACTCCTACTACCCAGGTCTAACTTTGGTGCTGCCTGTATCCACAGGGATGTGGAGAGCAGATTGGACCCTTACTCCAGGGTACTTTAGAAACGGAGCTGAGTGGACTGGGTCTTGCCTCCTTGCAAAGAGAGCCAGCGCATCCTTTTCCAGTTTCAACAATCAAATAAACAACTTACCCTCTTCTTTTAGGAAAGAGGGAGGACATTTGAAAAAATAAAATCTTTCCAATACAATTTCACCACAGGAACAGAACAGACAGAGGAATAGTCAGTGGGTAAGCAACTCCTCAATTTCCAAGAGGAATAACATTTTAATTATACTAAAGAAAACTATATAGCAATGTGTTAGAATGAGGGACACTAAAAAAAGTGTTTAACTAGAATTATGAGTATTGCAAAAGTAAGGAAAACAGGCAGATCTATGTTAGGAAGAGGTATACTACAAAACTTTTAACAAAAATTATGGCTGAGCTTATTTAAGATTTACCACATCACGCCAATTGGAAAACAACAACATGCAAATAGTCTATCTTTCTTAACCAACTTTCCACGTCTCCCTTTCCCAGGGACTTGGGGGATCTGTCAGAAGCTGACTGATTAAACTGTGAAAATGAATGCCCTGGGCTAGATGTATGCAGTCTGAATGACTTACCAATTGTTGATTACAGCTCAATGAAAAATGGCTGACATTTCAGCCCCATAGCATGGAAGTAGCCTGGTCTAAGCTTGATTATTTATGTATTTAATAATTGGTTTGTTTGTAATGATAAACAATCATTGACCAATAGTATGACTTAACAAAAAACTGGCTTTTCCCTTTTGGCTTTGTTTAAAAAAATATATATATATAAAGTGACCTTCCAAATTTAAGTTTGTCTTTGCTTAATTTTCTCCCCAAATCATGCTAAATACTTTTCAGGTATCATCACTGGAAAATTTGAAATGGGGGGAAAAAAAGATGCATTTGTTTACTCTTTACTTGTTTTTTCTTAATTTCCAAGCTTTCCTCTTGTTTTAAAAATTAAAGAAAAATGTTTTAGCAATTTATTTTCAGTAGGAGAGGACCCAATATTCAATCAACTCTTATGTTGTCTGTTTATAAGGAACATAAACACTTGGGATTGAAAAACTGTAGTTTCAAAGAATCTCAAGCACAGGTTTTTAGGGCCCTGATATGCCTGAAGTTGAGCTCTGAGAGAGAAAGGTTGCCTGAGAGACCATGGAGGGTTACTGGAAGCAATTTTTTATAGAAGATGACCTTGTCAAGATCATGTATGCTTCTTCAATGACTTACTACCATTATGTAGCGCCCTTCGTTTATGTTTTTTTCTACCTCTATCAAATAAAACACAAAATCATTTGTTAACATTTTCCCTGAAATGAAAACAAAAGTATGAGTGGATATATACAGCTGTTTGAAACAAATGGCATTGAGCTATCTAAAAGTAAGTAAACAGTGATCGTCAAAGAGAGTACTAGGGTACCAGTCAAACTGCTGACTAGGGACCAGTCTTCTCTCACTACTTAATGTTGATTTTATGAGTGAGCACTGCATTGTTTTTTTTTTGTTTGTTTGTTTTTTTCTTTCCTGATCATTCACCAGAGATAAAGATCAAAGTGAAACTCATAAAATGTCTGGTTATAATTCTTAAGGATACTGAATTACTAGTATAGTAACAGCAATTTTTGCATTTCTATTATGTGACATACACTGCTGGAACACAAAGGATATTTCAGTCCTGACTCCAAGGATTTCAAATTGTATCAGTAGATTGTAATAGATATGTGGGAAAATGCCATGTTGACACAAATGTGGTGGGACATTCCGAATCTTTAAAAACTCCCTTTGGAAATTTGGAGGAATAAAATAATTTTACTACCTCCAATAAGGCACAGATAGACTAAAATTAAGTCCAGGGTAAATCTATGAAAGAAATTACCCATCAGAGCTTTTAGGTAATCCCTTCCACAATCTGCCTAAATATATGATTAATTTAATGAAAAAATCTATTCTCATCTTTGTCCTGATATAGACAAAGCTTAAGTACCTGATAAACTTAGTGTCTATAAATTATCTGATGCCTGACAAAGCATAGAAAAATATATTCCAATATTTGGAATCATGTAGAAAGTGTACCTGAATAGAGAACTAATTTCTAGATTTGTTGATTGGTCCAGAGGAGGGGTAATTATGGATGAGAGTGAGGAGTTGAAGAGGGCAGGATGGTAAGAGAGAGAAAGCCTTATAAAACAGCATTTGCATGACACTAATTCAGACTAGTGGTACAGGGATTAGTTAGTGTTTTAGTGGGAAAGTAGTGAGTCTTTTTACTATTTCTACTGCAGTTAGTTATCAAAGAATAACTCACACCAAAAATTCACTGCCAAGGAGCTAACATGAAAGATAAGCTAACTATGCTGAGTAATTTTCACATTTTCTGTTTATAATTCTTTTCATAGTATCCCTGGCTATATCACGGTGGAATAAAGTTCTTCTAGTAGAATCTAATGCAATATTAGTATACTGAATTAGACCTTTAAAATTTATTTTTAGTCCAAATTAGTTGCAGACTCTGAATGTTAGGTCTTCACATTTTCTTGGGTACAAATTACTTATAAAGGCATTAACTCATTTTGGCAAGGATGATTATAATTTAATTCTTACCAAGAAACAGCCCCAGAAATAAAGAGTGCCACAACCTATTTAATTTTTGCTTGCTTGCTCTTTCTTTACACACTAGTATACCTTCATAAAAATGAGACCCTCATAGCAATATTAGACAGCTCACACTTACTAGTCATGTAATCATGTAGAAGGGCATTTACTGCTCATATACTACAGGCAAAGATACCTTAACTGCTGGATTGTGGGTACATTTTTTATCATACACAATTTACTAAATTTTTCTGAGTTTGAGTACATCAGACCCTGCATGAATTTATTTCTATTCATCCTGGTTTAAGAATCTGTGATTTTTATATCAAAAGGTATCAGAACTCCCTCTGCAGGAAAGGTCAAAGACTAAGGTGGCCTGGTTGTGGAGGTTTCAGGGAACTGGAAAACTGTAAGAATCAAGACAAATTTATGATAATTCTATACTTCCAATAGTTTAGCCTCAAAATTTGGAGTCTTTATCTTCAGTATGCTTACCCACAATATTTCCACATTATAATACTAATCCATAATTGTCATCAACATGAAAGATATTTAAAATCTTATACTATACTTCCAATACATTAACTTTAATTCATAAAGGATTAGAGGCCTTTATAAGAAACTCTGGCCTCAAATAATCCACAATATTTCCACATTATAATACTAATCCATAATTGTCATAAACATGAAAGATATTTAAAGTCTTATACTATACTTTCAATAGTTTAGCCTCAAAATTTGGAGTCTTTATCTTCACTATGTTGACATTTTCATGTCTCTTGCTATTATTAACTGACTTACTCAATCCACCTCAGTCTCTTTTATTCATAGCATGTATCACCTTCTAATCTATGTATATAAAAGCCTAAGCAACTGGCCAACCGAATGACCGATAGCTATGATAAGCACTGACCACCAGGGGGTAGATGCTCAACACAGGAGCTGCCTCCTGGTAGTCAGTGCACTCCCAAAGCTAACCTTCCCTAGCCAGCCAACCTCCCACAGTCCCTCCCCCAGCTGACCATTCCCCATGGGCTCCAATTGGGACTGGGCAAGACAGTTCCAATAGGCCCCAATTGCCAGCCTAGCCAAGCAATGCCACCCATGCATGAATTTGTGCACTGGGGCCTCTAGTATTATATAATTGACTTTTTAAAATTTTATTATTCAACTACTACTTTTTCCTCATTGCTAGAATATAAGCTTTATCTGGACAGGAACGTTTGTCAGTTTATTCCCTGATTTATTTTAAGTTCCTAGAACAGTGCTAACCTCTTAGTAGTGCTCAAATATTTACTGCTTGACTACATGGAAATAACATCTGAGCAAAAACGTGGTAAGAGAGTAGATCTGCAGAGATCTTCTAAAAGGAGAGAGCAGAAAGTACAAAAACCAAGATAGGAGTCACATGCAGTAAGGATGCCAGTGTGACTGAAAGGAGTGAGTGAGCTGAACAGTTTGCCTTAGAGCCTGTGCTCTTAGCTCTGATACTGTGATCAATATCCAACTCTATCACTCACTAGTTCCATGATTTGGAGCCAGGTTCATGAATACTCTTAACCTCTATTTTTTCTCACTAGTGATATAGGAGTTACCACCTTAGAGAAATATTGTGGGAATGAAGTGAAGTACTGTATTGCAAAATGCCTTAGCTATTGAATAATAAATATTAGACCCCTTCCCAACCCACACCCATCCCTGATTTATTGGGTATGCTGTGTTTGTTTTGGGTCAGAAAGGAACTCTAAAAAACAAACAACAATGAAACCCATTAGTTCCCAAATGTAAACCTGAGAACCATTAGCAAATCTAACCCTCCAAATTAATATCAAATAATACTCTAAAGGATCATAAGAAAAGGATAAATTCTTAAGTAAACTCAAGCCAAAACTAGCTAGCACTTGATTATCTAATCAGGGAATTACTCAGAGATTGGCAATAAGATTTGAGTAATGATTTAGCCTGCTTTCAGCCTCCAGGTAGCTGAGTTTCCCATTTAAGTAGGGTCTGTGGTACAAAATAAGGACCCAGAGTAAAGATAATCCTAATCCAAGGAGGGTATGTCCACTTTTGTATTGAGGGGGAAGGGTGAGGGGAGGGGTCACTGCCAGTTATACTCCTTGGGCCTCTCTTCAACTTACATGAAAGAAATTAATAAACTCTTATTTTCTGCTCTAGAGATTAACTTTAATTCTTAAAGGATTAGAGGCCTTTATAAGAAACTCTGACCTCCAATAACCCACAATATTTCCACATTATAATATTAAGCCATAATTGTCATCAACATGAAAAATATTTAAAGTCTTACATTTAGGAAGTGGATCACATTTAACTATTACCTACCTACAAATTAAGTGATTTTGAAATGTCTTGAGTCAATTTCTGTGCATATGTCTTTAATTATCTTTAAGTAATTTCTGTGCACTAGTCTTGCTCTCCAATTAGAAAGCAAACCCATTAAGTAAAATCACTTTTCTGCCATAGTTGCTAGTCCCTCTCCAATCCCCAACATAGCTATTTTCAACCTTTTTCATCTCATGTCACACATAAATTAATTACTAAAATTCTGCCACACACCAAAAATAGTTATATTTTTTGCTGATCTGACAGTTTTGATTTATTCACATTGGACAGCTATTGTTGTGTTGGCTGTTGTCATTTTTTTGGACTGTCTAAGAGGACAGAGGTCAGTGTCCTTGAATAAATAGTCAGGCATTGCATATTTTAAAATTAATATGGCACACCAATTGAAAATCAATACAATGACACACAAATCACAGTTCTATATATGTTGAGAAAACGTACTACTTGATTGGCTCTTTGGGAAAGAAAAACGACCTGTTAATTAAGGGGGAAATCCAGAAGAGGAATTCCAATCAGGCAATAATGATCAGCTAGGTGCTGTGCTAGGAGCTCATGACATTTTTAACCACCCATAAAAATGTTTTCATTATTTCACAAAGAAAACGGTGTTTAGGTGGGGAAAAAAAAATAACATATGCTATTGATAGTAGTATATATTTTTTATACCAATGGGATTATAAAATATAATCTTAATGTCTATTTATGAAGGAAGGAGTCCATGAAGGAAAACACATCCAGGTCCATGGAAATCATAATGTGACTCTGAACCAAATACATGTTTTATGTTAGAATATAAGTATTGCCAATGGTTATAATACAACTTTACCATCCTTTTTTGTTGTTTGTTTGTTTGTTTGTTAGGTAAACAAATAACAGTTGTTTATTAGGTAAATTACAGAGGTAGAAAAAGTAATTCCTAGAAAAAATGAATTTAAGGTATAGAGGTAAAGGAAGGGTTCCTGGAGCTTGGGAGTGAGGGAGCTAACGGTAACATGCCTGGGGAGGAGAGAAGAAGCAGGCAGCTACATAGGTAAAGATTAAAGCAGTAAGCAAGGTCAGATTGGCAGAAACTTCTGGCACAGAGACCCTCTTATCCCAGCTGAGGTTCAGTCTGTTTATATATATATATATATTTTATTGATTTCAGAGAGGAAGGCAGAGAGAGAAACATCAAGGATGAGAATCACTGATTGGCTGCCTCCTACATGCCCCCTACTGGGGATCGAATCTGCAACTCCAGATATGTACCTCTGACCTGAATCAAACATGGGACCCCCAGTTCGCAGGCCCACTGAGCCAAACCAGCTAGGGCACGAGGCTCAGCCTTCTTAATGCTAACATGATCCGACCTATGTACCTGAAGCATGGCTTGATTTCTTTCCCTCTGTTCCTAATCTGGGTTTGGTAATCTGACTCTCTTATGCTCAGGTGTGTGTGTCTGTGTGTATGTGTGTTTTAACCTCACTTTAATTTCCTGGCTTTGTTTCACTCCAAATTTGCACTTTTAAGTCAGATGTGTGATCTTCAGGTTGGAAAGTAAAATACAATTCTCAGAAATTCCTTTCTAGAGATGATGTGTGCTGTATTTCTTGGTGAATCACCAAGCCCTATCAGTTTTGCAGGAATGGGTCATACTTCAAGTCCTACTACTCAGAGAAAATATTGACCTCCAAAAATGATGCCATTCCAACCATAAAACTCCTCTGCTATAATCTCAAAGCCCACAGATTTCTATGAATCCTTTGCCAGAGGAGAGTTCAGGATGTGTTATTATTTATAGTTGTTAATTATGATCATTATTTAATAATTATAGCCCTTGCTCTGTAGCAGGTGAGTAAAGAATGACTATATATTATTTGCTTAATATTTTTTCTTGTAATGGACCTAAGAAAATCAGGCTTGAAAAGGCTAATCTTAGGAAGTGTGCCCCTTTTATTTCTTTCTTTCATTTGTTGAATCATTTAGTCAACTAGGCATTTAGTACAAAAATATTTAATATATATCCTATTCCAAGTATAACACAATCCTTGTTCTATTTATTTTTACTACTTTAGTTAATATTTAGGTGTACTAAAGTATTCACCTTTTAAAAAATATATTTTTATTGATTTCAGAGAGGAGGAGAGCGGGAGAGAGAGAAGGAAACATCAATGGTGATAGAGAATCATTGACTGGGAATCAAGCCTCCTGCACTCTCCACACTGGGGATCAAGCCTGCAATCCAGGTATATCCCCATACCAGGAACCTAACCTTGACCTCCTGGTTCATAGGTTGATACTCAAGTACTGAACCATACTGGCTAGGTGTATTAATTTCTTTTTAATGATTGATATATTATAACTATATTAAATATACCTGACAAGCAAGAAGATTAGTTTACATCAGTTGGAGGAGAGGGCTTCTGTGGATTTGATGGACACTGTAAATAGGCTCTGTTGATTTTAATGTGACACTTTTCCTCTGGGATGGAGCTAGTTTACCTCTGAGAATCTATACTGAGTAATCAATAGTAATATTAGGCCAATGGACCAGGGCCTATAAGTGGGAATTCAGAGAGGAAAATTCAAGATAGTACAGATAAGTCAGACAAATGTAAAGCAAAAATTAGGTAAATTAGACCTTTTTTTAATCCTTTGAGGACCTATGCAGTTTTAAGTCTTGTTAGGTCAGGACAATTTAAAATAGAATTATTTATTTGCTTATCAAGGATATGACATGTTATACAACTTCTGTGTTGGCCACTGAAGAGGAAGATTGTATAGGGGATTTCCCAACCTTAGTTTGGAGTTGACACAGTATTTCTGTTCACATTTTACTGGCCAGAATTATTGATTACCTGCCTTGTTGGTCTCTGGGGCTGAAGAGTGTTATAACCAGGGTAGGTTTGCCGATTTTGCATATATATATGAAGTTTAAATTTAACTGAGCATTCTGTGCTTTACCTGGCAACATTCCCAAGGAGGAAAGAAACCTTAGTGAGCATTAGTAAAAGTGACTTCAATTCTCTAATCAAATACTCTCAGATATTTGCTTTTGTCTTGTAAACATTCCTCCCTGCCCTCAGGGGGATCCTCCTGGCAACTTTCAAAGCATACCACCTTGGTCTTGTCTTGGGTGACTGAAGAAAGCTTTTTACTATTTTTATTCCTTAACTTTTGTTCTTTTCTAAAGATCTTTTTTTTTTTTTAAAGGAATAACACCAGTTTACATACTAGCATATAACTACCTATATGGTAGTGGAGAAATTTTAACTTGCTAAAGCATGTCCTGAGGAGTCTGTTGATAGTACCCATTGACTTGTTGAAGGGCACAGTTTGACTCATAACAATAGCACAAGTTGCTCCTAAGGCTATATTCCAGGAACAGAGCAAAGTTTAGAATGGATGAGCAGCTTTAAAGTTACACTGGAACAGAAACAATAGTCCAGGGAATCAAACTTTTAGAAACTAGCTTAAAAAGTGGTCTGAACAGATAGCTTGCATGTGCATTTTAGGTGAAGTGATTTATTCACAGAGAAAGAAATGTGTGGAGGAGCTAAAAGGACAGGTTATGTCCTCAGGAAAGTACATAACAAGACCATTTCTGTGGTTCAGAGGAAGGTTAATTCCTAAACTCCAATAATCAGGTGAGAGACAAAATGAACAAAATGAATAGGACAAAGGTATCTAATATAACCATTATTAAGATAGTGTATATGATCTGCTTAGTTTGGTTCCTGACTTAAAGGACTTATAAAGGCTTAATAATTATTATCCATTTTATTCACTTTAATAGATTCCAAGATATATATACTTTTTAAAAAAAATTAATCCTTTCTAAAATTCAGGTGTACTTATAATCTATGGAATCTTAAAAGCATCTGGTGTCAGATGGTAGTTATGAGTTAGTAATATAAAAAAACCTTCCTTCGATATCGTTGGTAAGATAAAAAAATTGCCCCCACTAGCATCATGACAATAAAGCAAGCTGTCTTTTTATGGTGAGAAGAAAAAGTGTCTATGATTAGAAAAAACCATGGTGTCATTAAACTAAACATTGATAGATTGTTTGTACGAAATGTAGTAGTGCACAGGGGCAAATAAATAAAATGCTTCCATGTTAATCCAAGCAAAGATTGCAAGCATATTCACATAATAATTCAATTTTAGCCTTCTCTCAACATTTCCATTCCTTTGGGGAAAGTACAGATGAGCAGTAAAAGGGATAGAAAACAGATTATTGTAGTTTGGGGCCAAGAACTTCAAGAACCTGAAAGATCAGATCTTGAATAACTAAGTTGACTTTGTTTTTCCTACTGCTTCCCTCACTACCTGCAATTTCAATTAAACAATAGTGCATACTTTACTAATTTAGTAACAGTATTTTTATCAATCATCATAATTTTAGGTGATTATAGAAAAGAGTTATTGTGCAATATAGATGAGATAATCCATAAAGTTCTAAGAATGTGTTCTGCCACAGCCTGGATCAATTTTATTTATTTATTACATCACTACCATTTTAATATAATGGATTCTCTAATTTAGTCTCATGGAACCAGTGCAAACATTTATTTTTTTTTCTCCCTCTATCCTGTCAACCTGCACAAACTCTTCTAGAAAAATTCTTCTAGTAATTATCTCCTGATGATTTGTTTTGTATTCTTAACTATTTTTTTCTTTATTTCAGTCCATCTCTATACTCTTCTCCTAACTAGGTCCTATTTACACTTTGAATGAAATCTAAATTTCACAATTTCTGGGTATTCATCCTGGGAGTTCTCCAGAGATCTCTGTGTTCTCCATCTCATATTTTTTAACACATATTGTCTAAATAGGTTTAAATTCTAGCTAACTATAAGAATTATATTATTCTCCTTAAAGTGGGGATAATAACTATACCTCTCTTAAAAGGTTATATACTAATAGATTAATTTATAATGAGCTCAATGCATAAAAAAACTTAATAAATATTAATTCACACCATAACTCTTGGTGCCAGATGTTAACTCTTTGCCAATTTACATATGTTCCACCCACCTGCATTTTTAGTTCCTTGGCAACAGGCAACATATACTTATATATACTAGAGGCCTGGTGCCCAAATTAGTGCACTCAGCCTAGCCTGTGGGATCAGGCTAAAACTGGCTCTCCGATATCCCCTGAGGAGAGCTGGATTGTGAGAAAGTACAGGCGAGGCCAAGGGACCCTACTGGTGCATGATCAGGGCCAGGGAGGGACACAGGAGGTTGGCCAGCCAGAGAGGGACTGCAGGAGGGCTCCAGGGTGTGTCTGACCTGTCTCACTCAATCCCAATTGGCCAGACCCAAGCAGCAAGCTAACTTACTGGTTGGAGCATCTGCCCCTTGGTGGTCAGTGCACATCATAGGGAGAAGTTGAGCGGTCTTAGCATATCATTAGGATATTTTGCTTTGATTGGTTAAATAGCTGACCAGATGACTGGATACTTAGCATATTAAACTTTTATTATTAGTATATGGGATGAGTCTATTTTGGTTCCTAGAACTGTGCTTTTTACTTAATCTATTAAGTCAATACTTATAAAATCTATTGATCTGAGATTTAAAATGCATTTCATGGTCAGGGATCTTAATGGTGATAAAATCATTCTGCATCTTGACTGCATCCATGTCAATATTCTGTATGTGATCTTGTGCTATAACTTTGTATGATGTTAGCATGGGGGGAACCTGGTAAAAGATATGTGTTAGGATTGCCGAAGGAGGAACACCAAGTGGTTAGAGATTATAAATTTATTAGGGCATCTGGATAACCAGATGAGCTGAGCCTAAAAATGGTGCCAGTACCCAGGGATGAGGAGTCAGAGATTTTAAAAGACTCTAGGTGGGCTTTTTCTGGACAGACAATTCTCTGGGTGGGTCTGGATCCTAGGAAGGTCCAGAGGGGAAGGATAATAGCCTTAGCAAGTGGAATGTGGTCTCAGGGAAAGGAAATATGGCCTAAGTGAAAGGGTTATGTCCATTGTGAAGTAGTCTAAAGGTCAGTTCCCAGGAGAAGGGTATCGATTCAATTATTTGATCAGACCTAACAATATGCAGAATCTTTAGCTTATTTCTACAACTTCAATTGAATTTACAATTATTTCTAAATAACACAAGTTAAAATGCAGTGTTTTGGCAGTGTCCTGTTTTTGTTTTATGTATTTTGAGGGGCTGCATATCAAGTTATCTTTAATAAGATAAACTAAGAAGAATAAAGCAAAAACGATTTAAGTACTGATCCATTTAAGTACATTCACCTCTTTTTGTAAGCAATTAAACTCATTTAAATCAGCCAAAATTGTTGGGCACTTGGGAGTTGTATATTCTCGGTGGCTCCAGTGAGTTTGTGTTTTAATTTTCACTTCCTTTGCCAATTTAATGCCTTATTTGCCATAGCCAGCTCCTCTCCTTGGGAATCGTTTCACCTTCCCAAGCATTTTATCACCTCACACACAACCCATCTGTGTTTTGCAGGCCACTTGTAGCAGAAGAGAGCCTGCCAAGCCCTCTGTGGATTCAGGCACCTTTCTCTGCCCTTGAGCACCTGGGCCTTTTTGGAAATGACTTTATCTGTCATTTCTTTTTCTGAATACAATACGAAATAGCTTTAATCATACAGTGCTGAAAATCTGAACAAAAGAAGCCAAAGGGATCAGGGGACCTGGATCTCTCATCTGTCACTTCAGACAACCAGTGGAGAGGACCTTAACTGCAGCTCAGACCCGGGGGGATGCTCCACTGGGACTACTGTGTCCGTGAGATAGGATCAGCTTTCATGATCTCAACTCAAACCCAGGAGCATTCCTGTGTTCTGTATTATTACCTGAAGCGAGTGCACCCACAACATTCAGGGGAAATTAAATCACTAGTGAAAGCACCGTGTACCTGGATATGTACACAGGGACAACAAAATTTTGATACAGGTACGAATATCTTTATTTTATAGAAAGTGTTTAAAAGAAGTGAAATAATTTTCCATAGATGAGTGAATCAGATGGAGGGAAAGATTTGAAATTGAAGGCCCTAGTTCATAATTACAATTCTTATCCTTTGCTTTTTTTCTCTCTCTTTTTTTTTTTCCCTAGAATTTATTTGTCTCACTTTGGGATAATCTGTTTTTGTTTGTTTTGTTTTGTTTTTTTAAGATCAAAAATGTTGAAGATAAAATAGACACAGAAGTATGATATGGCAAACTCTACTATTTACCAGTAGTATGTATATCTTGGAATTTTGCTGAGGATATTTGGGAAGCCAAAGGACCTAGAACTATTTAGATGATAGCACACTAATAGATATGTTCTGAATACTTACATGTTATTTATTATTATTATTATATTATTATTATTATTTTGTCAAAGAAGAAAAGCAGGATTATCTACATCTGAAATATCTAAGTACCAGTTTCAGGAAGTACCTATGCAAATGTATCCACCAATGCCTCAAGATACATAGAAAATGACCCTTAAATGGCATAATATTAAATGTGTTCGAATCCACTTCTTCCATCTTTACTGCTCTACCTCCTAGTATAGCTGCTTTGAACTATGTTTTGGAATTGTTTTTAATTACATTTTGGTGGAATTATCCTGTAATGAAAATAAGTCACTTCATTCACAATTAACCCAATTATTCAATATTTCTGAGTGCTTACCATACTGCTTTTCTTCTTTGATTTTTACTTTATTCAGTTTTATCAAACATGCATCAGAAAAACAAACTTTCAAAATTGCCCTATCTGGTATTAATATTTTTCTATGCCTCCTACATGCTTTTACTTCATATTTTTTCTTCGATATGTAACTGAAGCTCATCTGACCTTGCCTGACGGTGATTCCTGACCAAACACAGAGAATGAGTCCTAAGTTTCTCAGCCAGAGTTGAGAATATTCATACCTAAACATATTCATGACGGCATTGTATTAAATGGGTTTGCTTTGAGTTAGAAGTTCAAGTGATGGAGAGTATAAAGGAGGGAAGAGAGAATAACCCTGCCTGTGCTGTTATGTTTGAGCCTGGGCTTATTGGGATGAAGATACTGGTATTCAAGATCAGATGTGGAGAAAGAGGATGCCAGGAGAAGGGACCCAACCTAAAGGATGCAGTTAATAGGATTCCAATTCAGGGAAGCAAAAAGAGATTCTAGAAGGATGGGGGTCTCAGTAATAGTTATATTCAGATACAAATCAGGAAGTCAACCAGGGTAGCAAGCTGGATGTTATCCAGAAGGACAAGGCAGAAAAATACTTTTCAGAAAAGAGAGATGACCAGCAGGAGCTTCTGGTTGCTAGAGATCAAGGAAGATAGAGAAATCCTAGTTTGACTATGCCACCCAGATACCTGGGGAGTTTGTGTGATGAGGGCTTTGCCACCTCCCAGGCATTGAGGTCTGAGTTAAATGTTGCACCAGTCTACTAGTATTTCCAACTCTCACTTATTTTTTAGATATATTTTTATTGATTTCAGAGAGGAGGGGAGAGGGAGAGAGAGAGAAACATCAATGATGAGAAAATCATTGATCTGCTGCCTTCTTCACGCCCCCCTAACTGAGGATTGAACCACAAACCCTGGCACATACCCTGACCAAGATTTGAATCTTGACCTCCTGGCTCACAAGTTGACACTCACCCACTGAACCACACCAGCAGGGCTCTAACTCTCACTTATTAATGACTGAGACCTAATCAATTAAGTGAACAAGATTTTTTACAAATGTGCCCAACATTGTACTAAGATGTTAGAAAGGATTAGGAAGAAAGGATGGCCGAGACTGGTTTGGCTCAGTGGAGAGAGCGTTGGCTTGCACACTGAAAGGTCCCAGGTTTGATTCGGGTTGGGGGCATGTACCTTGCTTGCAGGCACATCTCCACTGTGGATCATGCAGAAGGCGGCTGATCGATGTCTCTCTCTCATTGATGTTTCTGACTTTCTATCTCTCTCCCTTCCTCTCTGTAAAAAATCAATAAAATATATTTAAAAAAAAGAAGAAAGGACAATGACACATTATATTTTCCGTGTTCAAATAGATGTGCTAGCTGCAAATTTTGGTCACCTTGCCAAAATGCTTCTCAAAATACCACACAAGGAAAATGATCAGCCTTGGAGGTCAGTTTGCCACATTACAGTAAGTTTACTACAGAAGATAACACATTTTGAAGAAAAATCAGAATGCAGCACAGCAATTTAAAATCACTTCCTTATTTATGTATTTCTGATACATATAGTTATTGAATAAATTTATCAATACAAGTAACATTTTTCAAATGAGGAAAATTGAATTCAAACTTTCTTCCAGTGAGGCACTGTGATTTTCATTGTGATGCTGAGTGTTTTTAATCCAATCGCTTTAAATTAGTTATGTTTCATTTTTTCTCATCTACAGTTTTTGAAATATCTTTGAGTTAGGCACTGGGAGAATCCTTACAAAATGGCTCAAATGACAAACTGTCTAAAGTAAAATACTTTACACAACCACTTAGGAGAACAAAATTAACTTTTTAAATACACTTTTTATTCTGAGTGTATAGTTTCTAAATGTTTCTGCATATCAAATTGAAATAATGACATAATTATAATAACACTTCTAGTACTTATAGTGACAAATTTATTCCTGGTTAATTCATTTGTTTTTATGTAGGGACTTCCATGGGATTGTGCTTTAATTTAGTATTAAGCAGACTATTATTTGAAAGTGTTTCCAACTTGGCAATAAATGGTGATGATTTAGTTATAATTAAATAGAAATGAGTATATGAAAGCCTAATGAAGTTCAGAGAAGTATTCATTATGTTTCAGTACATTTATATTATCTGCTCGCCCAATAAATTGTTATACCTCTATTGTAATTAACTGGGAATTAACTCAGTTTTAAAAAATAATTTCTAGTCTCAAAATTCTTACTTTGTTATATTTTTGTTGAAAACCTAATTGAGAGTTCAAACAACATATCTTGTAATGAATCAAACAAAAAAATTAGTGTAGCTA
The DNA here is from genome assembly GCA_011751065.1 of Lasiurus cinereus. NCBI lineage: Eukaryota > Metazoa > Chordata > Mammalia > Chiroptera > Vespertilionidae > Lasiurus > Lasiurus cinereus. Next base: position 41,578,714 of record JAAGEH010000041.1, read on the forward strand.
TGCAAGTGAATTATAACTGACTGAAACTGTTTCCGGAATCATGATGGATCTATAGCATCCAACACTTTTCAGCACTGAATGTCTGTAAATATCTTTACACATTTTAGAGTTCAATGCTTTATCAAATACTGTACATACTATTTCTCTCCTGTCTTTTATTATCTGATATTAAGGCGCTATCACATCAACTTTTGTCAGTGAGTCATTTTTAATTTCTAAAAAATGGGATTTTTTACTTGTTTTACATTGCTGTGCTTTAATGCATTTGCCTAGCTGTGCTTTGCTTCCCACCCTCCTACCCTTCTTCCAAGTGTGAGAAATGTTAAGAACTTTTTTTGTTGCTGTCTCCTCCTTCTCCTTTTCTTCCTCTCCACCTTTTCCACCTTCTCCTCTTCCTCTTCTTCTTTTTCTTTTTTTAAAAAAATATATTTTATTGATTTTTTACAGAGAGGAAGGGAGAAGGACAGAGAGCTAGAAACATCGATGAGAGAGACATCGATCAGCTGCCTCCTGCATGCCCCACACTGGTGATGTGCCCGCAACCAAGGTATATGCCCTTGACCAGAATCAAATCTGGGACCTTTCAGTACGCAGGACAATGCTCTATCCACTGAGCCAAACCGGTTTTGGCTTCTTTTTTCTTGAGCAGATTTATTGAGATGTAATTCACATATCCTATACCAATTTTAAAGTACACAACTTAATGTCTTTTTTAGCATATTCTCAGGCATATGCAACTATCACAACAGTCAAATTTAGTTCATTTTCATCACCTCATAAAACCCTATACACCTTAGATAGCATTCCTTTTATTCCCATCCTGGACCTCACCTCATCCCTAAGCAACCATTAATTTACTTTCTGTCTCAAAAGTTTTCTCAATCCTGGGCATTATATATATAAATGTAATCATATAATATATGATCTTTTATAACTGGCTTCATTAGCTTATCCTAATGTTCTCAATTTTTATTGATATTAAAACATGAATTAGTATTTTATTTCCCTTTTATGGCCAAATATTATTCTGTGGTATAGATATAAGATATATATTTTTTATCTATTTGTTATTTGATGAACATTTGGGTTATTTCTGTATTTTGACTTTTATGAATAATGTTGCTTATATAGATTTGTATCCAAGTTTTAGTGTTTAATTTCTCATGGTTATATGAATAGGAGAAGAATTGCTGGATTATACAATAACTATATATTTAACATTTTGAGGGAAAACAGCCAGGCTGTTTTCCAAACTGACTCTATCATTTTACATCCCCATCAGCAGTTTATGAGGGTCCCATTTTTTCCACATTTCATCAGCACTTGCTTTTAATCTAACTTTTTTATTAGAGCCATCTTGTGGGTGATAAGTGGTATCTCACTGTGTTTTTAATTTGCATTTCCTTCATGACTAATGATGCCAAATATTTTAATGTACTTATCGGCCATTTGTAAATTTTCCTGGGAGAAATGTCTATTTAGTTCCTGTCCTCATTTTTAAACTGGGTTATTTGCCTTTTATTCTTGAGTTAAGAGGTTTATGTGTTTGAAATATGTCCGTTATCAGATATATGAGTTCCAAATAACTGAATGACTGCAGATTTTTCTTACTCATCAACAACTAGAATATAGTGCCAAGATTAATTGTGATTAAGTCACAAGTTTCTTATTTTGAACCCAGTTACTGCATGAATTAAGTGTTCATTTGTCATTTATTTTGTGTCTTTAAAATGAATATCAGTAAGAAATTTTAGAATAAAACTGTGTACAACAGTTAGTTCTTCATAGCCATATAATTACACATCAATATAGAACCCTTTAAAATCCTAACTCTAATATTGAGTCCATGGCAGTTTGCATAACCACAAACTCTTACAGAGACTGAAGTACTAGAAAATTATAGTTTCCAGGAATGAGTTTTTCTCTTCTGTCTAATGAGAGGCCTCTCATTGAATTTATCATCAGAGCAAGGAATGTAAAGATTGCAAGGAAAAGAAATTTTCCACATCTCACAACAAAGTGATGTCAAAGTTATTTCTTACATCTAACTGAATTTTATATGTATACTAGAGGCCCGGTGCATGAAATTCATGCAAGGGGGAGCGGGAGTACCTCAGCTCAGCCTGTACCCTCGTGCAATCTGGGACCTGTCAGGAGATGTCCCACTGCCAGATCAGGCCTAAACTGGCAGTTGGACATTCCCTCTTGCAATCTAGGACCAAAGCTCCTACATGCTCGCCTGTCTGCCTGCCTGATCATCCCTAACCACTTCTGCCTGCCTGCCTGATCACCCCTAAGCACTTTACCTGCATGCCTGATCACCCCTAACTGCCTATGCCTTGGCCCCCACCACTGGGACTTTTATACTCATGAATGAATAAGTTTATGGAAACTAATTTCTTTACTTTTACACTTTCTCTACTGGCAGGAAATCTAGTCCTTTTATTTTTCCTGGTTTTACCTTTCTTAAAAATTATATCTTACCCTTGCTGGTTTGGCTTCGTGGATAGAGCATTGGCTTGTGGACTAAAGGGTCCCAGGTTCGATTTCGGCCAAGGGCATATGCCCAGGTTTCAGGCTCAATCCCCAGTGTGGGGTGTGTAGGAGGCAGCCGATCGATGATGGTTCTCTCTCATCATTGATGTTTCTAACTCTCTCTCCCTTTCCTTTCCTCTCTGCAATCAATAAAATTATATTTTTTAAAAAATTATATCTCAAGTTCAGGTTTAAATTGGAAAGACTGGTATAAGATTCTAGTCAAGGTGGCTCATGTAGTCCTACAGATGAGAACTTAGCATACTAACTCTAATATTATGTATCTATATGATTACATATAAGGAAATATTATTAAGAGTAAGACAAAGAAAGGCCTCAATTCTCATCTCTTAGGATGTTGTAGTAACACTGTAGAAAATAAACACAATATTCAAAATATTGATTGACATTTTTGTGAACTTGTTTACTTTCTAATTTGTCTCTGCAGCTACTACACCTTCTGAACAAAGTTTCCAAAATTCCTCTGCTGACTGCCCTTCTTTCTGCCCTTTATTGTCTTCCCAGTGCTGCATTTTTCTTCCTTCAGACCATTTCCTCCAGGCTACCCTTTACTTCCTAAGGCAATAACCATTTTTAATCTTGCCAACCAAGCAAGAGATGGCTTGCTGACAAGAACCCAGCTGCCAAGCCCGAGCAGTTCTTCAATTGCACTCAAAGAGTAATGTCACATATTAGCAGTGAATTTCCTGTTTTGTTTTCAGATTGACCAGATATTCTTATTTCAGAAAAAGAGAAATACGTTTCTATTTGAAAAGATGGAGCATGGAAACTTTGCCTTAGATAATTTAGGTTGCTTCTCCAGGAGTCAAGTATTCCAAACTACTCATTTCTCTACCACAAATGTTTTCTCCTTCAACCCTCACCACTGTGCCTCCTTGTGCTGGGTCTAATAATGAGGTTGGAAAGGTCCTACTTTAGACAAAATGCTTGTGTGTCTCCAAAATTCATATGTTAGAAACTGAATGCTCAAGATGATGGTATTAGGAGATGAAGTTTTTGAAAGTAATTAGATCATGAGGGCAGAGTCCTTATGAAAGGAATTAGTGCCTTAATTAAGAAAAGACTCAGAGAAATGGTCACCCCTTTACTATGTTATAAGTCAAATCGGCAGTTTGTAGCTCAGAAGAGGGCCTTACCAGAACCCAACTCTATTGTTACCCTGATCTTGGACTTCCAGCTCTCAGAACTGTGTGTTATGAGTACTCAGATTGTGGTATTTTATTATAGCAGCCCAAACAGACTATAAAACAGGTCCCTGGAATTATAATCACTTTCTTTTCGGTTGAGAAACTGGAAGTCACAGATTGAGAATTTGTTTTAAAGTAAAATAATTATGGAGAGAATCATGTTTCTAGATATAAAAGCATGAGTTTAAAAACCGTAACAAAATAACCATCTGTCACTGTACAAGGTTATTATGATAGGATTGGCTATATTCCCTATGCTGTCCATTATATCCCTGTGACTTATTGTACAACTGGAAGCCAATACCTCTTATTTTCCTTCATGTTTTTTGCCCTTTTCTTGCCCTGTCTCTTTTGGCAAATATCAGTTTATTTTCTATATCTATAGGACTGTTTCTGTTCAGTATTGTTTACCCTTTTTTGTTGTGGCATTTTAGATTCTTCATATAAGTGAAATCATACAGTATTTGTCCTTCTCTGTCTGACTTAATTTCACTTAGCATAATACTCTTTTGGTTCATCCATTTTATTGCAAATGGCAAGATTGCAGTGTGATGATCATTTTGTTAGGTATATTAGTATTGAAGGACTATGTTATACACCTGAAGTTAATAAAATATTTTGTATTAACTGTATATTAATAATACAAAATAAAGTAATTCTGAACAATCCTTTAATGTGATGGAATTGATTGAGAAAAGAAATGTCTTTGTTGGCTGGAAAAAGTCAGAACAAAATAGTATTCCATTTAATCAAAATATTTGATTTTTAAATGATTCTTAATATAACATGGGGAAATATTTGGAAAGATTAAATGAGAAACTTTAGGCATCTGATAAAAAACAAGGACACAATAAAATATTCTATTAGATTAAAAAACAGCAAAGCAATGAATTCATAGTTGATTAAAATCTCACTGTGAAAATTTAACTTGATGTAGTTCATGGTGCATGTTTGATTTTTTCGAAATTAAAAAAATAATACTTATAGATTCACAGGATATTGTTAAAAATGTACCATGTTGTCCTTTGCATCTTTTTTTCTCCCCAGCCTTGCCCAGTTAACATCTTGTCCTATTTAATAAAAGAGTAATATGCAAATTGACCATCACTCCAACACACAAGATGGCTGCCCCCATGTGGTCAAAGATGGCCACCACAAGATGGCCAGAAGTGGAGGGCAGTTGTGAGGGACCAGGCCTACAAGGGAGGGCAGTTGGGGGTAATCAAGCCTGCAGGGGAGGGCAGTTAGGGGTAACCAGGATGGCAGAAGAGGAAAGTTGGGGGCAACTGGACCTGCAGGGAAGGGCAGTTGCGGGGGACCAGGACTGTAGGGGAGGGCAGTTAGGGGCAAACAGGCTGGCAGGGGAGTGGTTAGGGGTGATCAGTCTGGCAGGCAGAAGCGGTTAGGGGCAATCAGGAAGGCAGGCAGGTGAGCAGTTAGGAGCCAGCAGTCCTGGATTGTGAGAAGGATGTCAGACATCCCTTGAGGGGTCCCAGATTAGACAGGGTGCAGGCCGGGCTGAGGGACACCCCCTACCCCCCAGTGCATAAATTTCATGCACCAGGCCTCTAGTATAACTATAATGTCAAACAGGTAACTGACCTTAGTACTATCCACAATGCTTATTTAGATTTTACCACTTACAGATATACTGATTTGTGAGTGTGTATTTACAGTTCTATGAAATTTTATCATGTTTAGCTTTCTGTAACAACTTGTATTTTTTCATTTGCTTCAAGAGAATTAACTGCTTCTTAAAGCATTTTTATAACAACCACTTTGAAATCCTTGTCACATAATTCCAACATGTACATAATCTCAGTGTAACTGTCAAAGGATTATTTTTATCTTTCAAATTTTGTTTTACTCAGGTCTTGGTTTTATAAAATTTTATTCAAAGTATATCTTTGCCATTTTCATACTGTCATAGGATATATTTGATCCTGTTTAAAACTTCTACTTTAGCAGATATCTACACTATTGGGCATAGCTTGTAAGTCCTTGACTACTTTTGGAAGCTGCACTTCCAGCGCCAGTTCAGTTTTCAGGACATGGCAATGATAGTCTAATGTGTTTTGTTCTGTGCTGTCTGCAGATGCCAGCCAGTTGGGCTTTCTCATGGGAACGAGCTGGGGATGCAACCCGCCCAGACTCTTCTGATGCTGCCACTTATGAGTGAATTGAACCATTTGCTGTGCAGGTGTTCGTCAGGGAACCTGCTGATGTTGACACCTTAGCAGATCAGGCCTGCCTCCCTAGGTATATATTACATGAGGCAGGAATCCTATTGCAGCTGTTGCTGAGGCAGATTGGGTTGCCATTGTTGAGCTGTGAATTAGGAGTCAGATCTCTGATTACAATTTACTTTGCCATAGTGGGCAGTCTATCAGAAGGTGTGGTGTGGGAATGGGTTCATCTGCTTGGCTTTGCTGTTGTTACTGTGGGCAGATCAGCTTTTACTGCTGGTGGATGTGCAGCAGAAGTGGGTTGGCCCAAGTATTCTTTGCTGATATCACACATACAGGTAAGATCAGTTGTACAATCAACTTTTCGACATACATTGTCTATAGTAAAATTAAACAAATATGCAGTAGAACTCTTTCACTGTTCATTTTTAAATCCTCTACATTAATATTTCATGATAAACCTTGGCCAAATGTGATTTGGAGATTTTCGTCTTTTCTCTTCTCATCTAACATTTTCTTTTTATGTTTTTCAAGATCTGATTCTCTTCAGCATATTGCCTAATGTACTTCACAGCCTGCACTGAGAGAGCCAGGTCTTTGAATGGAACCTGTGTTAACGTTTGTTATAATTTCTTACTGTCTACATGCTGAAGTTAATTTGAAATATGGCCTTTATCTATCACATTATTAAGGAAGCTATGCTTCTCTTAAATATGCTCTGCAAATGCCTGCTACTACTGAACTACATCTTCACAAATGTATAGTGATAAACTTTTTATCTTGTGTTTCACTGTCGGCCTTTGTTTATATATTATTCAATAATGAAGAATCATTTGGTATGAACAGTAACTTTTAGTTATAGTCCAAAATTGACTCTTCTGAGCAGAAATATAGGTGGCATTATGCTTTGTCTTTTACATTATGAAATATCTTATGGAACAGAAACTCATGACATTTTACATTAGGACTATTTTATACCCAACAAGAAATTGGCTACAGTAGCACCTATATGTCCAATTATGTGGCCAGGTGGACACGACTGTGTATGAACTTCATTTTGAATTAATTTGTCTTCCTCATCATTTTATAAATGTGAATATTCAAGATTCATTTCAATTTCACCAAGCAGTTATTAAAATTATGTAAACTTTACATTCAGTTCTAAGTATCAGTTAGTAGTATCATTCCATTTATATTAAATGTATCTCAGATCATTCCATATTTAATAATCTATATGACTCATCAAGCCTATGTTTTTTTATTAGTAATCCAAGGAAAATGCTATCCCAGGTCACTGCATAAAATGACAGAGATAATTAAACCATAAATCAACTCAATTTTTTCTCTAAAAAATAAAAGAACATTTTGTAATTACTTTTGCTTGTTTTATAACACCATTTCTCAAATTGTTTGATCAATCAGAAGTTATGGTAGGAGAACTTGAAGAGTCAATACTAATATGCAGTTTTATTTTCAATTTTTAGAAGATCTATAATAACATATCTTAGAGGAAAGATTGTATTGAATAAATTAAAAAGTGATTCCTATTTCAGTTTATAAATATTACTTCTAGAAAATGCCGAAACTCTATTTAAAAACTAACAAGTAGTTAAAAGGAAAAGATCAGAAATGAATTAAGGGCAAAGCAGACTCTGTTTGCCATATGTGTCTAATTGTGCTATTGTCTTTCTGGAGCTAACTGTATCATATATTATTAATTTTCCCACTTCTGTACCTGCTATTGCAATTGTGCTTACCTCTGAAATGGTCTTTTCAGACTCAGCTAAAATGCCAAGTCTTCTCTGTTCACCCAAGTCTCTTCCTCTGAATCAATTGTTACCTGCTTCTCTTGTATGTAGCTCTTCACTGAAAGCCTATATAAATGTGGCTGCTTGTAAAATGAAAATGACAATACCTAAATTTCATTGTCATCATCCACTTTAAATAGCAATTTATACAAACGTGTGCACGTGTATACATGTGCACACACAAACACGTACACAATCTGATTAAGACTCATGAAAAAGGAAAAAAGTTACAGGAATCAAATATTCTAAAATATTTACATAACATTAAAAACAGTTATATTTTAGACCAAATTAAAAGGATAATATAACTTTGAAATGGGGAAAAACAGCAAAATTCCACAAATATGATGTAGTTAATGTCCATAATTTTATCTGCAGTGAAAACCAATTCTTGGGATTGCTTTTCAAGTCATGTTAGCATGTTCTCTCAAATGGAAAGATAATTGATTTGGGAATTTCAGACCATTGGAGGATTGCAAGTGAGAAGTTCTGATTTCATCAGTATGCCCATTGGATATTTTAAACAGGCTACCCTTCTAAAATAATTTGATCAGCTGATTCCCTGAGGTAGGTTCGGGAGAAACTAAGTTTGACAGAAGGGAATTATTAAGTCACCTTTTGTATTTCCATCTCTACTTTATTATGCATTTTACATTTAGTTAGAAGAAGAATTTGAAAACTATAATGAGGTAACTCATTCAACAAATGTATAAAATAAGTACTAAGTTTAAAAACTACTATATTTCGTAGAAACATATAGGTAGTCAAGAGTCACTATATTTGCTCTAATATAGCTTATATTTCAAATAATTTAAATAATAATTAAAAGAAATAATAATTGAAAAGTCTAAAATAAAATGTGAATAATGATAACATTGAAAAAAGATAAAGAAAACATGTGATGTAATTGACAGTAATTGGTCATGGTGGCAATTTACATTGGGACAGCCAGGAGATCCCCACTGGGAGCTGAGGTCTGAATGATGAGAAGCAGCAGCTGATGAATCATCTGGTAGTGAAATGCCACAGAGGAAAGCAGTAAATGTAAAAGTCCAACGGGAGGGCCCAAAATTCCTATGAAGGCCAATGAAAATGTAAATTCATGGTAAATAAGTTTGGAGAGATAAAAGCCCAGGTCAGGCAAGGCATTTTCAGGCAATATAAAAGTTTGAATTTTATATTGTGTATAATGGAACACAAACAGGTGTATTCATTAAGTAACTCAATAAATATTGTTAAATGTCTATTCTATGAAAGACACCATCTTTGATTTGTATGGGATATTTGGATATGAAATAAAAATGTAGGAGATGTCCTATAGAGATTATACATGGAAGATGATATATGAAGTAATTTTTCACATAAGAAAGAAAATGTGACCATCAGAATTTAGAAGTATCTTGACACCCTTTTATTAAAGAGGTGATAATTGACTTGAGTTCTTAAATATTAAACAACTTTATTGAGCTGACCAAATTAAATGTCAACTTAAAAAGATAGGATTATTATTATTTTTTTTTAGTTATAGAGGTAGAAACATTGGTGGTTTTGAGTAGGAGAGTCCATAATCCAAATATGCTTGAGAAAGGAACAATGAGAACAGCAGTTTGAAAGGGGATGTCAAAGCAGATGAAGAAGAAAGATGTGTTGAAGATAGCCAGGAGGTATTGAATCTAATTCTAAAATATTCATTGGGTCATACTTTCCATTATTTTCATATCATGCAACAGATACAACACAGCTAGTTTTGCTTCTTGCAACTTCACCTACTTTCCTCACCCACTGTTTACTGAGTTACTTACAGTTCTTAACATAGCACAATCTTCAGTTCCTCTTGGTCTTTATAATCTCTCAACAGCCTCTGATATTCTGTGCTGATTTTTTAACCTGTTGCTCATCTCCTAATGTTTAAGGAACAAACTTATTTTATTCTCTTCTGGTAATTCTAATACCTGTCAACAAAATTTATTTGCTCCTTGCTCTTGTTACGTTAACACTTTGCTCATAGACCTACTATACACTAATCATGCTTGCTTCTTCTTCAAAAGAAGTTACTTCCAGCTCAGACTCTCCTCAGGAAATCAACAGGGTTTGTGATTGGGATAATGAAATAAATCTGGAAATAGATAGTGATGATGGTTTTAGGACATTGTGAATGTACTTAATGCCAGTGAATTGTACATTGGTATGTGGCGTGGGAGTCAAAGGGAATGGAGAGACTGAGGGAAAAAAAAAAGAGAACTCATGGACATAGACAACAGTATGGTGCTTACTAAGAGTGGGGAGGAGGGTTGAGGTGAAAGATTAAATAAATGGTGATGGAAAAAAAAGTAAAAATGGTCAAAATGATAAGTCCTATGATATGATAATTTAACAATAAAATAGATTAAAACTTTGTATTGAAATACTGAAATTAATAGTGAGACATTATTAGCTTTTTCTTTTATTTTTTTAAAATATATTTTATTGACTTTTTACAGAGCAGAAGGGAGACAGATAGAGAGTTAGAAATATTGATGAGAGAGAGACATCGATCAGTTGCGTCCTGCACGCCCTGCTCTGGGAACATGCCCGCAATCAAGGTACATGCCCTTGATCAGAATCAAATCTGCCTTTCAGTCTGCAGACTGATGCTCTATCCACTGAGCCAAACCGGTTTTGGTATTATTAGCTTTTTTTATTAGAAATGTACTGTACTGGAGATCTTAGCAAATGAAGCAAACCGATAAAAAATGAATAAGCATATGAATTAGAAATAAAAATTATCATTGTTTTCCAGAAAAATGATCTACATATTTAAAAATTCAAGATACTTTGATACCATTGCAATGAACAATTTATTAATAATAGGAAAGGAGCAAAAGGCAGTTCAGGCATTATAAGTATGTTCCCTGAAAATACTGAGGGAAAGGGGCTGGACAAAAGGAAGATAGACACACACCCAGTAAAATAGGGATGCCATAAGTAAGGTACTTGTCTGTCAGTCACACCTGGCGACAGAAATGATTGGCCAGAATGGGTGTGGTCACTGCAAGCCTATGAAGATTTGAGATACTTAACCTTGAAACAAAGAAGTTTGCACTAACCCAGCCTGCATGGCTCAGTGATTGAGTGTCCTATGAATCAGGAGGTCATGGTTAAATTCCCGGTCAGGACAAAAGCCAGGGTTGGGGGCTTGATCCCCAGTTGGGGGTGGAAAGCAGGCAACTGATCAATGATTGTCTCTCATCATTGATGTTTCTGTCTCTCTCACTCTTCTTCCCTCTCTGAACTCAATTCTTGAAGAAAACAGTTCATACTCTTGGTGTGTTACCCTTGATTTCTGGCTTTCAGGGCTCTTTTGCTCTACTCCTCTGCATTGGCCCACAGCCACATGGACTCCACACTAATGGACTGCAATTAGCCTAATGCTAACCAGACACAGCTTCACCATGGAACAGAAACTTGGAACAATGGCTTTGCTTCTAACTCTACTGAATCGCTAGCTACCCATCTTCTCCTGCCAGATTAAGGGAAATAGGACTTCTGAAGCCCAGGACATAATTCTACAAAAATAACGCTTTTTACCACATCTCATCCTCCCATGGGGCCTCTGGAAATGCTTATTCCAGCGGTACCCCAAGAACCCCACTCCCACTAGGGATGAGGAAAGACCATTCAGGCATTTCTCTTATAACAACATGACCCCTGAATAAATAGAGAGATAGATAGGTAATAGATTTTTTTTAAAGTTTTCCTTTTTAATTAAGCAGCAATATGGCTCTGAAAACAAAGTGATTTTATTTCTGTAGTTCATCTCAGTAAGATCACTGCACTAGGACCCTACATTTGATATCTTAGATCTTTGAAAAGCTAAAAGAACAATAAAAGATGATGTTTCTTTCTACAGCAATTGGAATTTTTTTTTTTTTGTGTGTGTGTGTGTGTGTGTGTGTGTTTTTTTTTTACTTATTTATGCTTTGGATAAAGTGTAAATTGTTTTAACTTCCTTGGTAGAAATAGCAAAAGAAAAAGTGGGTACTGATGGTATCTTTCCGATGGGTTCCTCGACAATCTCAAAGCAATCTAGATAGTGTCATAGGGCTTGCAATTTTCTTACAGAAATGAGAAAGGTTTGCCCACTTCCCACTCCTCCACCCCTCAACTATAGGACCTTTATTTAGTTAGCTCTTTTATTCTCTCAGCAACAGCAAGACTCTTTATCTCTATGTACTTACTGCTTTCTATCTTGCCTGTAGATTGGAACAGTAAAGCTGATATGAATCTGTGACACACTCAGGCCTCCATCACCTTAAATTCAGGACTTCTAAAGATCTAATCTTAATTCCCATCAGTTAGAAAACCAACAGTTTGTTAAGCAAGTCACACATTTCAGGTGATGCATACCCAACAACCTCTGTCTACAGTATCATCTGTTTTATTTTCTATCTCAATTTCATACATTTTTGGGCAAAACCACCAGGGAAATATATTTCAATGACAATATATGATAATTTTGCTCTCTGCACTCCATCTCATTACAGAAGCCTTGTCTTTCTCAAATGGAAAATGGATTTACGTTTCTTAGGATTATTTCTGCCACACAAACCAATTCAGTGAAATAGCATTTGGGTGGCTTCAAAGAAATTTAATTTTCTTTGGCTGTTTCATGAAGCGTGAGTCACTCCCAAGCTAATGATACCACTTTCAAAGTTTTTTCTTGGGGTTGTGAAGTAGGAGCACAATGACTAGGTGATTTTTGTTTCGTTTCGTTTTGTTTTGTTTTTTGTTTTCACTTTGGAGCAGGTGTCATATGACATTTTCAAAATTTTTTAAATAATTTCACTCTGTGCTCCCATTTGAGGAGTTTAAAAACTTCAAGAGGTGTTCTAGTACTTTTCCCTGCCTTTAGTCAGGGCTATGTTTAAATCCATTTAACAAAGAGGTATTTTTATTGTCAAAGAACAAATAGTAGTCACATCTATTAAAACAGGAGTCAAGACTATTGCACTAGGGGTGAGATACTGGGCTGAGCATCTCCGAAACCAAAAGTGGTGAGTTTTTAAGCTCCAGGATGAGCAAAATAAGGGAGGAGTTGTAGGTAGGAGGCGTGATTAGGTACTTGTGTTTGATAATTGGCTCTCAGGGAAGCTAAGCTCCTACACTCCCACAGAAACTGAGAACAGGCATTCTACCTTTCCTGGTTATATTACAAAGGGATGTCTCCAGGTCTTTGAGAAAGACATTCTTCTCAATTCTAAAGTAAAACTGAAAGTTGTTGGAGGAAAATCTACATTTTAAAGCAACAGAGAAAGAATTTAAAAGGGCACATTTCTCCAAGTAAATGCTTTGAGAAATGTAGTCAGGAAGAAATCTCTAAAGTTCATCGGAAGGAAGAGGGTATTAAGACAGTTGTGGTCATGATATGTTATGAAATACTCTACTATAATTCAGCAATTTTCAATCTTTCCCATCGAATGGCACACATAAATTAATTACTAAGATTTTGGGGCACACCAAACAATATATTATAGTTTTTGCTGATCCGACACACACACACACAAAAAGGTATTTTTTTCTTTATTCTTCACACCAGACGGCTATTGTTGTGTTGTCTGTTGTTGTTGCTTTTAAATTGACAATTTATGGGAAAAGTGATCAGTGTCCCTGACTAAAATAGGTTTTGCATGTTTTAAAAAATTATTGCAGCACACTGGCTGAAAATCGCTGATATAAACCTTCACATAATTACTTCACACATATTACTTCCAAGACCAGAATATCCCCCTCGGGCCCCTCCGCCATCCTCCCAGCCTCAGGTCTATATTGATATTTTCCACAAATTTTAAAAAGATGGAGTGAACATTTTGGGGTAAAATAAGTGCACAGACATTTAATAATATAAGCAATTGAACAGATATCATTTTTTTTAGCTTCTCATGTTTTTGTGAAGCTCTTATATATTCAAAATTTAATTTGTCTCCCGTTAATCAGTCTATGTCAATTTAATTATTAGGCCAGCCAAAGAATCTACTAGCTAAGAAGAGAAAAGTCTTTTACTTTATAAGTACTAGACTTTACACATTAATCCAAAAAGAATAAAAAAATCAGAATGCAGTTTTCATAATTGGGAAAGAAAGACATAACTCATATAAACTGATAAATACATTATTTTGGCTGCTCTCTTTATATAGCAAATAGCATAGAAATGCTAAATCTTTAAATGTCTAATATCTTTTATAAAGGTTTGTTACCAACTGGGGTTACCATCTGGGATCTCGGTTCTTCTCATGGGTGCAGAAAAGATTTTAAGGTCAACAAAAATGAAAGTAAAAATAGTGCGATTTATTGAAGATTAATAAAGTGAGGAGCAGGCCAATTGGAAAAGATAATGACCCCAAACCCCTGGATTAAATGGTTTAAATGAGAGATTTTCTGGGTGGAGACTTTCATTTGCATTCAGGGATAATTGACAGAAAAGATTTATATATAACTATATTTCTTCTGGCCATGCCCTTAACCATAATACATACAGAAAAACCCACAGGGGTCAGGGAAAGTGTGGAAGAGATACATCAAAACCAAAATAGAAATTTTATTATAATTAGCCCCAGTATCTTAGTACAGTCACATTTGAGCTTGTGCCAAGAACCAGCTGGTTCTGAGCCTGCCATCTAGTGGTCTGGTGGCTGCTGGACCACCCACAGAAAGGGAGTCTGAAGGCAGTGTTGGTCCCACCTCTGTTCCAGGACCTCAAAGCAGGCCCACCCCAGCTGCTCATGTCTAACAGACATTGAGTTATGGCTCTTGAAAGTCAATATTGTTTATGGGGGCTGTTACTGCTGTCTCTGTGTTATGCTGCTCTGCCTAATATGGGCCAAGTACTATGCAATATTGGAAATACTGTATCTCTGTTCCTCTTAGAAAAACTCACACGGTAGGTGTAATTGCAGAAATGTAGCGTGGACCTGATTTATTCAAAGTCATGCACATAAATAGTGGCACCAGATTCTGAGTAAGTCCAGTAATTTCCTCAAAAGTATTATGTTGGGCTGGGATGCTGATGTCATAATGATGATTCACAATTTTTTTTTTCTCCTTTAAGTACCAGAAATGAGATTGGGACCTTAGGATAATTATTTTACCCTTTTTTGACTTTAAATTGAAAACATTTACTTACACATAACTTTGAGATTGGAAAGTAAAAATAGCAGTAATTCTGTGCCAGAGAAGTACCACAGAGCTACTTAATTGGATCTCATAAGTGCTGATAATTACAGTTTATCCAATGTTAGGAAATATTGCTCTAATTGACTAAAACATGCTTACTCCAGCAACCCAGCATAAAACTCCCTCTTGTCCTTTCTCTCTTGTCTCACCATAAGCAGAAAGCAGTAAAACTCGTTTCAAAATTGTAGTGCCATTTAAACTTTCCCATATAACATCATGTTCCTTCATTCACACTCACAGAACTAGCTTTCTAAGAAATTTCCTTTTCTATTCAATCTGCCTTTTACTTCAAGGAAACAGGCTCCTCCCACCACCATGCATATTAGCAGACTCTTAAGTAAGCAGCCACTATATCCACCCCATCCCAGTAACAACAACAAATACATGGTCAATAATATGTACAGGAACTCTTCCGCCAATTAGAAAAATTAACCCATTTAACCCCCAGACTAACTCAATGAGGTAGTTTCTGCTAGGAGTCCCATTTTATAGGGATGGAAACTGAAACACAGAGATATTAATCAAGTCCTTCATCATGTAGTGTATGTATTTGAAGCAGGACATTTGGCTGTAGAGTCTATAGTCTCGATTGCTGTTCCAACCTGCATTAAGTCTTAAGCCTGATACAGTGATAACTCTGGTAACATCTGCATTCCTATCCAACATTTCCTCTCCCTTCCCCCCAATAAAACATTTTCAATAGGTGATTGCTAAATGCATGTTTCATGTTATAGATTATTAATTAGAGCTTTCTGAATTGAACCCAGGCAGAAGGCAAAGATTAACATGTTGAAAACCTTCGTGCGTACTTTTTCTGGGTAGCTTTTGAACCTCTAAATCTATTTAGAAATGTTCACTGGCCCTATTACTCACTGTAATAGAACATTCTGACTCCAGCGATGTATAAGATTTTTGGAATTTTAAAGTGGTAAGAGCTATTGCTAGACATTTCTGTTTTGTTTTGTTCTCAAGCATACACTGATATTAATTTTAAAACCTGTTGTCATTCCCTTTTATCCTCTTCCTCTCTGTCCTTTCCTTTTCTTTCTTTCTTCCTTCCTTCCTTCCTTCCTTCCTTCCTTCCTTCCTTCCTTCCTTCCTTCCTTCCTTCCTTCCTTCCTTTCTTTCTTTCTTTCTTTCTTTCTTTCTTTCTTTCTTTCTTTCTTTCTTTTGTTTTCCTCACCTTTCTTGCTGAACAAATCTGTCCCAAAGCCAGTAATAGTAGGCATCCATGTGGGACTGGGGGCCTCCACAGCCTGGCACAAGGTTCAAGCCTAAGCAGGTTCTTTCAGTGAAGCCACCGTTTGACATGTGGTATTCTAAGTGCCCTCGGGCACCAGTCACTGCATGGGGACAGAGGCAACAGTAAAAAGAGAATCAGGCTGCTGACTTCAAGCAGAAGGAAAGAGCAAAGTCTGCATAGCTGGCGGCAATCAGAGGGAAAAACCTCCTGGCCTCAGTTGTCTCTACAGCTGCAGAAACATTTTGAGACTGAATCAGGCCCTAAGTAATTATCTTGGCCTTCTGGGGTAATTATTCAATAGTTTAATAAACAATCACCATTGACTATGTAATGAAAAACTAGTTGCATGATATTTCTGCCCATAATCTTTTAACTAAAATTAGTGTCGTGTGCAATTGTTTAAGTCATTATTGATATATTTTTCAATATACTGTATATAACCTATCCTGACCTTTGAAAGAAAAATTACCTTTATAATATCTTTATTGACATTTCACTATCATTATAAAACCAGGAGACTTTTACACCATTTAGTACTGATCCCCAATTTCCAAGTGTCCATCCCTGCTCTATTTTATCCTTGAAGAAATAGTCTCCAGGGAAGAGTGACCTGCACAAGGTCACCCGGGTAGCTAACCTTCGCTTTGGAAGCAGCTTTACAATCTGCTGTCTACATTCTCATTCAGGGGAAAGCTACACAATCAGGGAACTAGTAGGCAATTGAACATTCTACTCTAATAATAATATTCTGCTTTGTGTAAAAGTGTGTTAAGTAACATGCAGAATGAATATGTAAATATGGGCAATGAATAATCTGATAGATATAGATAGTAATAATGTATCAGCATATAAGCATGCCAAATTCTTTAGACTCTTTAATGATGACACACATTTTTTTTACTAAGACATAAGAATATTTTTACTATGCTTTAATCAATTTAAATCACATTTTTTTGAATCTTAGTTTTCTTAACTTCAGTGAAGATGCTGAGTGTGCTTCTGTTGTCTCAGAAATCCCTGTTCCAAAATATCAGTTAATTTAAATAAATGCCTTAAATCATGACACCGGCACATTTCTAAATGAGGTTATAAAAAAAAAAAAAGCAGTGCTACTTACATGAAATAACTATTGAAGCAAATTCATTTGCTCTTTATCCCTAAGAAAATAAATCCTATGTTCTGTGATCTAGCCAATTGGATATAGCAAGATACAGACCATTAGCTGAGCACTCATTCTCACAGAGATTGTCTTTTCTACACAATTGGTGACTATATAAAAACAAACTAAATACCATTGCGCGCGCGCGCGCGCACACACACACACACACACACACACACACACACACGTACACACCCCTACCAAATGCCAATGGGGGGAAAAATCTAGGTCTCTAAGATTCTTTTTTTAAAACATATTTTTATTGATTTTAGAGGATAAGACAGAAGGATGTAGTTATAGAAACATCAATGATGAGAGAGAATCATTGATCAGCTGCCTCCTGCACACCTCCTACTGGGAATTGAGCCAGCAACCTAGGTATGTGCCTTAACCCGGAATTGAACCTGTGACCCTTCAGTCTGCAGGCTGATGCTCTATCCACTGAGCCAAATTGGCTGGGGCTCTAAGATTTTTCATTCTTATTAAAATAATAAAAGTATCTTACTTCTCTGAATGGCATTAGCTCACATTTTGGCTCTAATATAATTTATACTTTTATTAAACCAATTATAATAACTAGCTTAACTCAGTAACTTTGGGAGCTCCTTCATATTTTGGTGACTTTGCCAGAGATAAAATAAAATAAATGTGTTAGAATCTTGCTATACAAAGTGTGGTCCAAGGGCCCACATTATGGTCATCACCTGGGAACTTGTTAGAAGATCTCAGACTCAAATCCTATTCTATCTGTTAAAATATTCATTTTAACAAGATCCCCAGATGATTTGTATGTACTTCAAAGTTTGAGAATCAACATCCTAGAAGATATGGGTAAAGACATATGCTGCTCATTTCTATCAATTTTCTCTACTGCAAATCTCTGCTAGGTCTCCATTTCCACTCCTGCAGTTCTAATTTATTACCTCAATCTCTTGTTTACAGAAATTCCTTGGGTCCATTTACTAGTTATAATTCTCCTGCCAATTGACTATCTGGGTTCACTGACCAATTATCTTATCCATATTCTGAGTTCATAACCAGTGTCTACTTTACTCATGCCTTATTCTTTTCCCTTGATTTACCTACACCGGGGTTTCCCACTCCTAGCATATATATTCATACTTAATTTGATTTGCTTTTTAGGTTTACTCAATATAATACTTGTTTTTATTATGCTCAAATATATTAATGTATTCACTTCATAATTTGAAAAAGATAAAAACATATGTGGGAGATTGAAAGGCACCATTTGTTTTCATGTACACCTAATCATTTGAAAAACAACTGAGGATTCTATGCCAAAGACTGTAAATTGCTAATTTAGAAGCACAAATCTATATTAATAATCTATACTAATAAAAGGGTAATATGCTAATTAGACTGGATAGTCTGGGTGTCTTCCAGACATACTCTGGACAAAGCCATGTGGTGGGGCCAAGGCAGAGGTGGTTAGAGGAAATCAGGAAGGCAGGCAGAGGTGGTTAGGAGCAATCAGGCAGGCAGGCAGGTGAGCAGTTAGGAGCCAGCAGTCCTGGATTGTGAGAGGTTGCACTGGGCCTCTAGTACAAATATAATCTCTTTAAACTATTTAAAACAAAAAAGAACAATGGCAGAATTTAACAGTATTATTATACTTCAATTCTAAAAGTCAGTGTTGATTGCTCAGGAGTGTTTGTGTTTCTGTCTCTGGCATTTTGAGAATGTGACAGACCGATACTATCTGAGGTGAAGCCAATGCACATATTGATTTAAAGCTATTTATTAATAGCTACTAATAATATAAAAATCAAACCATGACTCATTCCATGGAAAAAAAACCCCACAACTAACTTGTTTGATGGGGAGAAAAGGGTTTTTACTGATTTATGAATTGTTTTTATTTAAATATCTATATATATTATTTTAATGAACCTATGGAGACAGTTTTACAGAATTTACCAAACATTTTTATTTTACATATGACAAAATACAATGGTAAAATGATGTGCCTATAAATCAGCAGATTATGCAGCATATTTATCACTCTTAGGAATCTGATACTGTTAGAGTTAGCTAGTTATTAATAATAGCAAAAAAGCAAAGGGAAGGCCAGTCATTATAGGCATGTCATTTGGGTAGCTCTCAAGAAATTGCAACTTTTCACACCTCGGGAAACCACAGTCCTTTTCCTTGCAAAACCCTGGGGGAAGGGATCCAACACAGAGAAGATATATGCATGCTTAATAATGTTGGGATGACATAGGGAAGGTACTCTCAGTCACACCTGGGGACAGAAGTCACTGGTGTGGCTTAGTAGTTGAATGTTGACCTGTGAACCAGGAAGTCACTGATGTTCCTATCTCCCCCTTCCTCCATCTCTGAGATAAATTATATATATATGTGTGTGTGTGTGTGTGTGTGTGTGTGTGTGTGTGTGTGTATGTATGAAATCATTGGCCAGAATAAGTGTGATCAATGCAAGCACACAAAAATTTTGGAATACAGAATCCCCTAAACAAATGTATTCTCTCTTGTTGCTCTTGGCAACTTGGCAACTTGGCTCGTCACACTTGTGACTCTTGGTTCTCTTGCATTTTCCCCTATGACCGGCAGCCATGAAGGCCCACATGCAATGGACTAATGGACTGTAGCAGG
The DNA here is from genome assembly GCA_011751065.1 of Lasiurus cinereus. Lineage (NCBI taxonomy): Eukaryota > Metazoa > Chordata > Mammalia > Chiroptera > Vespertilionidae > Lasiurus > Lasiurus cinereus. The sequence goes on from JAAGEH010000041.1 coordinate 41,598,696, forward strand.
GAAACACAAGATAAGCTAGCCTGATGCTAGCCTGACTCAGCTAATGGACTGTAGTAGGGAAACACAAGATAAGCTAGCCTGACTCAGCTTCAACATGGAAAGGAAACTGTGAACAGAGGCTCTACTACATGTCTTTCGTGGTGGAACAAAGGGAAGGTGGGACTTTGGAACTCGGGGATTTAATTCCATGGAAATGAAGCTTTTTACTATAGTTCACCCTTCCCTGTGAGTCTCAGAGAATTATTTTTGTCAAGACATCACAAGAAATCCACCCCCATTAACAACCAGAGAACATGAGGCCCTCTCCCCTCCAATAACAAAGCAATGCTAGTTACTTATATTGAAGTCTTCATTTATTCCAGTTTATTTTACCTGTATAAATTATATTTAAGACTAGTCTGACTGGTTTGGCTCAGTGGATAGAGCCTCAGCCTGTGGACTGAAGGATCCTGGGTTTGAGTCCAGTCAAGGACACACGCCCAGGGTGCAGGCTGATTTCCAGTAGGGATTATTCAGGAGGCAGTCAATAAATGATTCTCTTTCATCATTGATGTTTTTATCTGTCTCTCCCTTTCCCTCTCCCTCCCTCTCTGAGATCAATAAAAATATATTTTTAAAAATTAAAACCATAGACTTAGGTCTTGTCTGTGTAGATGAAATGGTGAACTGGCAGTCAGGAGATGAATTCTAGTGCAGATCTTGAGCACTGGCAATATGATATTATTTTTCATCATTAATTTCCTGATTGCTATATTTTAAAGATTCATATAGACATTATATAAAAACCTTTTTCTGTAGAAAATTCTTTCTTTCCTACAATAGCTATGATATTCAATCCTCTTTTAATTTGGGCAAAATTATTTTCAAAGCACTTTTTATGCACATTTGAAACTCTGCCTTTTGGCAATATTTTTCTGATGTATTTAGTTTATTGCTCTTGATTTCTGGGCATAGAGCCTACTTTAGTTTTATTTTTGTTTAAGTTCAACATCTCTATTTCTATTTTTGAAGGTGAAGCTTCATAAACATATTATTACATGCTATAAAATTGTATAGTAATACTAAAAACTTGGTTTTCTATATTTGCACATTCCTTAAAAACCTCGGATGTTTACTGCAATTAGTCTAATTTTTCAAATTGGAGTTGTCACCTCTTCTCTTGCTTGAAGCAAAGCAGCAGGAAGTGCAAATCACATTCAACAGCAAGACACACGGAGGGGAAACAAATACCTCTGCATTGAATTGATACATCTGATGGTGTGCCAACCACACAAGAATGGAAAAAGACAGTTTTTATTTTAAAGAATCCTGACACTATAATAATTAGGGTAGCCAAAAGATCAGTATTTACCAAAGGAAAGGGATTTCAGAGGCACACACTGATTGGCTCCTTTTTAAGGCCACTACACATAGTACAGATTAAGAGTTCAATCATTGTTTGATGAGCAAATGAATCAATTTTGTTTTGAGTAAATGTATATTGTTAAAAATCAATAACAACTCCATATAAAGAGTTTGGAAGTCATCAACCCCATCCTTATGACAACAAAAAGCTGAATAATCTAAAGAGCAATGCTTTTTTTTTTTGCATTCACTATTGAGACAGAAGAAACCAAAATCACATCTGAGATTTATGCACCAGAAATGGAGACCACGAGAGTCATAAAATGGGAGAAACACTTAAATGGTAATTTTGACCAACTGCTAGTGGCTGGGGTGTGGATTAGTGCAAGAATGAGAAACTACCGGGGCTTCAGTCTTTGAGAAATCACACACTTTTGCCAGGAACCCCACTAGGGTTTCACTGTGAATAGTTGAGAAAGATCCTCTCATAGCTCTGGCAGGGGGTGGGAAGAATAATTTCTGTGAAATGTATCAGAGCTGTCTCGGTTGCAAAGGGCTACTCTCCAGGGAGAAGACTTACCAGAGTCTTGTCCCAGAGCCATGGGGATGGACATTCTTTTCATACCAGTTTTCTCTAACCTTTCTGTTTTATCTATGGGCTAGATGCTAAGAAGTAATACAAGAAGAAACACTTAGGCAGGTCACAGCCCAAAAGACAAGGATTAAATTGGGAGATTGGTCCTTCTTTCCTATATCTAATTAATACATTAGCAGGCCTCCAGTCTAATAGTAATGGCCACTATTGAGACAGTTGCATGGTACAGATTACCTGTGGAGAAAAGTACAGAGAGAAGTCCAGAATCAGGAGGAGAGACAAAAATAAGAACACTAGAAAAATCTGAAACTTCTGATACCAATAGCTACAGCAAATATTAAACAGAGTTCAACTCCTAGCCAGATGAACATACGACCTCATAATTAGAGACATATTCAACTCAGTTCCTATCACCTGCTAAAATATGTCTGGCTTTTAACAAAAAATTACTAGGTACACTACAAGGTAAGAAAAAAGAACACAATTGGAAGAGACAGCAAATATAACTAGACTCAGATATGACACAGATGTAGAACTCAAATAGGAATTTAAAAGACTGTAAATAATATAAGTATTCTAATGTCAAAGTAGACAAAATTCAAGAAAAGTTGGGTAATATAAGCATGGAGATGGAAACTCTAAGCAATAATTTTTCTTGTTAATCTAGAAATAAATTGACAGAATGCTCTCTTTCATGGGGTCATTAGCAGGCTGGTTGCAGTTTGGAAGAGATTCAGTGAGTATAAAAATGGGATAATAAAAACTTCCCAAACTATAAAAATAAGTGGAAAAAAGATGAAAACAAAGCAGGATATCCAAGAATTGGATACCAGCTTTGAATATCTTGTCAGCTTGTATGAAATGAGATTAAGAAAAAGAAAGCTATGTATTTTTTATGTGAACATATTAGGCCTTATACATTTGATTATACACAGGCCTTCAACTCTGTTCAATTTAAAACAACACTATAAAAGTTAGTCTATAAACATTACCACATTACTCTTTGAGATATGAGGGAATTTTAGTCTTGTAATAAAACTGAATAAAAACATCTGAAAAAAATAAAATTTATAAATTAGATAGTTTAAGAGAAAAATCTGAAAGCAATTAGTGTACGGTTTCTCAATATGGAGGTAATACAAATTAAAAATACATTTCTTATATGAAAAATGCATTGATAAAAAGTAACACAAGGCATTGATTTATTGAAGTAGGAGAGATACTGAACATGAGGATTGGCTCTCAAATATAGTGTGTGCTATTTCAAATAGAAAGACCTAAGGGATATAACTAGAGAACCAATAGTATCCTGAATTTAAGACTTTGACAGGCAATCTGGGTAGAGGTTGTGGAAGTAGGACCCGAAGCCAATCAGTACAAATAAGATGTTGCTGTCAGTAGGGAGATATAGTTATACAGAACTAATTTATGTGAAAATCCAAAGAAAAGAAAATAGCCACTAGCTTTAAGATGTATTGGGGGTCATGAATAAGCAGTTTGGATGAAAGCTCTAGTGGTGGAGGACCACTTTTATCTACTTTGCTCATCTGGGAAAAGAAGAGAGCCACACAGGTCAAAAGATCTATATATCGGCGGTATTACTGAGGTCTGTTCATCATGGGCTGCCCACAGTGAGACCAGAATAGAGTCCATATGTCCTCAACAGGAAGCCTGGGGATATTGATGATCCACAGTATTTCCCCAGATTGAAGAAATATTAAAACTGTGTCCTCATTTTAGAAAGCAACCTTAAAATAAGACACTGGAAAAAGGGTGTTCAGGCAAACGTGTTATAGTACTTGAAACACTGTAAAACTCTTTTCCAATCCTTCTTTCTTATTTTGGTTCTTCCCTTACCTTTTATTCATTCTCTCTCTCTCTCTCCAAAGAACTGCAAATTAAAACCACAACGAGATATCACCTAACACCTGCCAGAATGGCTACTATCAATAAATCAACAAACAACAAGTACTGGTGAGGATGTGGAGAAAAGGGAACCCTAATACACTATTGGTAGGAATGCAGACTGGTGCAGCCACTGTGGAAAACAATAAAAAATTAAAAATGGAACTGCCATTTGGTCCAGTGATTCTACCTCTGAGAATATAGCCCAAGAACCTCAAAACAACAAAACTGAAACAGAGACATGGACACATGGAGCAGACTGACAGCTGACAGAGAAGAAGAGGGGAGGGGAGGTGGTGGGGAGGTTGGATAAAATAAAGTGAAGGGATTAGTCAAAGACTATGAATAAACTATAGATACAGACAATAATGTGGTGATGTCCAGAGGGAAGGGCAACATGGTGGGGGGTGAGTGGCGGTGATGGGGACATCTGTAAATGTCAACAATAAAATTAAAGCTTAAAAAAATAGCAACATACACTGCTTTTATTGGACCAGGGTTGAGACCAACACTCCGTTCATTGATGTTGGAATGCACTTTTATCCCCAATAGATCAGTAGAAATGTTAGTATTAATTTATTTAAGCAGATTTATTTTGAAAAAATGGTACTAGAATATGATTTCAGCTTGCAAAATGCACAAAAAAAATTGATAATACATATATTTTTTCCTCTATTCTGTCATAGGCTGATTGTATCATGTTCATATATAAAACAATGAGATAAGGGGTGGGAGAAAGGTGTTCAGGCAAATGTATTATAGTTCTTGAAACACTGTAAGATTCTACTATATGGGCTGTATCCATCATATTTCTATAAAGTAATACTCTTGCATAAAAAGAATTATATAAAATGCAGGTTAACTACATAGATTGTATTTCCGCCATCACTCCCTTCTCAAATGTAAGATACCATCACTCAATTTTCACTGTATTTCCTAAGACTTTGAACTTGAGTGATCCCCGATTTCTACTCTGGACCTCAGCTTTGTAAGTCAGTAGAAAGACAGCCCCTCCAGCAACACTTTCCAAAGGATATAATTACAAATATAGAATCAGACTACTTTCAAGACTTTTAACATTGTGGTTTTTAGAAACTAATTGGTTTTTCTTTTGCTTCCCCCCCTCCCCAAAGCTCAATGCAATCTATACTGCCTGGAAGCCAGACTTTAAATGCAGCAGATGCTCCAAGTTTAAACTCTGTACTGGTGAAGTTGTTTCCTAGCAACACAAAGTTATGAAAACTTCAAGAGCACCACTTCGTTCAATACGGTTTCTCCCATTTAGTTTCAGGTACTCAGTGGGTTATTATAAAGAACTGAATATCAGTCAAACCCAACTTAATCCTACATTAATAAGAAAAGAAAACCACACCATTGATGTTGAACCAAGAATATTTCCAAAACTTGGGAAGGCAAAAATCAGACTTCATACAATACTTTTAAAGGAAGTTTTTCAGAATGAAATTTGGGAAGGTTTTATTAATAGACTTAGTCCAAGGTTTTATTAATAGACTTAGGCCCTATGCATGAAATTTGTGCATGGAGGGGGGAGGTGCCCTTCAGCCCAGCCTGCTCCCTCTCCAATCTTGTACCCCTTGAGGGATGTCCAGGATTGAGCCTAAACGGGCAGTTGGACATCCCTCTCACAATCCAGGACTGCTGGCTCCCAACTGCTCACTTGCCTGCTTTCCTGCCCCTAATTGCTTCTGCCTGCCAGCCTGATCACCCCCAACCACTCCCCTGCCAGCCTGATTGATGCTCAACTGCTTCCCTGCCAGCCTGTTTGCCCCTATCTGCCCTTCCTTGCAGGCTTGGTCACTCCCAACTTCTCTCCTCTGCCAGCCAGGTCACCTCTAACTGCCCTCCCCTGCAAGCTTAATCACCCTCAACTACCCTCCCTTGAAGGCCTGGTCTCTGCCAACTGCTCTCCCCTGCTGGCCATCTTGTGGTGGCCATCTGTGTTCACATGGGGGCAGTCATCTTGTGTGTTGGAGTGATGGTCAATCTGCATATTACTCTTTTATTAGATAGGAAAGAGGCTTGCTGCACAGGTGGGGGGCCAGCTGGTTTGCCCTGAAGGGTGTCCTGGATCAGGGTGGGTGTTCCCTTGAGGTGTGAGGTGGCCTGGGCGAGGGGCCTGTGGTGGTTTGCAGGCTAGCCATGGCCCCTGGTGACCCAAGCAGAGGCCCTGGTATCTGGGATTTATTTATCTTGTACAATTGAAACTTTGTAGCCTGGAGCGGAGCCAAGCCTTCTGCTGGCACAGCCATTGAAACTTTGTTGCCTTAACCTCTACCCACCAGACTTTGCTGAAAACTTGGCTTCTTCCATCGCCAGGGGCAACCCAGACCTCTCTCCTGTACTCTCTGTGGTGGTATACATCTTGGTTGGGTCAATTTGCATATCCACTCTGATTGGCTGGTGGGTGTGGTTGGTGGGTGTGGTTTGTGAGTGTAGCAGAGGTATGGTTAATTTGCATATTACTCTTTTATTAGATAGGATATATATATATATATATATATAAACATTTTTAAAAAATATATTTTATTGACTTTTTACAGAGCAGAAGGGAGAGAGAGAGTTAGAAACATTAATGATAGAGAAACATTGATTAGCTGCCTCCTGCACACTCCCTACTGGGTATGTGCCAGCAACCAAGGTACATCCCCTTGACTGGAATCAAACCTGGGACCCTTCAGTCCACAGGCTGACGCTCTATCCACTGAGTCAAATTGGTTACGACTATTTTTAAACATTTAGGGCTTTTAAATAAGTAGATAACTCAACAATGGTAAGTGAAATAGTATTAAGTGAAATGTTTCATAACAGTGGTTCTCACATATTGATCTAGAACTCCTTTATATTTTTAAAAAATCATTGGGCTTTACAAGTGTTGTTTATTGCGATATATATTAACACTTCCCAATTAGAAGTTAAAATGTAGAGATTTTATGTATGTATTTATTTATTTATTTAAAAATAATGTTAATATAAGTAACATCTGAATATTTTCACAGAAAGTTTAATGAAGTGAGTGACATAGTTTTATAGATTTACAAGTCTTCTTAATGTCTTGCTTAATAGAAGATAGCTCAGTTCTGGCATCTTCTTTGGCATTTACTTTGTTGCGGTAACACACATCATGGAATCCTTAGAAAGATCTACTGTGAACTCTTGAAAGAATAAAAGTGAAAAAGGCAAATGACCTTCTCCATGTCCACATCCCTCTTACTCATTCCACCTGCCCTTCTTATTAGTAGTATTAGTATTAGTATTAATATTCGTATTTATTAATATTACTTTGGAGCACACTTTGAGAACTGTTGCCAATAAGTAAGCTTCTGTAGTATATTCAAAGAGTTAGATGATTTCCTTTTTCTTAACTATTGTCATTAGGCATATGGTGGTGATTACATTTCAGATATGCAGAGTAAGTTTGTATTTGATGCGCTGTTGCTTTATAACCCTGCTTAAGTCATTCTAAGTCCATGTGTGAATTGAGTCTAACAGTAACCTTACCTCTATAGTACTATAATAAACAATTAAGAATTAAATGGAAAACCCTTGGTATATTTCTGGTCCACAAAAGTAACCACCTCATAAATACTGCTTGTTATTATCTCTGATTTCAGTATTATAAAATAGAAAACTAAGACAAATTTATTGATAAGACAAAACAAACAACCATCATTTCCACCCATACCCTATTTCTACAAAAGCAGAAATAACTCACACCTGTGATTATCAGATGCTTATGTACTTTTTTGTATAAAGTTTGCCTTATTTTTCAATATCAAGGGAACAGTACCTAAAAGTGTGTGCTCATTCTTTTTTATTTTCTTGTCCAACAGAATCTCTCTCTTTTTTTAAAAATATTTTTTTCAGAGAGGAAGGGAGAGGGATAGAAAGTCAGAAACATCGATGAGAGAGAGACATTGATCAGCTGCCTCCTGCACGCCCCACACTGGAGATGTGCCTGCAACCAAGGTAAATGCCCCCAACCGGAATTGAACCTGGGACCTTTCAGTCCGCAGGCCGACGCTCTATCCACTGAGCCAAACCGGTCTCGGCCAGAATCTCTTTTAATATCATCTGGTAGAGAGATAGAGGGGTGAAGATGGGAGCCTTTGCTTAAAGAAATTGAAGTGAATACTGATGCAATTTGGAAAAAAAAAAAGCAGAGAAGTACTCACTTTGGTTTTGATTTCTGGTAATAGGTAGATGTATTGCTTGCTCTTACCTTTGTTCTGGTTCAGATAATGGCCCAAACTAAAAGTGACCACGGATCGTATGCTGATTACTCTCATTCACTGCACAGTTTCAACCACACCACCCGTAGTTGTACACTCGTTTACAGCAGTTTGCAGGATTGATAACATTTGCAACATAAATATCATCTTTCATTTTATAATTGCAAAGCACTCTCTGTTTTAACTCAGTTCTCCTAACAACTCTGTAGCTATATATGTAGTAAACATATTCTTTCTTTTCACCTTGGGTCATAGTTTAAGAGAGTAAATAGACTGAGACTGCACAAAGTCTTACAAAGAGCTGAAGGGGAAGTCTTGATCTCTATAATAAATGTTGGTTTCTCAAAGAAGAATAAATGGATCTTTTTGAAACTCAGATCTATAAAACAGGACCTTATATGTTTTTGAACATTAAACATTGGCAAACTATGAAATGATGTTTAAAAATGCAGTTTAACAATTTATCAACCATCATACTTCTTTCATATTAGGTATTTGATAAAACATGCTCCTGCTGGTTATTCCAAATCAGTTTTGCTAGCCTTTGTTAGGAAAGTTAACACTTAGTAGGATGTATGGAAATGGGGTATTTATCCTGTTTAGGAGTGATTTAAACAAGTCTTGAAATTTATGAAGACAATGTTTGTATTAAAAAGAAAACACTATTTTTTTCTGTCACATTATGACGAATTGCTACAGCAAAGTGAAGAACCTATATAAAAAAAAGCTCATTGGGCATTTTCTCACCTCCTTCTTTGAGAGAAATAAGCATTGAACTCAGATGTCTTTCTTTGGTAAAATACACTAGAGCCACTATGTTCATCATACTTTGGCTCGGGACTGTGCTTATCAGAGTTTCTCCAGAGCTCCAGGCTGACATTTAACCCAATCTTGATACTTGCTTCTATGATAACCAGAGTAAGTGGGTAGTAAGAGAATGTGCTTATTCTTGCAGAGGCCTAGAAGTGATGCATGGTTCTTTTGCTCATATTTTGTTAGTCATCTAAGACACATGAACACTTATAACTTCAAATGTCTAGAAAGTGCCATTTTCCCATGGCTAATAGTAGAACTGGCATATTTGTGGATAGCCTGAATGGCTATCATGTCCTCTCTTTGGAAAATTAACCTATCCTTCAAGAGGTAAGTGAAATAGAATGTTTAACTATAAAACTGTGTGTAAAACAGCCTCCAAAACTCTTCCTTAAAGGCACAAGTGCTATCCGAGGCCTATTTGAGCAACTTTTACATAAATTCTAATTTGAGGGCTGATTTTTTAAAATCAAATTTAAAAAAAAATCAAAATTGAGGAAAAACATCTAATGTAGAAAATAAGCAGAAAACATGACCAGGCAAAATAAGTTGATTAAAAAGAAAATCCTAAAATATTATCTGGTATGAACTGGAATAGAAATAAAGCAATTCTCATACTTCATTAATCCCTGAGAGCTGCATTTCTTAGAGCATGTATAGAAATTGAGTACACCATGTGGACCTGAATCATTAGTTATGATTAATTGATGCCCTTTAATTAATTAATTATTAATTGTTTAGGAATACAGTAACATATTTAACTTTTGAAATGATGAAGAGCTCCTGAACTCATTGCTTATAAATGCAATTTAAACAAAACTTAGTATTTTTCAGAAAACTGCTATTTCTTGGCTCCCTCATCCACACAATATAATTCTCCAATAACTCTTTTTATAAAAAAAAATATATATATTATTGATTTTTTTTTACAGAGAGGAAGGGAGAGGGATAGAGAGTTAGAATCATCAATAAGAAAGAAACATCGATCAGCTGCCTCCTGCACACCCCCTACCAGGGATGTGCCCGCAACCAAGGTACATGCCCTTGACTGGAATCGAACCCGGGACCTTTCAGTCTACAGGCCGATGCTCTATCCACTGAGCCAAACCGGTTTCGGCTCCAATAACTCTTTAGTAATATTTTACTGTGGTTGGATAAGAAGTGATTTTTTTAATGGTGAAGCTAACAACTAAATAACATGGAACAATTCACTCAGAGCACGTGTGTATATAGCTGGGATAGGTTTAGTCACTATAAATAGTAAGTCCCTTTTGGAGACATTTACTACTATTTGTGGTCATAGACATATACATAGGTATATATTTAAATATGGTTGCAAATTTCTAGGATGATAATGGACATTAAGTTAAATATCTGTAGGGTTCACTGATATATTTCTCAGCATATATTCTACATAATAAAATAGACTAAAACATTTTTTCTCCTGTTCAGTACACTTTAAGATTTTTATATAGTTCTGTTAGCCACATCACAAAAAGTTCTTAAAATAGAATATTTAATTAAATGTATTTTTACATGACCAAAGAAAGACAAAGAAGGCAAAACTTTTGGTTTGTCATTTTAAGCATGTCACGGTGGATTCCCACTCCCTGCCAAACTTAGTTATCCCTTGTGGACTGATTCCCCCATAGAACGATGAAATTCACAGATACTCACGTCCTCTATATAAGATGGCTTAGATCAATGCATACAGTCCAACCTCTGCATCCATGGATCCCAATTGCTGATGTATTTATTGAAAAAAAAATCTGCATGTAAGTGGACCTGCACATGTTGCTCAAGAATCACCTCTATATTGTTTCTGATTTAGATATCTATTGGGCAGAGAAAAACATTGCACCATAAAAACCAAACTTTCAAAATAGACAAACAACAGCAAATAATGTTTCTGTGTATGATCTGTGTAGGATCTTCTAGGGAGCAGAATATTTTAATAGAAATATCCTAGAAAATTCTACATAAAAGAAGTTCATAATCTTCTCTGGAAAATAAGAGGGGAGAGGCACAATAAATATAGGTTTTAGATTATGCAAAATTTAGTTTGGTCTATGAAACACCTACCTCACCCAACAACATTAGGTGAAAGAGTGTGGTTGGTAAAACTGTAACTCCAACTCATTAATACCTAAAGGAAAACTTCAAGTGGGTCTTGTTGAATAATTTATAAGATTGTGTTCAGAGTAGCATCAAACAGACTGTCAAACTTCAGTAGGAAGAGGGGTGGATAAGAGATCAACCAAAGGACTTGCATGCATGCATATAAGCATAACCAACAGACACAGACACTAGGGCGATGAGGGCATGTGCTAGGGAGTGTGAGTGGATGGGGGGAAGTCAATAGGTGCAATAGAAGACATATGTAATACTGTATATAATAGTTTAAACAATAAAGACAAATTTTAAAGTTAAAAGAATTAAAAAATATATACATATCTACAGCTGTGTTTCTCCAAAAAATCCCATGCTAATGATTGACTTTTAAAAAAAAAAGCATTTTGAAATGTCCAGAAAGTATTTAATGAGCTCACCAAGACTAGATAGTTCTCAGGATACTCACCTAATAGAAATGGAAATCAAACAAGAACTATCATAGTTTCAAAGTGACTCAGTGACTTCACTTTTCTCAGTCTCTAGATTGTGCGGGAGGACAACAGAGGATTTTGGGAATAAATGGACTATGATCTATTCATGTAAATAATATTGGGAATGTTCCTTTTTCTTTTTTATAATCAGGAAAATTATGGCAATAACTAGTGACTTTCAAAAAAACAGGAAAAATAATATATATGAATAAGATTAACTTATTAAGGATCTTAGGATGGTTTGGATGTGTTTATAGAAATAGGGTAGGATATTAATGGTGATATAGAAAGTATGATACATGTTTTAATATTTTCTATGTACATTGATGCTGAACTCACAGGTTGAGGTCCTCAAACTTAGCTGTCACATTAGGCTAAACAGCCATTCATCCATCATTTTTCTATCTGGATAATCCTACTCCCAGGGGAAAATAATCAGTCACAAGATCAGGCATAAGGTATCAACATGAATATTTTATAAATAACTCCTTAGGCATTGGATGCTCAATGTGGTCTGGGTATGATAAAAGCTTATATTAGAAAAAAAGAGATTTCTTTTCAATTTTTGAACCTGTCCTCTATTTTTCTGAGAAAATCCTTAATAATGGCATGTGTGAGAATAGTCTGTGGAATACTGACATTAGTTGCTGAATGCAATTATTAATACTTGTTTGTTCCTACTCTTTCCAACCAGCTTATTCTCTCATTCTGACTGTAGATATTGTCACAATAATATATTCACATCAGATAAGATTTGAATCCTATCTGATATCTAGTAAAATTAATTCTCTTACATTAATGACATTTCATTAATATTGAAAAAGATAGCTTCACAATGAAATGCATTATGGGAAGTTTCAATGAACTATAAATAAACTATGGTTTGTGCCTTTCTAGGTACTGATGTTAATATTTAAAATAAAATTTAAAGAAAGTTAAAAATGCATCTAGAATTTTTTTAATGGTTCCTGAAACACAGATAAGAAAACAGAGAGCATAGTATCAACATAGACAGGGAATGATGGGGAGACATGAAGTGGTTCAGGTCAATGAAGGCACAGGAGTCACAATTTCCTACAGCAATTCACAAAACAGGTGCATATGAGAGACCACGCTATGATTCGTGTAAACAAAACATGTGATACATATTAAGTATCTTTTATGTGTCATTTTGTTTAACAACTGAAGGACTTAGAAGACTAGATATAAAGAGTTGACCATTACTTTCTCTATCTACTTATTTCATCACCACACTCGTAAAATTTCTTAGAACTATTTATTTCCTAAACAGGATACTGAGATAAATTAAATAAAATGTATTTTCCCCAGTGGGTGAAATATGAAAAGTTAGAACTTAGTACAATCTCTAAATAAAGAAAATTCATAAAGAAAAAAGCGTGCATTCTTTGAAATAATTTTGAAGACAGCCCTGGCCCTCCATCATTTAACTTTCTCTTGTTTTGGTAGCATATGTTTCCTGGGTTTGCTTTTTAGTTTCTTTTCCTTTCCTTGACATTATCCAAATTTTACAGAGCTTTACATTTCAGTATCCAAGCTGGACTAATCATCACAGCCCAGCAGATGGTGTGGTCCAAATGGTAGGTAACTGAAGTTGTGTTGATATCTTTTTAGACCAGGCAGACCAACACAACAGAATTTCCTTCTATTTTTCTACTGTGAGACTTTCTTGGGTGCTGGATAAGAAGCAGAGGGCCAGAAGCAGAGGGAAATCTTTGTTTGTGCTTTGGGACACAAACCAGGGAATCCATGGCTCCTGAAAAGTCAGCTGATAGGAGCCTTTGGATCAGCTTAGGAGTCTTTATCAGCTGGTGTGTTGCAGGAATAATTTGGAGAACCAGTGTGATTCACTAACACTAGTAGATATAGCAGTGAACTGCCTATATGAACTAAACTGGTCCCAATATGTGGGTGTGGGATGAGAATGCCTTCTTTCTGTATATATCTAGGGGGAAAAAAACTGAGAATAGAGAAGCCTGCCCCTCATGCCTTAGCAGAAGGTACAGGCATCCACTAAGACACAGCTAAACAAACAAAAAATAATAAATAAATTCAAAATAGTAACAAGCAAATAAAGCCATAGCAATATCCTTTATTTTATACCACAAGACACTTAGTCTGATCTATACTAGCATGTGTGCTAAAGGAATACACATAGAGTAGTAGATCTATCTATCTATCTATCTATCTATCTATCTATCATCTATCTATCACCTATCTATCTATCATCTATCTATCTATACTTTATTTTTTATAATATACTAGGGGCCCGGTGCACAAAGATTCATGCACTGGAGGAGGGGTCCCTCAGCCCAGCCTGCCCACTCTCACAGTCTGGGAGTCCTCAGGGGCTGGAGGTGACCCAGCAATAGGGGAAGGTGATGCTCCCATCACACCTCTGCTGCTGTCACTGCTGGCAACACAAGCTTTGGCTGGCCCTGATGACCTGAACCTCAGGTGGCCTTGGGTAGTTGGGAAGTTGCCATCAGAGGCTTGCCTGTGCCTCGGGCTGGCCCTGGGCAGCTGGTGGACTAAGGAGACTGGGGGGACTCCAAAGGCAGATGTGTGGCAAGGACAGGCTTGCTTTGGGGCCGGACTGGCCTTGCAACATGCCTGCCAACCCAAAGGGGCTAAGAGGACTTAGCACCACCATCTTGTGGCTGTGGGCACTGCCATCTTTGAGGGCATGGCAGTCAATTAGCATATTCCCTCCTTATTGGCTAGTGGGTTCTGCTATCTTTGCATTGATGTGAGATTCAATTACCATATTCCCTCTTTATTAGATAGGATTTATAATCTGGGAAAACTACTTCATTTTATAGAGATTAACAAGTAATGTCTACAACATAGCTAAGACTCAATATGTCCTTTGGGATAAGCAAAATAACAAGTTCTGAAAAGCAGAACCTAAAGTAAACATTGCAGCTAGACTCTCTAAATTCTCTTACCTTATAATCCCATGGAGAACAGATTCTACTGTCATTGCCTCTTCTACTATGTAAGTTGGTTGGTACAAAAACAATCCCTAGTTGTTGACTTTTCAAAAAAAATGTTTTCTTTAAATATTTACTACCATGTCTTCTGTTACTCACCAAAGTGCTGGTAAATAGGTATAAGGTAAAGTCAAGGCTCAGAGGCAGAGATCTGAGATCAAGTCTTAGAATATTTGTCCTTTATTAGCTTCATGAACTTGGAAAATTAATAACCTCATAACAATTTTTTAAATGAGACTAAGATATTTTTTGCAATGACATTGTGATTAAAATAATGTATCAGGGAAGCTAGAATTATGTTTGACACTTGGTAAGTGATTAAAAATATAGGGTTATTTTTTTCGTAGTATTAATAGATATTTTTCAAGATGTGTTGAATGAGTTTTGTCTCAGTGGTATAGTTAAAGTGGCCTTGAACTTGAAATAATGCTGACACTCCATTTAGACTTAGATTTGCCTGAGTCTGGAAGCAGTGAGGAAACATACATGAATAGATATTTTATTTTACTTATTTTCTAAAAATATATTTTTATTGATTTCAGAGAGAAAGGGAGAGGGAGAGAGAGAGAGAAACATCAATGATGAGAAAGAATCATTAATTGACTGCCTCTGGCATGCCCCACATTGGGGATTGAGCCTTTAATCTGGACATATGCCCTAACCAGGAATTGAATCATGATTTCCTGCTTCATAAGTCAATGCTCAAACATTGAGCCATGTCAGCCAGGCCAGTCTTGACTGTTTTATGTACTTTGATAACAGCCGGATTTTGAATAGAGCAGTGATATCATATGATGGAGTAATATAAGGGTTATTTGGTCTTCTAAGTTTACAATAGATTAGAGAGAGTCCATAATAAAAAGTTAGAATGGTTAGAAGGCTAATGCAATGATCCAGGCAAGAAACCATGGTGGCTTCAGCATGGTAGCAGCAAAAATGTCTGAGAATAAATGGATTCTGAATGAAATTTTAAGTCAGAATCAATAAGATTTTTCCAAAAAATATAGCATGAGATATGAGAGGAAAAATACCTTTATTAAAGACAATTTAATG
The DNA here is from genome assembly GCA_011751065.1 of Lasiurus cinereus. Classification (NCBI taxonomy): domain Eukaryota; kingdom Metazoa; phylum Chordata; class Mammalia; order Chiroptera; family Vespertilionidae; genus Lasiurus; species Lasiurus cinereus. The sequence continues at coordinate 41,614,270 of JAAGEH010000041.1, forward strand.
TTTTTGATCTAACCAAACCAGATAGAAAAAAAGTGTAGACTTTTCTCATATAAGGATGGCTATGAGAGGCAGAAAATCAGGAGGTCAGTTTTGGGCTATTTTTTAATTACATATTGAAAAGGAGCTATTAAGGAGACATTGGATATATAAATATGGAATTTGGGAGTGAGATATGAAGACATAAATTTAAAAGCAATTGACATACAGAAGATGTTAAAACCATAGGCTTGGGTGAGACCACCAAGAGAGTGAGTACAGGTTGAAAAGACCTGAGGACTGATTCCTAGGTTCCATACTTGAAAGCTAAGTTATCTCATCCTGTGCTTCAGAGACCTTGTGAAGTTGAAAGAAATATTTTATTAAGTGTATAATATTTACCAATGTATACTTTGTATAAAATAAAATGTTAATGCAGCTATAAAGTGGCTCTTTTCATGTAAACATGAAAAATTTCTATATATATAAAAGGCTAAATGACCATCCAACTGATATGTCTGACTGGCCAATAGGTATGACATGCACTGACCACCAGGGAGCAGACACTTCCCATAACCAGAGAGGAAGGAGCCTGATTCTTGGGGTGCATCACCTGAGAACCGCCCTCTCACAAGCTGGGACTTTTCAGGGGATGGAGAGCCAATTTTGGTCTGATCCCTGCAGCCAGGCTCAGGGACCCCACCTGCTGGAGGGACCCCACTCACTCTGCAAATGCCTTTCGAGCCATGACACTGTACCAGGTGCGGCTGGCAAGGGAGGGACCATGAGAGGTTGGCTCCAGGGGGTGTCCAGACGGTCTCACCCAGTCCCACCTTGTGGCCACTTTCTAATTAATTTACTTTCAATGTGCATGAATCTGTGCACCAGGGCACTGGTATACTATAAAAATGGTAAGATTAAGAGAGTAGCTGATGCTGTATTTATATCAGAGGAATTTATCTTTAATATAAAGAGATATGAAGAAATACTTTATATTAAAAAATATAAGGCCAGTTCCTCAGAACGCATAGCAAACAATCTACTTAATAAGAAACTATAAAATACATGTTGGATAAATTAACAGAATAAAGGGAAAAACATAAATTCACAATCCAAGTGTCAGATTATAACACAACTCTTGATGAAGTAGACAAAATCAGTACATATATATACGATTTAAACTATAATATCAATGATTTCACCTAAATATAATTTTTAGAACTCTACAACCCAACAACTGTAGAATAAACATTTGTTTCAAAGACACATGGAAAATTCACCAAGATGAATAAGCTGGAGTATAAAGTAAATATCAGTAAATTTCACAAGGCTTGAAATCAGGCAGAGTATGTTTTCTTATAGGCCCACAATAATTAGAAATTACTAACAATATTATCTAGGAAACATGCAAATATTTGAAAATTAATAAAAACAGTTCTATATCTGTCATGACCTAAGATAAATAACAAGGGAAATTAGATAATGTTTTATACTGAATAAAGATGAAAACATAAAAATGTATTGGATGAGTCATAGTAGAGATGTGGTTAAAAGTGGATTAATAGTCTGAACTGCTTATCTATAACAAACATTTGTTTCTCACAGTTCTAGAGGCTGAGCAAGTTCAAAGCTCTCTGTCTTTCACTATGTTCTCACATGGCAGAAGGTCTCTTTTATAAGGGCATTAATTCCATTCGTGAGGGCTTTCTCAAAAGGGAAAGCACAAATAGCAGTATCAAGAATAAAAGAAAGGAGGCATTATTACATATTTCACAGATGTCAGAAGAAAAAATATGTTGAGGATAATGTTAAGGCAATATATTGAATACCAAGAACAAATGGAAAAATTCCTTGTTAAATAAATTGGATTCTTAATAAAAAAAATTACTAGTGTAAAACAAAACAAAACAAAAACTCTCTAATCTCAGGTGGCTTGTCTAGTCAATTAATTCAATCAAAGATTAAACAAGTAATGCCTACAACACAAATTATCTCAGAAAATGAATAAAGAAGAAGAAGCCCTTTGATTCATTTTGTCACTATGATACCGATACCAAACAATGACATTATAAGAACAAAACAACAAACAGATGAATGTGTCTCGTGAGCAACAACATAAAAATTCTGCACAAAATCTTAATAAAATGAGTCCATCGACATAAAAAAGGATAAACAATTATATTTTTTCCAGGATGGAAACATTGGTTTAACATTCAAAAACCAATCAATAAAATTATATTATAGTCTATGGTCATACCACCCTGAATGTGCCCAATTTTGTCTGACTTCAGAAGCTAAGCAGGTTAGGGCTTGGCTAGTAGTGGAATGGGAGATCATCTGGGAATACCATGTGCTATAGGTTTAAAAAAATAAATTAAATTATAGAATAAAGGGGGAAATCATACAATTAATCAATAAATGCTAAAAATGGTATTTAATACATGATTCATGGCAATGGTATTTAAGCAAAATAGGAATAGATAGTATCTTCTTCTATTTTATAATGGACTTCTCTGAAAAGAAATCTATAGATAACATCATATTTAATGCTGAAACATTATATGCTTTCCTCCAAAGATCAGAAACAGGGCAAGAATAGAGTTCAGAAATGAAAATCTCATATACTGTATACAGTCAATTCATTTTTGACAAAGGGGTCAATGTAATTCAAGGAGAAAAGGAGAGTCTTTTCAGCTTATACTGCTGGAACAATTAGATATCTGAATGGAATAAAATAAACTTTGCCTTCTATTTCACTTGATAGACAAAATCTAATTTGAGATAATAATAGATAGATGAATCATAGATAAAGTCATAATTTTTCTATAAGAAAACAGTAAAGTATCTTCACAGCTGTTCTTTAAACGAAGATTTTCTATATAGAAGAAAAAAAGCACTATCTGTAACAGAAGAAACAAATGTTAAATTATAATTCACCAAAACTGAATATATCACTACATAAGAAGATAGAAAAATGAGTGGGTAACCCACAGAATGAGAGAAAAGATTCTATTCTTAGTATAAAAATATCTAACAAAGGATTTGCCTCCAGAATATATAAAGTCTATGTGAATTTTTTACAAAGCAAATAACCTGATTACACTAGAAAAAAATATTTAACAAGGGACTTCTCAAATAAATGCATAAAAATGACCAATCAACACATGAAAATATATTCCACATCCTATTCATCCGACAGGTGTTATTTCATTTGGAGATAATAGTCCATGCTCAAGCAAGTGTTTAAAATAGAGAAGCCACATAGTAACAAGTATTGATGAAGATGTGGAGCAAGTCTCATTCTTTGCAGGGAGCACCAAATGCTGCAATTACTCTGGATAAACACCTGGCCTTTCCGTATACAGTTAGGGAAGCACCAACATTACAAGCCAACCTTCCACTTCCAAATTCATTTGCCAGTGTGCATTCTGTATTTTCAGAGATTACCAGCTAATAAACTCACAATCAAGTAGATATCCTAAAAGAATGTTAAAGAATTGGAGATTTATATATTTCATGAATTGAAAATTTTATATACTAGTACTTAAGTTGGTAAACTATAACACTTTCAAGAGATTTTGAAACCGTGTTAAGCAGGCTAGGCAGTGCAATGTAAATCTTGTTTATAATATTTATTTTCCCCAGGAAAAAAAAACTTCAATTATTCTAACTTGGTAAAATAATAATAAATTAAAAAAAAAAACTTGCCATAACCCTCCAAAGGAGCAAAGCTATAAATTACTATAAATTTTACCTATGACAATATCATCCTAGAAAGACACTAACCCATAAACACAGAACTATCAGTCAAGATTAACATGACTTCTAAGACTTGTAGATTTCAAGATCTAGACTACATAAATCTGATACCTCCATAACTGTAAATATTTATTTCTGAACACATTTCTCTCTGGCATCTTTCTAGTATACGCTTTAAATAATCAATTCAGATGTGTTATCCTGATACATGGATGTGCACAGGCTACAGAAGACACATTTCCTTTCAGCCACATTTTGTTTATTTTCACCTGTGAGTACAACTGTTCAAGTCATCTTTAGTTCAGACACAAAGCATCTGTTTCCCTTCTTTTCTTGTTAGTTCTCGCACCTATTCTGAGTTTAGAAACTTTGCTCTAACATGACTCTTTTTTGAGCCCTTGGGGAACAGGTTGTTTCTGAAAAGATTATACAAACCATAGAATAGCCAGGTTCCTTTTGACAAGGCTTTGATTCCAAAGTATGTTTATTCTGCTATTCTTAAAAGCCAATCTAAAGATCTCGATACAAAGTTTTCTGTAAACATGAGCAACTCCTGAGGCCTTTTTGGTTGGTGCATTGCAAATCAATTGCAGTGCTTGTGGGTCACGGAAATCCCTGAATGTAACTATTTTATAGACTTGAAAATTGTGGAAGAAGGATTTAGAATTTCTTTCTACTGCTCTGAAATCATGTTGTGGTCTAAATATGTTTTGAAGCGTTTAAGATTTGATATATGATAAAAACTTTGTGTAAATGGTTTCATCTTTTAATCAGATTCCTTAGTACTTTTAGAAGAGGAATATTTTTAGATTTACTTATCTTTATATTGCAAATTTTGCTTTTCAGGAATAATACTAATTTTGTTCTAGTTCAGTACAATTTTATAAAACTAATTTAGATACTGTCACTTAAGCTGCTGGAGTGATTCAGAAATGTACTTCTTTATTTACTTTTATTAAATGACCTCTGAAGAATTTATTTTCTCACCCTGGCTGGTGTGGCTCTTGGTTGAGCATCCTCCCATGCCACCAAGAGATCACCAGTTCAATTTGTGGTCAGAGCATGTGCTCAGGTTGTGGGCTTGATCCCCAGTAGGTGGCATGTAGGAGGCAGCTGGTCAATATTTCTCTCATTGAAGTTTCACTCTCTCCCTCTCCTTCCCTCTCTCTAAAAAAGCAATAAAAAGATATTTTAAAGAAGAATTTACTCTTTCAAAGTTCAATATACTTCTAATGGGGATCCAACCAAATTATGTTTCTACTTTTTTGGTGAATAAGTGAAGAATATAAAAAAAGAAAAAAGCTGAATGGACTCAGGCAGACTAAAGAAGATGGAAACGAATTCCCAAAGGATCTGTGAACAAAGAATATTTTCCCAAGAGTGTTGTGAATACGACATGATCTGATTCTCCATCCCATTTTTCATTCCTTTGACTTGTGGAACTGAATCATACATAGCACTGTGCTTTCTGATGATCAGACTGAAAACTATAAATATAACAAAAAGTATGTCCAAATCAAGCAGGAAAAAAACAACAACACAAAAAAAATACAATGTATTTTAAATATTTGATTCTAAAAGGAAATACAACCCAATGTAAAACACAGAATAAAGATAATAATAATGATGCCAACCATATAAATATAAACATTTCCCCCCCTATTTCTCAGGCAATTTGTTCAAAGCAGTAAATTTGGACTCATTTTCACTGCATCTTTTCTAAATTTCTGGTTTATTGACCTACCTTAATATAAGTTTTTATGGTTACTTTGACTTAGTTTCCTTTGTCCCCAAACATGCACATATTTACATATTTATGCAAACACACACACACACACAAAATGTTCTCAGGATAGACCATTGTTTTCACTCTCTACAACATATATGTATTCCTGAACTCTGGTCCTCTCAGCTGAGAGACCTGTATTACATGATTTAATTCTCCAAATACTATCGTTCCTAAAGACTCCATTAAAGTTCTCATATATTATAAAATTCTTTAACTCTCTAATACTTTAAGAAGCTTTTATTAGTAGTCTTTTCTAAAGTTTGTTGTCAAATTGCATAAGATCTACTGTTGAGAACTGGTGATTCAGAAGGTGAAATTGGGCAAGCGGTCACAGGAAGATTGCTAAAGCCAGGACTGGGAGTCAGAAAACTAAAATGCATTAAAGACAAACAAGTGTCTAAACCAGCAATATAAGTTTATGAAAACATCCCACAAAGGACCCCTCTAGGTGCAATTGCTTTTTTGCTAGTCCTACTTGCTGTTGTTTTTAATTTCCATGTTCAGATGCTCTAGTTCCCTAGAATGTATTAAAGGTACTGAAAAACTCGTGATATACTTCTGTCTTTACTAATTTCTTTTTTTGCCTTAACATGATTAGAAATTATTGCATGGTTAGGTTAAAACATTGTAAATGCCCTAAATAATAATTTGGTTTTTAAAACCTGTGTCTGTATCAGACCCTAGAAATTAAATGATGCAGAACTTTTAACTTTTTAATTCCTTTGATCTTGTACCCTCTGGAAGTCCTGTAAATCCTATGGACTATTTTTCAAAATAATGTTTTTATATGCAGAAAATATGTAAAACATTTATTTCAAAGAAACCAATCATGTTTAAATACAATCAAAAATTTAAAAAAAGACCTGTGATATAGTAATGTATGTCCTTATATCTTAACATATTATTATATAGAGAATGACATAATATTATCCCATAATATATTTTGAGATATCTTCAGAAAATATTAATGACTGTGATTTCTCATGGTATTGAATTCAGAGATGCCATTAATACTTCTGTTATTATCTATGTATATCTATCTATTTATCTTATATCTGTAATTATCTCTATATATCTTTTACATTCATAAAAGAAGGACATAATAAATTTTTTTAGAAACTAGTAAACAAGATTTTTTTAATCTATTCAAATTTACAGGCCTTGTGAATTCCACCCACAAACCTCCCTGAGTGTCAATGAATCTTAGATTTAGAACCCTAATCTAGTGAACCTTTTCTTTAATGTCTGAGGGAATGATGGAGGAGTATAGCAGCTTGCCCAGTAGCTCATAAATCTTAGTCGGAAGCACTGTAATTAACAGAAATCCTATCTTCTCCCACCAAGGCCAGGGATCTTAAAAACACACTCTGCTTTCATTTTAAGATGGTCATGAATGTTAGTGTGTAAATTAGAGGTATATCTTCATAAATCCTCAGAAAGCATCCTGTAAATGGAAGATTTATTACATTGTGCTCACCTCTGTCTTGTAAATTACTGTCTTACACCGAAATGATCTGTATTTCAATCTATCTCCCACAATAGCCAGTAAACTCATGAAGAAAAGTCACTGAGAGATATATATCTCATTAACCCTGGATCCCTGTATTGGAGTTGGTGGAATTTTTGGAGCTGAATTTAATTTATTAATTTGTTATTTATTTATTAACTCACCATCTTTCATAATTTGATTTTGTTTCCAGAGGTGTACTCTTATTTCGTCACTGGACTTAAAGGTTTGGATGACAGGCAATTATTGCCACCAAACAGTGTTAAGCACAGTGCTGTGTACTTAAGAAGATTTCTGCAAAGGGAATAAATTATTCTGAAGAGGGAAAATAATTTAATATTTAAGACAAATTAAACCTAACATATTTAAATGAGTTTCTCAAAATACTACAGAAAAACAAATTAATATTAACATTTCCTATTAACGATCAGTTTTGCATATTTTACATATTTTATGCATAATCAAGACATAATGTTTTTAAACCCTTGTATGCATGTATCGGTTTGGAAAGATCAATACTCTTTTTAAAATTGATTTCAGAGAGGAAGGGAGATGGAGAACGAGTTAGAAATATCAATAATGAGAGAGACTCATGAATTGGCTGTCTCCTGCACAAGTGTCCTGAGTGAAATCAAACTGTGACATCTTGGTTCATAAGTCAATGCTCAACCCTGAGACATGCCAGCTGGGCAATACTTTCCATTATGTACTAGAGGCCTGGTGCACAAAATTTGTGCATTGGGGGGCTAGGAGGCACTCAGCCCAGCCTGTACCCTCTCGCCATCTGAGACCCCACACTCCTTACTGCTCACATGCTTGCTGCTCCTTGGCACTGCTACAGAGATGGGAGAGGCTCCTGCCCCTGCCACTGCATTAGCCTGCTGTGAGACTGGCTTGTGGCTGAGTGGCGCTCCTGCTGTGGGAACGCACTGACCACCAGGGAGTAGCTCCTGCATTGAGCGTCTGCCTCCAGTGGTCAATGCGTATCATAGTGACCAGTCATTCCACCATTAAGTCAATTTGCATATTAGGGCTTTATTATATAGGACTAGAAGCCCAGTACACTAAATTCGTGCACAGGGGTATGTGTCTCTCAGCCCAGCTTGCACCCTCTCCAATCTGGGACCCCTTGAGGGATGTCTGACTTCCTGTTTAGGCCCGCAGTCGGACATCCCTCTCACAATCCAGGACTGCTGGCTCCCAACTGCTTGCCTGCCTGCCTGATTGCCCCTAACTGCTTCTGCCTGCCAGCCTGATCACCCCCTAACCATTCCCCTGCCAGCCTTATTGATGTTTAACTGCTCCCCTGCCAGCTTGTTTGCCCCTAACTGCCCTCTCCTACAGGTCTGGTATCTCCCAACTGCTCTCCCCTACAGGCTTCGGTCCCTCCCAATTTCCCTTCCCTGCAGGCCTGGTCACCCCCAAGTTCCCTTCTCTGCTGACCTGGTCACCCTTAATTGCCTTCCCTGCAGGCTTGGTCCCTCCCTACTGCCCTCCCCTGCTGGCCTGATCGCCCACAACTGCCCTCCCTTGCAGCTCTGGTCTCTCCAAATGCTCTCCCCTGCTGGCCATCTTGTAGTGACCATCTGTGTCCACATAGGGGCAGCCATCTTTGACCACATGGGGGCAGCCATCTTGTGCATTGCAGTGATGGTCAATTTGCATATTACTCTTTTATTAGATAGGAGGATAAGTTCTCTGCTAAGCAGAAATGAAAATGGAATTAATATCAAGAAACTTATGGGGGAAAAACACCTGTGAGTTAAAAATGGGGTGGGAGCTGAGAGATGCTGAGAGATTCACCAGACCATCTTATAAATATGACCAGAATAATAAAGAGAAGGAAGAAGTTTGGATGGAAGCATATTAGGCTTCAGTGCTATTGTAAGGAAATGTTAACAAGGCTATTGGTACTAGTAAATCCCATTAAGTTGCCCATTAATGGAGACCAGCTCCTATACCATCTCTACCACATTCAGTCATTGGCCAAGCGCAGCCATGGGCAGAAAATCTGACTGCCAAAGAAACACTGCAACAGGCTTTAGAAGATGCAGCTGAAGTCCTTGTCCAGGTACACCTTCTGCAGTCAGAGATTTGAGAGACACAATCTCATGATCATCACACAATTATATCTAACGATATATGCTTACATGTCTGAGTTTGTGTTACTGACCTCAGGTTAAAACGCTGTCTCTAATAACTGTGGAGCCTGAAGATTTAACTATAGAAACTAGGCCAGAGAACCTGCTATACCTTTACATTTTTCCATTTAAACACTTTTTAATGTCTAATTTTGCTATTTTTTCCTTATTTCTAGAGTTAAAACCATAGAAGAAATGAATGTGTTCTTGTTTCTATATAAAATAAAAACAAGACACTTTTCCCCGAAAGATACCATTAAGAAAAGATGGAGAAGATACCAAACCCAAGGCTGTGTGAACTGAGCTCTTCTCATCCCTCACTAGCTAAGGGAATATGCTCCTCCAAGGAGTAGGATTTATTCACAAAACAAATTTATAAAAATGCACAAAGGGTGAAGCATTTTGCTGCTAGGGTGATGGAATTCTTCATGCTTTGTTTGTGAATGAGATTGGAGCTTATTCCCAGTTATCTTTATGTCTAGCTTCAATTTAAGATTACTAGGTGTCTGTCTCTCTATGAATGAAATTTGAAAATATTTAAAAGGTCTGAGAAATATTCATAAAGTTACATCCTTTTGCTCCTACCACAAACTTGGGCTGGTTTTGGAGACACAAAGATGAATATACATGATCTCAAGAATTAGGATGCTCATAAACTCTTCAGGGATTTAGAGAATTTGTATTGTGGAAGGCAGGTAAATGTAATAATGTTAGGAATCTTAGAATCCTCATTGTAGTCTCAGTTCTCCTCTTTGTCTTGAACAAACCATTTAGACAATGCATAAAAGGTTTCTTAAACTGGTAGACCAATGTGAATGATGCCTCCAGAAATTTTACAATATGGCAGCTCTACATTATAGCTACACGCACATCTTTCAAAATCTATTATCCTGGTGGATAATAGAGAAGATTTCAGATGGATTTTTATGAGACTATTCAGCTGAGTGTATGCACCCTTTTACATAAATACATATGATAGTGAAATTATTTTGAGAATAAAGAAGTAATCTTAGATTATATTTGAAGAAATACAGCAGGTCTTCAAATAATGCCATATCATGCAACCTTATTATTGTCATTTCTCATTCATAACATTGATGAGGAAAAAAAATCAATTTCTGGAGAAGCCACTGTCCTGTGGAGTTCATTTTTTATTTTATTATTTTTCACATTTATTATTTTATTGTTATTGTTTACAATGTTACATATGTCTCCATCTTTTATTCCTCTTGCCCACCTCCACCCAGCACCCGCCCCCATTTTGCTCTGGCCATCACCAAGCTGTTGTCTGTATCTATGGGTTATGCCTATATATTATTTGGTTAACCCCTTCACCTTCTTTCATCCAGTTCCCCTGCCCTCTTCCTTCTGACAGCTGTCAGTCTGTTCTATATATCCATGCACATTTTCCCCATTTCTGTGTGGGTTTTCTCTGTATATGCCAATTTCCTCTCACATCCCAAAGATGCGCACTGAGGTGAGTTGTTGTATCTGAATTGTCTCAGTCTGAGTGACTGTGAAGGGGGTTAGTTCACCCTGTGATAAAATGGCAGCCTGTATGTATGTGTGTGGGGGAGTGTCATGCACCCTGCGTTGTTGGGCTAGGCTCTGGACACTTGCAAACCTGAACTGGAATAAGTGCGCTGGAAAAATTTAACTTCTTGTTTTTATTCATCTTTCTTAAATGTATGTATAGCTCATATTTATTTCAATGTTTAATGTTAAAAATGCTTGAGGTGTTCATTTTGGAGTTTGGTGATGTTTTTGTGAGTAGAAATATTTTGTAGGAACTTAATTCCCATTTATGTTAATTATCCTATAGTAAAATTGGTTTTATTATACATTGTTTAATTTAAAGTCACAGTTTCCAAGAATCTACCAACAACATTAGTGAGGACTTACTGTAGCTTGGGGGAATGAAAATGAAGCAGGGATTTTAGAACCAGAAGGCATCTTAATCCAAGACTTTCAAAAAAACATCTGTTTTTTTGGACTCCCTAAACCATGATCAACTGTGATTTTTTTTAAAAAATACAGATGCTGTGAAACCAGTTTGGCTCAGTGGATAGAGCATCGGCCTGCAGACTAAAAGGTACCAGGTTGGATTCCTGTCAAGGGCATGTATCTTGGTTGGGGGCACATTCCCAGTAGGGGGTGTGCAGGAGACGGCTGATCGATGTCTTCCTCTCATTAATGTTTCTAACTCTCTATCACTCTCCCTTCCTCTCTGTAAAAAATCAATAAAATATATATATTTTTTAAAAATACAGATGCTTGGGCCTCACACTCAGACCTTTTAATACAAACTCCTTTGATATAGACCCAGGAATCTTAATTTCTAATAAAGTCTCTAGATGGTTATTTTACACATAAGTATTTGAGAATTGCTCACTAAATCCTGCATTTTATACATGAAGAAACCGGAGCTCAGAGGTGATAATGTGCATTGTTGAGTGGAATTGTCAAAATGATCTAAATAGAAAGTATATGAATTCCAATTGAAATATTACTATAATTTATTATTTTATTTAATCATTCCTTAACAAAATTTGTTGAATATTTACTCTGGTATAATGGCTAATGTTTATAAAGATCAGTTTAATACTTAAAATATTCTATATTATAAGAGCTCAGAAGTTATAATTACTTCACAGGAGACTGAAGCTGAATATTTTAAATAGCTTGGCAATGTTCTGACCCCAATAATTTTAAAACTTAATTTTAAAACTTACACTCCTTAACCCAAACTTGTGCTTCCTCTCAAGGCAGAAAGGCATTAAAATTTACTAAGTGCCTATGATGCAGCAAGAACAGTTATGAACTATTTATAATAGGAGGGGCCCAGTGAACGAAATTAGTGCAGGATCCCTAGGCCTGGCCGGTGATCAGGGCCAATCTGCAGGGAAACTGGCGGGGCAAAAAGAGGGCCCCTGCTGGCATTCGCCTTGGCTGGCCTGGTGCTGCCCACTCGCAGGCCCTGTTCCTCACCATCACCAGTGGTTGGGGCCTGTGAGCTGGGGGCAGCTCCTGCATTGAACGTCTGCCCCCTGGTGGTCAGTGAGCACCGTAGTGACTGGCCGTTTGGCCAGTTGTTCCATCATTTGGTCGATTTGCATACTAGGGTTTTATTATATAGGATATGTAATTGTTAGTTGATCTTTTAAGAAAATTTAAATAAATAATTTATACAAAATAGGAAATTGAGACTCAGAACTTTAAATGAATAGAACAAGATCACAAAGGCCCAGGCATTCCACTTCTAAGCTTTGACAGTAATTTGTGGTTTTTAAATTTGTGAAACAGGTGCTGATGAAAAGGAAAAGTGTTTATTCAAGTGCCAACTACCTGAGAAGATGGGGGAGTCTTGTACTGAAGTCCATCTTCATATGTCATTGCAGGCAGAGGTTTTTATTAGGAAGGAGAGGGAACACAGAACAAAGAGATCATGCAGTGGGTCTGGTGAAATGCAGGCAGCATCTTTGCTGGTTGCAATATCGATTATCATGGTCAGTGTCCTTTAGTGGGCCATCAGGTTGAATTCCTGGCTCTGGGGTCTTGAGGTCAGGTTGCTCCTTAGATTCAACTGAACTGCTGGTTTTAATAAAATACACTTAGAAAAGAAAGTTTTAATGTGTAAGCTTTGGTTTTAAGAGGAAAAATCTGGTTAGAGCAGTGTTCGGCAAACTCATTAATCAACAGAGCCAAATATCAATGGTACAATGATTGAAATTTCTCTTGAGAGCCAAATTTTTTAAACTTAAACTTCTTCTAGTGTCACTTCTTCAAAATACACTCACCCAGGCCATGGTATTTTTGTGGAAGAGCCACACTCAAGGGGCCAAAGAGCCACAGGTGGCTCGCAAGCCGCTGTTTGGTGACCATGCATGGGGTTAGAGTAACAAGTCAGGTCTAACATTTATTAAGATTTATATGATTGGTGTATATAAGTACTAGAGGCCCAGTGCACAGATTCATGCACAAGTGGGGTCCCTTGGCCTGGCCTGTGGGGATCAGGCCAAAATTAGCTCTCTGACATCCCCTGAGGGGTCCCAGATTGCGAGAGAGTGCAGGCAAGGCCAAGGGATCCACTGGTGCACAATCAGGGCCACAGAGGGCCACAGGAGGTTGACCAGCTGGAGAAGGACTGTGGCAGAGCTCCAGGGTGTGTCTGGCTCATATTGCCCAGTCCCTACTGGTCAGAGCATATGCCTTCTGGTTGTCAGTGTGCATCATAGTGACCAGTCGAATGGTCAAATGAACAGTTGGACACTTAGCACATTTGGCTTTTATTATATAGGATAGCATATTCATTCCCCATTACACTATGATTTTGCTGCCTGAAACCTCTATTGTTTGAATGTGAGGCTCTAGACCTTCTGAAAGAGTGTCGATTCTGAAGACTCTCAGCTTCTGACTCCTGAATTGCATGTGTTACTGACAATGACAAAGCCCAGTCTCATGGTGCTGGAAGGCCTTACAGCCTGTCAGCGGAGTTTTCAATGGCTATGTGTTTCAATCAAGCAGTGAAGTGAAGAGAAAATGAAGGTAGTTATTTCCCCATATTTCAGTTTGCTGCCTAGGAATACTGTCAGCTGGGACTGTACACTATGCTAATGTTATTGCAGCATTGTCTTCTTTGCATTCCAACGGGGACTGCTTTAGTTTTCTCAGAGTGCACCTCACTAAAATCTGGAAGTGCCTGGTTTACATATTCACTGCCACTTCTGGCTTCCTCTGGGACCATTTCAAAGTACTAGAAGATAGTAAGCAAATTAGATATTTGATTTTGATCAACTGAGGTCAACATAACATCTGTTTGCTTCAACTTTGCTATCACCGTTATTTCTGCACTATTTGTTTGTGCCTGTGATTCATTCTATCCTCTGTGAGTATTTTCCATGGTCTGGGGCCTCTTGTCTTTTTTGTCAGTCTTCTTTCAAGTTGTTCTCTTGCCAGGGACTCACCCGCAAACTATAACTGACTGAATAACCAATGAAAATTCCTCAACTTCTGCTTTTTTTCAGACTATGAAATGTCATTTCAGGTTAGTGAACTGAGCAGTGGTATTTGACAGAGTAGCTGTGAACATTTTTTGTTGTCAATCTGGAAAAGGGAGGACAAAATCCTTTGTCACCCACTTCCAAATGAAGTAATGTATTCATTAGTCCAATATCACATAGAATAAAAAAGTTACTGAAAAAATTTTGTTTTAGAAAACATTTTACTTATTTTTGAATTGTTGAAATCATGCTTTTTTAGAACTAGAAAACTTAGAAGAATCTTTCAAAGTATGCAGTCACTACTGCTTCCCTCCTACTCCCTTCTCCCCCCCACCAACCCATCAGCTATGTTAGAATGCAAATTCCTGCTGGCCAATGGCTGTGCATATGGGTTTACCTGGAGGATAGAGAACACTATGTCTTTATTGTAATGCATTAAAAGCAGTCTCAATCCAAAGGGTAAGTATAACTACAGTCCTGAAGGAGAACCAAAGTCAGAATGAAAGGAGGGATATCAGGTGTCAGGTTCAAGAACAGATTTTAGGCAGAAATAAAAAGCCAAAAAGTCAGAAGGGAGCAGCAATATAGACCAGACTGGTAAGTGGAGCACATTTTTGCACACATTTCTTTGATCCTCTCTTTTTCAACACCCCTGCTTTGCTCCATGGACCACATCCTGATTTCCTTCCACTTCCACTCTGGGCTATGTCCAAATACCCTTTTTTTTTTCTCCATATGACCTATAAAGCCTGTTAGTCCAAGTCATAAAAGACTATCACATGAGCCTTTACTTGTTTTTTAACCTCTGTTATTGAATAATCACAAAATAAGGTCAATATAGCACTTACAGTCATATATTTAGAAAGTAAACCAGATCATTTTGCTATACTACTTAAAACTGCAATAGTTGTTAATTGCTCTTTTATGGCTTGCAAGGTCCAGCATCACTTCACTTCTGTCTTCCATCTTAATTTTATACTTTTCTGCCTCTCTCTTCCACTGCATTATACTTGAGCCACCAGCTTCTTTTGCTTTCCTCACAAATGGCTTTCCCAACAGTATCTTTGCATATACTCATTATTTTGCAGTTCTTTCACCAGCTCTTCAAATGACTGACATTAGCACCATTCTTCATCTCTCTGATCAAATGTGAAAATCTCAAAGAGCCTTCACTGATCAGCCCTCATAATAAAATCCTAACACTGACATTATTCTCTATTACATCACTTAAGTTACTGCCTTATATCATTCCTCTCAACCAACAATGTGATGGATTCTATGAATTGCTCCACTTGGCCTCCCTCTAGGTTGTCTCCCTATACCACAGAGACTGGTAAACTAACTGCTACATTTCCTAGACTCTTTTTGAATAGGATTCAAGATGAAACTAAATATTATGTGACATTTGGGAAGTGGAAGTAAGGTACAAACTCTCTTGTTCCTGCTTTTGTAGACAAGCAAGAGAGTAGACATGAGGATGCCCAGACAGTATTGAAAAGCATGAACTTTGTGTTTCAGTATGCACTCTCTAGCTTCATCAATGTCAGAGGGCAAGTTGCAAAACCAGCCTCTTGAGTGCAGGTGAGCAAAAGGGAAGGACTGTTGAACATCAGAACAGCAGTGGCAGGCCTCCAACTTTTCATTTCTTTAGCCTTTTGACCTATTTCATATTGCATTTCTCTATTAAATCTCTGTTTGTCCTGGCCAGTGTGGTGCAGTTGGTTGGAGTGTCATCCTGTACAACAAAAGATCTTGGGGTTCGGTTTCTGGTCAGAGCACATATCTAGGTTTGGAATTTGATCCTCAGTCAGGGTGGGTGCAGAGGCAACTGATCGATGTTTCCATCTTGCTCTCTCTCTCCTCTTGTTCATCTCAAATCAATACAATTAAAAAACAATTGGTTCCATACCCCTTTTGTTTAAAATACTTAAAGTATTATCCTAAACCGCACTGAATGAACACTGACCAATTAATGTGTGGTATTATTTATTGTTTGCTATTTAATTTTGTTTGCCCCCATTAGAATGTAAGCTCAAAGAGGTCAGGGGCATGGCTTCTCCAGCACTGCACCGTTGCTCAACACTAAAACAATTTTAAGCACAATGTAAGGGCAAATGAATATTGGTGGAACACATGAGTGAATAAGCTGATAAAATAAACCATATTTCACTCAATCAAGAAATAAGTGAAAGGTTTCTAGACCATAATAATTTTGGTTCTGATCTTGGTGTGTATTTATTTTGCATTTCTGTAACTTCAGGGAGAGAAACTACTTTTGATTATGATGCTCATGTTTTTGCTTTTCAGGATACATAAATGTTAACAGTTTCTACTGAATAGGTTTTCATTTAGGTGTCAAAGAATCCCAGTGAACAAATATGAGAGCTGGATTAGAAGCTTTCATCCATAACAATAGCTTTCAATGAAGTTATTGCTTTTCTGACAATCTGCATATTCATCATGGTGAATAAATCCTATTTTCAGAACTTGTGTTTTGCATGAGGAATCTGGAAATAGCATACATATTGGCTGTGCTTCAAGCTTTTCAGTTACTCTGGCTAAGGTATAGCGCCTTCCGTTCCTTTTAAGTCTCCTCTCCTCTTCTTCTCTTTCTCCTTCCTTTCTTTTTAGAATATAAATTAATGTCATACAACAGGCTGACTAATGCAGCTTACAATATCAGCATTCACAGAAATGAGTCGGCATCTTTCACTAAGAAACTGTCTTCCAGGAGAGAGATTTATATATTTTAAAATATTTTAAAAGGAGTTGCTATTTATGTTACTCTTCTTGTACACCTGCAATACTTAATTAGGATACAAAGCTCTCTTGTCTTCCTTTCTGGTTCTGCATATTTAAAACTGATGCAGTGTCCATCAGTAATGGATAGATTTTAAAGGCTTGGGAGCTGATGCTGTTAATGGATCCATATATAAAGGCTCTGTTGTCTTTTCTATTTGTTTTCTTTCCTTTCTTTTTTTAAGTGATATGTACCTGTCTAGTATCTATATAGATGTTACCATTCTTTTTTAAAATATATTTTTATTGATTTTAGACAGGAAGAGAGAGGGAGAGAGAGGAATATCAATGATGAAAGAGAATCATTGATTGGCTGCCTCCTACATGCCCCCTACTAGAGATCAAACCTGCAGCCCCAGGCATGTATTCATGGCTGGAATTGAACCTGGGATACTTTAGTCCACAGGCCGAAGCTCTATCCACTGTGCCAAACCGGCTAGGGATAGATGTTAACATTCTTAATTGACTCCCCTCGAAAAAATTATAGAAAAGAAAACCAGTCATGTCCAGTTATTCTAAAAGCTGCATAAAAGGGAAAAACAATCACACCACTTTTCCCCAAGGCAATTTTGCGTGCTCTGAAGCAAAGAGCAATTTTAGCCAATAAAAACGAATTCTCCCAAGTACAGCAGGAAAATGTGGCTCATTGCAACAGAAGAGGGAGCTGGAAGACAGAGGACTAATGATTGATGTTGCCTCCTTCCAAAGGCTTTCAAGAGTTCACCCAATACCTTGTGATGAGCAGCATTCCGTGTGCAAAAGCTGAAGAGGCACACAAGGGTGCATGCTGATGAGCAAACCACTCACTATTCACCAACTGCAGCCTGCTCCTACGATCTTCTTTTTGTTGGGAGAAGAGAGAACACAAGAATATGTGTTTAGGAGTTCTCTTTCTATTTATGTTGGGAAAAATAGAGAAGGGAAACTGCTTAGGGTTTTGAAATAAACCAGCAAGCCAAAGGAGAGCAAAGGAGAAAAGGGCAAAACCTAAGGAAGTACATTTCTTAAACGCTGATGGAATTTTCTCCGTATGTTCTTTCTTTAAAACAAACAAACAAACAAACAAACAAACAAACAAACAAAAACAAAGCAAGAAGGCTGATCTGGCATTGCAGCCAGGCATGGAAGGGAAAGTAGAAGGAACAAGAATAGGGTTCTTCTGGTACATCTAATGTTTAATGCCTAGCAACACAAAGAATGATTTTTATCAATACTACTCACCTCCTTCTTCCCTCCCTTCCTCCCCTCAATCCCATCCTTCCTTTACCACATGCTGACCTGACAAGCTCAGGGGAGGCCTTCATGGCAGTCTTGTAAACTCAGAGACCTAAAGTAACCACAAAGGATGGTCTGAAATTAAACTTTAATTCAACACAGTTATGGTGGGCAGTTACTTCCTAGGCCATATCTTCACTGACAAGGTCAACTTTTACCTTAACTGAGCTTATCTGTCTTTTTGCATCTATGATAACATACCCTTGAAATATTTGGGTAACTTGTAACTTCCCTTTTTCTGGACTCCTTAGGGCACAGCCTAATGTGCTGGGTGCCAGGACAGACACCACAGATTCCTTCATTATCATGTTAATTGTTCCTGCAATGTGTCTATCATTTCACTTTTTATCTAATCCCAGGGTTTTCCCTGCTTTGCTTTCTCCCGCCTCTCTAGTCTATCACCAAGGGATTTTATGTAATCACCTATATCCCTTTCCTTTGAGTACAATGTAAAAATACAGATGTAACCCTCCATTCTCTGGAGCATTATCTCAACTCATAGAGGTCCTGCTACCCAGCATATGTCAATAGTTTGGCTCAAATAAACACACAAAAATTCTTTACAGATTTCATTGTTTTTTGTTTTGTTTTGTTTTATATTAACATTTTGTATGTTCTTTGTTCAAAAGAAATAAAGCAAGAGGGCTGATCTGGCATTTTAGGTATGGAAGGAAAAGTAGAAGGAACAAGAATAGGGTACTTTTGGTACATCTAATTCTTTTTTTTTTTAAATATATTTTATTGATTTTTTACAGAGAGAAAGGGAGAGGGATAGAGAGTTAGAAACATCGATGAGAGAGAAACATCGATCAGCTGCCTCCTGCACACCTCCCACTGCGGATGTGCCTGCCAAGGTACATGACCTTGACTGGAATCGAACCCGGGATCCTTCAGTCCGCAGGCCGACGCTCTATTCACTGAGTGAAACAAGTTTTGGCTGGTACAACTAATTCTTAATGCATAGTAACACAAAGATAATTTTTATCAATCCTACTCACCTCCTTTCTCCCTCCCTTCCTCCTCTCAATCCCATCCTTCCTTTTTCTTTCTTTCAATTACTGGACAGCATCTAGTGATTATATGACCCAAACTCTTCCCCTGCATGTGAAGAATCCCCACAAGCCATGCCCCCCACCCCCATTAGTGCATGAATCCCATGCATTGGGCCTCTAGTCCTATATAATAAGGAGGTAGTATGCAAATTGACCATCACACCCTCACATGTGGTCATAAGATGGCCACCACAAGCTGGCTGGCATGGGAGGGTAGTTGGGGGAGATTGGGCCAGAAGGGGAGCAGTTAGGCATTGATCAGGCTGGCAGGGGAGTGTTTAGGGGTGATTAAGCTGGCAGGCAGAAGCAGTTAAGGGCAATCAGGCAGGCAGGCAGGTGAGCAGTTGGGAGCCAGCAGTCCCAGATTGTGAGAGGGATGTCCAACTGCTGATTTGGAGATGGTGCAGGCTGGGCTGAGAGACACCTCCCAAGTGCATGAATTTTGTGCACTGGACCTCTAGTTTGAAATAAAATCCATTCCATGTCTGTTTTTTTTGTTTTATATTAACAAAAAAAACCCATCTGAATTGAAAAAGGAAAGAAGAGCACTATTATAACCTTTTCAATATCCTCAGAGGCCATGACTGAGTTCTAACAATTGAGGTTTTTGAATGAACTGAAGGGTATGGTAGATTTCAGACAACAAGGAATTAGGATGCAGTAGTAAAAAAGAAGTGCCTTATATTGTGCTATGGGGATCTTCATGGTTTGGGGAAAATTTTGCTTGAAAATACTAGCTATTCTGAAAAATAAGTTAGCTGATTCAGGTCATATTTAGAGCAATGATCTTGATACCTAAAGTCAAATAATAGTTTCACTTAAGATGTACAAATAATTTTAACAAAATATATTTTGTTCCAGGAAGGAATCATCCCAATAATGTAAGTTAATATCCAATTCTTCAATGTGCCATAACAACAACAACAAAATAACCCTCAATATTTTAAAAATTATAAAAACATATTAATGTATCAAATGGAAATGCTGAAAGAATTTCTCAAAATCATATAATCCAGATCCTGTGTGAACCTTAATTGAAGAACGCTAGATGTTCAAGGCCAATCTGCATGTGGGGACCTGTCCAGAGTACACAGATGCTAAAAGGACAATTTGTCATATGCAGGGGCAAAAGCAAGGACACAGTGATTGTATGTGTGCACTATGTGGCCGTACTTTCCTGTAACCCAAATACTGATGTCACTATTTGGCAAGAAGCCTCTTTTGTCTAAGTTGGTATAAACTGTGTTACTGACCAGCCAGTAAAATCATTGTGCTTTTGAAACTCGCTCTCTTTTTGCATCCTGCCACTGTGTCAATGGAAGCAGAGAGCCAAGCTCAAGCTTGAGTAAAGGCTCTTTGCTTTTGCATCAGACTCAGCTCCCTGGTGGTCTTTGGGGATCGGGAAATCTGGGCATAACAATTTTATGTAGGGCTG
The DNA here is from genome assembly GCA_011751065.1 of Lasiurus cinereus. NCBI lineage: Eukaryota > Metazoa > Chordata > Mammalia > Chiroptera > Vespertilionidae > Lasiurus > Lasiurus cinereus. The sequence continues at coordinate 41,635,003 of JAAGEH010000041.1, forward strand.
GGCTACTGTGTGCGCAATGGCTCTTATGTTTGCTGAGGCTGCTTTGTGTGGCTATTGCTTTGTAAGGCTACTTTGAAGAACTCCTTTGCTTGATCACCCTTTGTTAGCAATGGCTACTTCGTCTGTAATAAAGACTGTCCTATACGTCTATGATAGCTCATATCTTTTCTGATTAATGCCTGGCATCCACAAAGTCCAGTTCTTGATAGAGAAGGACCTGTGCACCCCACAGTTGGCAGAGTAGAGCAGGATCACGGAGGAACTTGCTCCCCGACAATTGGCACAGGGAGCAGGGTGAGCAAGATTCAGGAGTACGTACTCTGACAGACCCTGAATTTGGTAATGAAGAAAATTAAACCTAGAGGGTAAAGTACATCACAGAGGCTAATGGACTTAAGTTTTGAAAATTATTATTTTCAGAAGTCAAATGAGAAAACAATTCAACGGTTTTCTCTAAACAGTTAGCAAAATAATTGTGGAGAGTCATATATTTATTGCAAGTGGTCTATTAATCCACTTATTAAAAGCCTGTCTGTAGACTTGAATAAATTTATACATACATACTATATTTCAAATCAAAATAGATATGCATATTAGTATAATTAACAACAAAGCATTTGCAAGTATTGATGATTTCATAGTAGTTTCTCTCATATTTAAAAAAATTAATTAACAATCAATATATTTCCCACTCTGAGCAACTACAATTATTTGAATGTCTCAATATTTTTGTTATATAAAGAGGCCTCATACTGGAAAATATTGACCAATACTGTTCCACTCCATGAATGAATTATACTTCACAAGTCAGAATTTAATGTTAGAATTTATCATTTAATTTTTGGAGAAAAATGTTGCCAGGAACCTAGGTTTTGGGCTGAATCTTATAGCCATCTGGAAATTTTCCTTATCAGCTTTGTTCCTACTCTTCAAGTGTTGTCATGCTCAAATTAATCATAACTACATGCATTTATATAAAGTGGCCAATGGGACAACAATTAAGTTTAGCTTATATATCAACTGGTAACATTTTTTAAAGTCAATCTTTTTTGTGAAGTGTATTTCTTTTTCTGGCCTGGATTCCCAAATATTTTAAAAATTAAGCATGCTAGATTTGACTATCAGTACTGCACAATGACATTTAGAATACCTTGGGAGGTAGTTTTAAATGTTTTAATTTTGCATAATATTTAATTCCTTCCTTCCTTCCTTCCTTCCTTCCTTCCTTCCTTTTACAAATTAATTGTATTTTTAAAATTTTTGCAGATCACCATTTATCCCTCCATACTCCTTTCTTCCTCTACCCCCACTCCCACTATCTACAATCACCACATTGTTTTAATATCCTAAGTTCTCTCTCTCCCTCTCTCTCTCTCTCTCTCTCTCTCTATATATATATATATATATATATATATACACACACATATATATATATATACAATTATATATATATAATTATATATATATATATATAATTATTTTTATATTCTGATTCCAGAAATCTCCTTGGGAAGAATCCAAATAGGATTTAGGTTCTGGTACTTGAAAGTTTCAAATCTTTCCAATGCAGGGACACAATAGTGGCACCCAAATTCCTTCAAAATGACTAATTGAAAGCCAAATTTGCTGAGTGATAGATTTTCAAAGAACTTTGATCACCTCAATTAACCAAACCACATGAATTTAACAAAAAGTAATTAGCCAGACTTAAATACAATAGGATGGTGAAATGCAGTTATTATTTTGGCTTCTATACTATACGGGAGGCCTGGTATAAAAATTAGGCGGTGTGAGCGAGGCATGGGTAGGGTCACTAGGCCCTGCTGGTGATCATGGCTGATTGGGGTCTTCCTTTCCACAGCTGCTGGCCTGGGCCTTCCTTCATTCCACACCACCCCCTGGTGGTCAGCTCACATCATAACGAGTGGTCAAACTCCTGGTCAGTTGAACTCCTGAGGGGACAATTTGCATATTATATAGGATATTTGGGATTATATCTTGGTTTAGTTAATTCCTAGCTATGTGGTTTGAAACAAAAGGGTTTTTTTGTTTGTTTGTTTTTATATTTAGTGATTTGTCCATGTTACAGTATTATAACTGCTTTACAGGGTTATGGGGAATATAAAGTACAATATAAAAAATAGCATTGTCTGGACATTATTTTAGAAAGAGCTTTCTTGTTTTATTTCTCTTCTCCTCCTCTTCCCTCTCTTTTTCCCTCTCATATTTCTTGACATAACAGGACAGAAAACCTACCCCAGTCTTCATATACAATGATTTAGCAATTCACCAAAATCAACATTTGGCAACTATAATGATAATAATTGATTTTAAAAAAAGAATCACTAATGAATGCTAAAATTAGTGGGTCAATATTAGAAGAGAAATGTGATATTTACATAGTCACAAAATATTTCCTCATTAGATGTTTATTAGTTAGAAAAGGGATAATAGTACCTTTACAGTGGAGAAACTTCACAGACACACTTTAATTAAATGATCTAAATTATTAGCAGTAGTAAATGTCAAGTGTCTCCTGATATAATGTTCTTAAATAAACACATCATTCCTATGGCCTTCCTGCCAAAAATTTCATAAACTGTGTCTAATCACAAAAAATTAGCCAACAAACCCAAATTGAGAGACATTGTGTAACACATCCTTTACTCTTGAAATCTTTATATCTATATCTATATCTATCTCTATCTCTATCTCTATCTCTATCTCTATCTATCTCTCTATATCTCTATATCTCTAATCTATATAAAAGAAAAAATAACACATATGAGATCTGGAAATGATATTTTAAAAGTCCCTACTTTTAAAGAAAAACAAATTGAAGACTAGAGTAATGTTAAAGAAAAACATCCTATATAATAAAAGCCTAATATGCAAATTGCCCCCTTAACCAGGAGTTCAACCAGTTCAAGAACGCATTATGCTGTGCGCTGACCACTAGGGGGCAGCAAGGAACATGGTGGAAGTCAGCAATGTGATGCTGGCAATGGGTGACAGTGGAGCTGCTGCCGGTCCCAATGGGCCCCAATGAGAGTGGGGTTGTGGCAGGATGATGGAGCAGGTGAGTGGGTGGCACTAGGCCAAGGCGGTGTGAGCGGGGCCCCAATCACCCCGCCAATGATCCCGCAGATGGCGATTAATGGTGTTGGCGGTGGGCAGGGCCACCGCCCAGCTCCCAGGCGCTAAGGGAGCCAGGCAGGGGCCCAATGATTCAGGCAGAGGGGTGCGCACAGGGGCCAGGTGCTGCCCAGGGCCCAGAGGTCAGCTGAGCCCTGCCCTACCACACCAGACGCTCAAGCTTTGTCCCCAGCCACGCCTGGTGACCACACCTGTGCACAACTTTCATACACCAGACCTCTAGTAGAGTATATAGTATATAAATGGTATCTCAGTAAAACTGTTAAAAATAAATAGAATTTCAAAATGCCTTCCACAAAGCAGGGTATGAAGATTCCAATTCGGAGATGGCACAAGCAATGCAGAACAGAGTTGAGAAAGGTCAGGATCTTTGGGGAAATAGTGAATAGAAAGTTTAATGACTACCCCTAATGTGATAGGTAGAATTCTAAGATGGTCTCCAGGAGTCCCCGGCTCTAGTGTACAGTATTAATCCTTATTTTAACAAACATGAACCAAGACAGTGCTGCAGAGGGATTTTTTAAGATGTAGTTTGAGCCCCTAATTAGTCGGCTTTAAGTTAATCAAAAGAAAGATTATCCTGGGTACACCTGACCTAGTCAGGTCAGTCCTTAAAAGAAGTCAGAGAGATTCTAAGCAGCAGTGATGTCTCACCTGCTGGCCTTGCAGATCTCTACAACGGTGCTGTGAACTGCCTGTGGCGGCAGTCCATGTTACAGAGACCTGAGAGTGACCTCTATGAAATGACAGCCGTCCCTGAGTGACAACCAGCAAGGAAACAGGGACCTCAGTCCTATATTTGCAAAGAACTCAATTCCAACAGCCATCAGTGAGCTTAGAAGAGGATGGAACCACATACGGCATCAGGGCTTGGCTGCATCTTGATTTCAGCCTGGTGAGATGTTGCACAGAGAAACAAGCAGGTCTGTACTCAGACCTGTGACCCATAGAAAAGATGAGCTAATAAATTCTTATTGTTTTAAGCCTTAAGTGTGTGATGATCTGTTATACAGCAATAGAAAACTAATACAAAGGCATAGTGAAAAATGGTAGACATGTCTAGAAAAATAAATTTAGATTCACTTATGCCAGAAGCCTTCAGTGATTGGTTATTTTGTAATTAATTGCTTTCCTTCCCAATTTGTTAGCATAAAAGTGATTAGGGTGTTACTTGGTTTTATGTGTCTGCCTTTCAAATTGTATTTAGAATATATGTGCACATTTTTATTAATGCCACATTTTCTTTGATTCAAGCTGTGAGATTTCTTTTTTTTACCATCTCTTTCCTTATATGTGATGATTTTTCTTCTTTACAATTAGATAAAAATATATTGAACATTTCTGATAATGTGCTAAAATATGTTGTCATATTTCTGCTTTGGATGATTTGAAAACATTACTTTTTACATATCAACCTTTGATTTTAAAAGTAATTAGTTTATTAATGTCCCTTGCATCACCATCTTCGAGTAGTTTACAAAATCCAAGTTATAGTTGAAAAAATAATTTTGATTATATTTTCTGAGCATTTTTACTTGTATCACAAGCATACTGTAGAGATTTTGAAAAATTTAAAAACTAAAAGTTATTTATGATTAGTAAATATAGTTTATCTGGAAATATGACTAATAACATAGCAATTATTATATATCTTTAAATTCTTCTATATGTGTCTCTCCACATTTAAATATTGCAATCAATTCTAAATTCTTTTGTTCCCACTTTTCTACCTAAATTCATGAATATTGTATATTATTTTTATTTTTCAACATAATACTACATAGAGATATAAATGTTCTTTAAAGAAAAGTGAAAATAAATACAAATACAACTAAAGAAAGTAGGATTTTAAAATTGGCCATAATATTTTCACTCTGACCTAGCCAGTAAGGCTTAGTGGATAGAGCCTCAGCCTATGGACGGAAGAATCCCAGGTTTGATCTTGGCTCAGATTTTGAGTTCAATCCCCAGAAAGGGGCATGCAGAAGTGAGCTGCTTAATGATTCTCTATCATCATTTTTTTTTAAATAAGTATTTATTTTTATATATTTTATTTATTTATTTATTTGTTTGTTTGTTTGTTTTTTACAGAGAGGAAGGGAAAGAGATAGAGAGTTAGAAACATCGATGAAAGAGAAACATTGATCAGCTGCCTCTTGCACACGCCCTACTGGGGATGTGCCTGCAACCAAGGTACATATCCTTGACCGGAATCAAACCCGGGACCTTTCAGTCCCCAGGCCGACGCTCTATTAATTGAGCCAAACCGGTTTCGGCTCTCTATCATCACTGATATTTCCCTCTCTCTCTCCCTCTCCCTTCCTATCTGAAATCAATAAAAATATATTTTTTAAAAAATATTTTCACCCTGACACATACATGCTTTTATATATAAAAATGGAATTATACATCTTATACTTGATTTATTTGGTTCTCATTATCATTGTAATAAAGTAAAACTAACTTGGTGGCTCGAAATGTATCTTACAATTCTAGAAGCCCAAAGTCCACCATGGATTCCCTGGGCCCAGGGTGTTGTCAGGGCCACATTCTCCCTGGGGGTTTCCCTTGACTTTCCCAGCTCCTATAGGCTGCTGATATTCGTTTCCTTCTGGCCCTCTTTCATCTTCAAAGCCAGCAGTGCAGCCTCTTCAAGTATCTCTCTGACTCTGACAATGACCCTCCAGAGTGCCTCTTTCATTTATAAATACCCTTGTGATTATATGAAGTTCACATGGCTAGTCCACAACAACCCCCCCAAATCAAGGTCAGCTGATTAGCACTTTTAATCCTATCTGCAACCTGCCTAAATATTAGTTTTGATTTTGTAATGTTAACACATTATGATTCCATAGGTGATTAGGCACTCACCTGGGGAGGGATGTAGCCTAATGTCTTGCCACTGAATATCCACAAATTAAAACAAAAATGAGTTTAGCCTCATTTACAACATGGAATACTATAAATCAACTATAAATGCCTCCCTAAAGTCATGGACAGGACAAGCCTGCTACCCCTTCCCTCTGAACCACATGACTGCCATCTACATTCTCAGATCCTCAAGGGACAGTTGTAATTAATCAAGGTTCCAAAGCACCTGGAACAAAGGTGGGAAACCATCATATATAGGTGTTGGAAAAAGTGGGCTCATAGTTGTAAGTATGCAAAACACAGTTTATTATTGTGTTCATATTTATTAATTGCTGTATTATTTATTTGTATTACAACTATAAACCTACTTTTACTCACCCCTGAATGAAAAGGACATAGGGATTCCTTGGAATCTTCTATAAGATACATTTTTGAATTAAGAGTATTGGAGTTTGCTGTTGTGTTTGACAAGGTATTTGAGTGGTGATTTCTCTGAAATTCTCTGCATCTATACAGTTTTAAATAGGATTACCCAATAGTGCCCTCAAAGAAACTTCAATCTTCTGGTTTCTTCTACAGCAGTTTAGGAGCTTGCCAATATTTAACAATTTTTAAAAATATATACTTTTATTGATTTCAGAAAGGAGGGGAAGAGAGAGAGATAGAAACATCAGTGATGAGAGAGAATCATTGATTAGTTGCCTCCCACATGCCCCACACTGGAGATGGAGCTGGAAACCCAGGCATGTGCCCTGATGGGGAATTGAACCGTGACCTTCTGGTTCAGAGGATGGCGATCATCCAGCCACACCAGCCAGGAAGTATTTAACAAACTGTGACCTAAAGAATCCTCAGTTTTTTAATAGATTTATTTATAACATAGCTTTGAGAACACTTTAGGAGAAACAGGAATGTGCAATCTAGAGAATAAGTAAAACAGGATAATTTTTAGATTTTTTTTTTCCGCCCAGAAGAAAATCTGGAGATACTGCCTGCAAAAAGCAATGACTTTTTTGTATGAAATATAATTTCATCATGCTTATCCCGTGTGCTTGAAACAAGAGAAATCTGTAAGGACCAAAGTAAGAGTGTAAGACACTGGGGGGATGAGGGCATGTATGGGAGTGGAGTGGGGGTAGGGGTGGGCAATGGGATGATATGTACACATGTAATACCTTAATTTAAAAAAATGGAAAAAAATGAAATAAAAATATGTTATCTGAAAACAGAATGAAAATTATTAAAGGTCATATTTATACTGAGGATGTGATGATATTGGTACAAATCACAGTAAATGGATTTGAGAAGAAACTAGTAATTTTGAAGGGTGTCAGGTGCTCAAAACTCTAACTTCTGGAAGAATCAAATGAAATTATTTTTCTTTTTTGAGGACAGAATATTTCAATTTAGAACCCCAGGCTTTCCATAGGTTAAAAAATAAGATGAAGCAAAAGTAATTCAAAATAAAAAATTGATGAAATACAAGAGAACAATCAACTGTGAGTAAGAATAACTAGTAAAAACAAAGGATTAAGATACCCAAGCATTTCAGAAATTAGGAAATGAGCTATAGGGGTAAAAATAGACTATCTGTGCAGTAATAACCGCTTATTAAATATACTACAAACTCTCCTAAATATACTACAAACATTAACTCAATCAATTTTACAGGGAATACTTACCGATCTTGCACATTTTAAGAGAGTTCAAGTCACAGCTCTCCATCTTTAAGTAATATAGCTCACAACTTTAGGTCTCCACACAATCACTATATAGTCCAACAATCTTTGATTTCAACTGCAGTGACCAATTTCAATACACCCTGAAAATGCCCCTCTCTCAAGATCTGAACAGATGTCTCCTCGAATCTGTTCTAAGATTTTCTCTAAAGCAATGAGCATTTTTTGTTGTTGTCCAACTTGACTGCAGGTGTAGCCCATAAGTGGAATGGAGGCAATACCCACAGGGACAACTCTCAAACAGTAGGGGATATAAGTCAACTCCATATGTTGGGAGTATTCTGAGGTAGATTCTATAATTTCTCAGGTCCCTGGTGTAACTGAGCTCCAGTTTACTCTGTGGACAGCAGAAAATAAAGCATCCATATTGAATTTGAGACATTTATTATTCATTCAAGTGGAAATGTCAAATAGACTGATGACTGTACAAATATGGAGAGATAGTCTGGCTGAGTCTTTCTATAAATTTGAGAATTTGCTGCTGTGTACTTCTTTATTTTGCTATTGAAGAATTAATATTGTTCTTCAACTCTTGAAACTTGTGATCCATTCCAGCAGCATCAGCATTACCTAGGAAGTCATTAGAAAGGTATAATCTCTGCCCAGCTTTTATCTACTGAGTCGAAATCTGCATTTTTATAGTATCCTCAGGCATGTATTAAGTACATGTAAGTGTGGGAAGTGTTGCTGTTGACCTTCACTGGTCAATATGGTAGCCAATAATCATATGTGATTTTTAAGATATGACATAATATGAAATATGCACCAGACTACTCAAAGACTTAGTGTGAAATATATATAAAAAATAAATTTGACATTAATTTTATGACAATATTTTATATACATTGGTTAACAAAGTATATTATTAAAGTTAATAATATTACTTATTTAAATATATTATTAACATTTAGAGTCCTTTTTTTAACTCAGTTAATGTGGTTACTATATAATTTTAAATAATATATATACCGCACATCATATTTATTTTGGACAGTGTTTCTAGACCATTAAATGGCTTGGAGAGAAACATTAAGAACTTATATTCTCTTTTCCACAGAGTTTGCAGGACATTTTAACATTTTGGTAGGAGGAAAATACAATGCAAAAAGTCTCTGATTTTCATTTGTCAGAATTTTGTACAAATAATTTTGTGGTATATCAAGTATTCATTATGCCATACTTTTATTCCAAATATCTGATAAGCACTAATATAACCTATGCACTGGATAACTATTAGAGAGATAATGTCAAAGGTAAACAAGATCCTTTTCTTGAAATAATTTGTATTCTAACAAGAAATCAACTAACAAGAAATCATAGTTAAGGGTTAATGAAGCATACAAAGCATAGCATGATATGGGGAAAGAAAGAAGAGCTTGGGTTTGGAAACAGCTGATAGACACATTTAATAAAGAAATGTTATAATTGTAGGTATGTTCATAGCAGAAGAGACAGTTGCTTAAAATGAACTTTCCAGTGACAAGAGTGAGAATGGGTGGAGATGAAAGTATTCTGTCTATACTTGCTGAAATCCTATCTACTAAAAGAGCAATATGCAAATTAACCATCACTCTGCTATACTCACAAGCCATCCCCAAAAGCCAATCAGGAGTGAATATGCAAAGTAACCCCAACCAAGATGGCTGCAGCCACAGAGAGAGCAGGAGGGAGGCTGGGGTTTCCCCGGTGATGGAGGAAGACAAGCTTTCCACACACCCTGGCAGGCCCAGGCCTCCACTCAAGGCTACTAAGTTTCAATTATAGAAAATAAATAAATCCCAACAAAAATGGCAGCAGCTATGGAGCTGGAGAGAGCAGAAGGCTAGGGCTGCCCCTGGTGAGAGAGGAAGCAAAACTTTTGCAGCCCTGGCCTGTCTTGGCCTCTGCTTAAGGCTACAAAGTTTCAATTATAGAAGATAAATAAATCCCAACAGAAATGGCTGTCAAACACAGAGCAAGCAGGAGCTTTGGCTCCGCTCCAGGCTACAAAGTTTCAATTGTAGAAGATAAATAAATCCCAGAAACCAGGGCCTCTGCTTGGGTAGCTGGGGGGCCTGGCTGGTCTGCAAACCACCACAGGCCCCTCACCCAGGCCACCTCAGGGAACCCCACTCTGATCCAGGACACACTTCAGCAAACCAGCTGACCTCCACCTATGCATCAGTACTCTGTTCTACCTAATAAAGGAGTAATATGCATCCAACACACAACATAGCTGTCCTCATTTGGTCAAAGAGCCTTCGGCCATGTGGACACAAGATGGCCACCACAAGATGGCCAGCAGAGGAGGGCAGTTGGGAGGAACCAGGCCTGCAAGGGAAGGCAGTTGGGGTGATCAAGCTTGCAGGGGAGGGCAGATAGGGGTGACTAAACATGCAGAGGAGGGAAGTTGTGGGGAACCCAGACCTGCAGAGAAAAGCAGTTGTGGGGAGGACCAGACATGCAGGGGAGGGCAGTTAGGGGCAAACAGGTTGGCAGAGAGCAGTTAGGCATCAATCAGGCTGGCAGGGGAGTGGTTAGGGGGTGATCAGGCTGGCAGGCAGAAGTGGTTAGGGGCAATAGGAAAGCAGGCAGTTGAGGAGTTGGGAGCCAGCAGTCCTAAATTGTGAGAGGGATGTCTGATTGCTCATTTAGGCCCAATCCCACTGGGTATCAATTTATTGTCCAGTAAGAGAGAAATTACACAATACTTATGCAAATGACCAATGCATATGTTGCATAAATGAATTGTTTTAAAGGCACAACTGTGCCATGAAGTTGTCCCCCCACGTAAGCATAGGAATTGGTATAGCATCACCACTAGATGGTTAAACTTAAAGAGGCTCTGTATTTTTCTCTTAAGTCTCTTTGGGAAATGTGATCTAAGTAAAAAACCATGTGGATATGCTCATTAAAGTTCAACATGTATAGTATAATCACAAAAGCAACAAATCAGTTCCTCATCCAAAATTGAGGCTTACTTTTAAAACATTTTTTAAATCATATTCTAGAAATTATCAGTTTTAGTCATTAGCAAAACATAGGGGGAGAAACAAGAGATTTAGAAAATCTTAAAATAAATGCTTTCCATTCTCGAATAAATAATAATCATGCTTCACCTTAGTAACTAGCTGAAAATGAATCAAGGATTATATTACTCAGAGCATTTAGAATCTCCTGGAAGGAAAGAGCACTTCTGGTGGTTACCATAGTGGGCCAAGTACTAGGAAAATTCAGAGAATCTCTAGGAAAAGTAAATGGATGTAAATAGGTCTAGGAAAAGCAGCTGATTTTACCATTTTTATTAGCTTGTAGGAAATACATAGTCAAATGTTGGGCTTAGGAATATTTATGAGTCTTCTCAAAGCAGGAAGAATTTTATCTTTCTGTTGCTATCTGTTTTAATACTAATTGTGCTATTTTTCAGATTTAAATTTTAAATTGCCTCAGTAAAAGAGTGGGATATTTGAATATATCCTACTAATAAAAGCCTATGTGGTCATGACGTGCCATAATGAGCAATCACCAAGAGGCTGCATGCACAGTGGGCATGCAAGGTTGGGTGGGGCTTGATGCTTCATTCCTGGCTCAGAGGCAAGTACCTTGGCTCCATGCAGCGTGGAGGTGGGTCCTAAGGCTCCAACCTATCTCTTTGGGGCAATCCATCGAGAAGCCCTGGGGTGGATGGGCGGGGCCTACCTCTCTGGAGTGATATATCATGGGGCTCTTTGGATTGAGCGAAAAACATTATTGTGGTGTTTATTCCTCTTACTCAAATTGCCTGAGGGTATTACTGCTCACCTGTTCAATGACTGACAAGATCCATAAAGAATAATCAGTGAGGACCTTCCTCAAAAAATGGACTCCCATTTGACCCAGTGATCCCACCTTCTAGGAATATATCCCAAGAAGTCAGAAACACCAATCAGAATATATGCACTCCTTTGTTCATAGCAGCACAATTTACAATAGCTAAGATTTGGAAACAGCTTAAGTTCCCATCAGCAGATGAGTGGATTAAAAAACTACAGTACATCTATACAATGGAATACTATGCTGCTGTAAAAAAGAAGGAGTTCTTACCATTTGCAACAGCATGGATGAATGGGGAGAGCATTATGCTATTGAAATAACCCAATGGAATAAAGATAAATATCACTTGATCTCACTTATTTGTAGAATATAATGAACAACATAAACTGATGAACAAAACAGATCCAGAGACAGAGAAGCATTGAACAGAATGTGGAGCCTCAAAGGAAAGGAAGGGGAAGGTGTGTGTGTGTAGCGGGGAGAGGGGGGAGTAAGAGATCAATCAAAGGACTTGTATGTATGCATATACGCATAACTAAAGGACAAAGGCATTAAGGGGTAGGGACATGTGCTGGGGGTGAAGGCAGAGGAGAAAGAGGTCAATGGGGGAAAAAGGAATCATATGTAATACTTTCAACAATAAAGAATTTAAAATAATAATAATAATCAGTGAAGGAGAGAGGAGGAGGACTGGGGGTTAGAGAGCTGGCTGTACCGGAGGAAAAGTAAGAAGACAAAGGAATATAGAGATTAGCCTCAGATATTTCAATCTTTTCTGTCCATCCTCCCCACCACCCTTTGCTCTCAGTTCTCTAGATTATCAGAATTCATGGGAGGAATCATGGGTGTGGTGAAGTATAGAAATCTTTTGGGTGAAGTAGGGTAATGAACTGAGTTGGTGAATTCAGATGATAAGAAAAGATAATCTCTACCTGAAGGCACATTCCCCACATCACTTTCTAAATTCACCTTGCAAGAAATAATTCAGAGACTGGATAATGTCAGTTTTGTGGAGTCAATGCATGCCCAGGCAATGCATCTGCTATTGCCAAAAGGCTATGAACTCACAAGATTAAAATAAATAAATAAATAACAAAAAGGAAGAATGAAAAAGAAGTGGACAAAAATATTTAATTAAACAGACTTCCCCTGCCCCATAAAAAAAAAAGCATAAGTAAAAATGATCAAAAAATTAAGCTGAAGTAAGCAGGCATAAGTAATAACCAAATAAAGACTATATGAATATCTAAATTGACTATTAGCCAAAATATAAAATCAGTTATAATGAAGTACTAAGTTTTGTTTACAAAATATATCAATGAAATTATCTTAGTTTCAGATGTTTTTATAAACAAATCTTCTTCCCAAAGTTTCTGAAAATAGATAATTCCTTCCTTTCATGTTGATCCAGAAAAGACATGCATTTATTTAGGGTTCTCTGGAGAAACAGAACTGATTATGTACACACACACACACACACAGTTGACCACTGAATAACATGGGTTTAAACAATGCAGGTCCACTTATTTGTAGAATTAAAAAATAAATAAATACATGTACTTTTTAAAATAATACTTGCCTGAGAGTATGGGGGAGGGGAAGGAAAGAGAGAACAATCAACTGAGCCACCAAGCCAGGACTACCTGTACTGTTTTCATCTGAAGTTAGGAGTCTGTGTATGCAAAAGGCTGACTGTACACATTGATCTACAGAGTTTTATATAGGGGACTTGAACATCTGCAGATTTTGTTATACACAAGGTGGGGATGGGGGTTCTTGGAATCAATCACCTATGGACACTGAAGGATAACCTAAATTTTTGGTGAGTCAAAAGTTTATGTAGATTTTTTTTAATTTTTTTAAAGTAGATTTTATTGATTTTTTTACAGAGAGGAAGGGAGAGGGATAGAAAGTCAGAAACATCGATGAGAGAGAGACATCAATCTGCCGCCTCTTGCACGCCCCACACTAGAGATGTGCCTGCAAGCAAGGTACATGCCCCCGACCGGAATCGAACCTGGGACCTTTCAGTCTGCAGGCCGATGCTCTATCCACTGAGCCAAACCGGGCTCGGCTTATGTAGATTTTTGACAGTATGAGGGATTGGTGCCCTTGATCTTCACAGTGTTAAAGGGTCAACAGTTCCTATAGCTATATCAATATGAGTGATCTTTCCAGAGTTTAGATCTAGCTATATAAACAGTTGAATACAGAATGCAAGCATGCTTTAATGTCTTAAACTGTATATAATGGTGGCCCTCTATGGTTCTAATGGAGCTGAAAAATTCTTATTGCCTACTTATATCTTAACATTGTAGTACACGTGTTTTTGGTGATGCTGGTGTAAACAAATCTACTGCATTACTAGTCATATAAAAGTATATACAATTATGTACAGTAAATAACACTTGATAATTGTAATAAACAATCATGTTGCTGATTTATGTATTTACTATACTAAAATATTTATTGTTATTTTAGAGTGTACTCTATTTAGAAAAAAAGTTCACTGTAAAACAATATGCCCTACTATACCAGTAGCTGCATCATACATTTGATTGCACTCTTTTCTCTTGTGCTTGACTTAATCTTACATTGTTTTGTACAGTAAAATGCTGCACAAGTTTATAATCTAGGAGTAATAGGCTATGCTGTATAGCTTAGGTGTGTAGTAGGCTATAAAATCTAGATTTCAGTAAGTATAGTCCATGAAGATCACACAATGACAAAATTGACTAATGACACATTTCTCAGAATGTATCCCATTGTTAACTGGTGCCTTACTCTAAAACCATATGTGTGTGAATATTTTTCTGAAAATTCCATTTTTCTCCTTGAGATGATTGGCTGAAGCCCATCCACATTATGGAGAGCTATCTGTTATACTTAAACTTCACCAATTTAAATGTTAATCTCATCTTAAAACACCCTCAAAGTTGACATACAAAATTAATCATCACAATGGAAAAGGGTCCAAAATACATTCTCCCAATTTATAAAGTATATTTAAAATCTAGGTTCTAACCAGATGAGGATAGCATGGAAATAGAAAAGCATTGGCCCATTTCATTTATGATAACAGATGTGAAATTTTCAAATAAAATATTAGATTTGTATAGTAATAAGAATGTTTAATGTGTCTTTAAAGTAGAAAAATAACAGTCACTTTACTCTAAAATAAATAATTACCAAAAGAGACAAAAATATTTCACATGCTAATGTTATATTTTGAACACTAACAAAGCATGTGCTCAAAACCTAAGTCATCTTTTCAATCATAAAGATTATATTGCTGCTTTTTGACATCTACACATTGAAAATATTTTGACAAATTAAACAGAAGAAATATACACATGCAATAAGTAATTTTTGTTTTACCTTGATATAAAGCAATGAATCTCCCTTTGGGTGATTAATCAGCTACTCTAAGATTTTTTTTTCCAGATTTTACTTTCTCTTTAATAAAATCTGGGTAAAGGAGACATGCATAATTTTAATATTTTTCTTTTCATGAAGATGAGACTCCACATTATTTGACTCCAAAGTATATTAAAATTTATCACATTTCTCTTCATTTTATCCCTAGAATCCAGCATGATTTAATATTTTATAATACAGTGATATAATTTGTCAAAAAAATTTTGTGAAGGAAAAAAATTACACAATAATTTTCCCAACTGAAATAGAAAAAAATATAAATAAATAGCAATTCATGATGAAAAAAATAGTACTCAAAATTAAACAACTTGTGGGTTTAAATTAGAAAAATGTACTCTAAATTTCTTAAATTTATTTAACAAATGTGTGTGGTGATTATGTATCAGTGAACTCCAAATCTGACAGTTAAGAGAAAAAAAAATTAACAGAGGACAAACATGTACACTATTATATACTACACTAGAGGCCCGGTGCACAAAATTCGTTCACAGGGATGTGTGTCCCTCAGCTCAGCCTGCACCCTCTCCAATCTGGGACCCCTCGAGGGATGTCCAGTGCTCTAAACAGGCAGTTGAACATCCCTCTCACAATCCAGGACTGCTGGCTCCCAAATGCTTGCCTGCCTGCCTTTCTGATTGCCCATAACTGCTTCTTTCTGCTAGCCTGGTACCCCCAACTGCCCTTCCCTGCAGGCGCAGTCACCTCCAACTTCCTCCTCTGCTTGCCTGGTCACCGCTAACTGCCCTCCCCAACAGGCTTGATCCCCCGCTAACTGCTCTCCCTTGCAGGCCTGGTTCCTACCAACTGCTGACCATCATCTGCTGACCATCTTGTGGCAGCCATCTTTGACCACATAGGGGCAGTGCTCTTGTGTGTTGAAGTTATGGTCAATTTGCATATTAATCTTTAATTTGATAGGATAGAGGCCTGGTGCACAGATGGGGGCCAGCTCGTTTGCCCTAAAGGTTGTCCTGGATCAGAGTGAGGGTTCCCTTCCGGCATGCAGTGGTCTTGGTGAGGGGTCTGTGGTGGTTTGCAGGCCAGCCACATCCCCCAGTGACCCATGAGGAGGTCCTGGTTTCTGGGATCTATTTATCTTCTATAATTGAAACTTTGTAGCCTTGAGCAGAGGCCTGGGCCAGCCAGGATGTGCAGAAAGCTTGGCTTCCTCCATTCCTGGGGAAACCCAAGCCTCCTGTTTTCTTTGTGGCTGCAGCCATCTTGGTTGAGTTAATTTGCATATTCACTCATGATTGACTGGTGGGTGTAGCAGAGTGATGGTTAATTTGCATATTACTCTCTTATTAGATAGAATTATATACTAGAAATCCTGGTTCAAGTTTTGTCAGAGGAAATAAGAAATAGAGGTATAAGATCAAAATGATAGAGTCAACCCTAGCCAGTCTTGCTCAATGGATAGACTTCAGCCTGCAGACCAAAGGCTCTGGGGTTTGATTCTGATAAAGGGTACATACCTCGGTTTCTGGCTCCTCACGGGCTGGGCCCTGGTCAGGACATGTGCAGGAGGCAACCAATGGATGTGTTTCCCTCACATATATATTTCTCTCTGTATTTTCCTCTCTTTTCTACTCTCTCTAAAACATATCTGTGGGTGAGGATTAAATTTTAAAAAAATAATAGAGTCAAAATTATTCTTACTAATAAAATATATAAATACAGCAGGTCCTTGGGTTATGTTAGAGATCCTTTCCTATGGCGCGACTTAACACAATTTTCACTGTAAGTCGGAACCTAGCTATATAAGTACCTACCTCACTAACATGGAGCACATACACAGCAGTAATGAAGTGAAACAGTAAACAATAAATTAAAAGAAAGATAAAAATTCCTAACCTTTACTTGTGGTAAATAATAAAAAACATAAGGCACATATGTACATATGCCGAAATAACAAAACATTTTTTTTAAATAAATAAATGGTAGATGGTGACATAACCATGAAAAGATGCACATTGAGTCTAACATAACCCAAGGACTGCCTGTAACTGCATATGAAGCCCTATGCATTCAACAGTTACTCTATCTACTACCAAATTTCAAAAATCAACTGTGTTCTAAGAATTTTATTTCTCATATGGCCAATTACCTCCTAACCAACCAATTTGCCTGACAGCTAAAAACAAGACAAAACAATTTTAAAAAGCTAGTAGAAAGCACAGGGGAATGACCACTAGCAGAAAGATAACTGGCAAGGAGGAGGGAAGCTAACATTTTGAGGGAGATGACACTGAGTAAATGCCCTGTGTTTGCAGCTTTTAGTTTAGGAACAGGCTGCTGAATTATATTAGAAAAATAGAGGCCCAGTGCACTCAGGGAGTCCCTCAGGAAAGCCTGCACCCTTTCCCAGTCTAGGAGCCCTTGGGGGGATGTCTGACTGAAGGCTTAGGCCCACTGTCCAGTCTGTCCTCCCTCTGCGGGAGGTGACTGGGCTGATCAGGAGAATGCACTACCTCTTATCTGCTGCTGCTGCCACTGCTGGCCACCGCAGCCACCAAGGGGTTTTCATAAACATGACTCCAGGCCCTTCACCACGAAAAAATGTCTGTGTCCACTCAGGGCCTGCTCAAGCCATGCCTTGGCAGCTCAGCCAGGCCTCCCTAAGTCCCCACCCACCTCCTCCTGCCTCTGAGTGCCTCTGTTGGGAGTGGCCTTTGCCTCCGAGGTAGTGTGATGTTAGCGCTGGGCAGGCCTGCATGTGCCTCTGCTGGGGGCAGAAGTCCCAACACCAACCCCACCCACCATCTACTGTGCACACACAGCCTGTTAACTGGTCATGACTGAAACACTGTTAGGACCAATTAGCATATTACCTCTTTATGTATATAGATAGTAATCAAGATAACATGGTATTTGTGAAATAATAGTCAAACAGATTAACAATGCAGAAGAGATAGCCCACAAATGGACTCACACAAACATAGTCAGCTGATCTTTGACAAAGGAGAAAAGGTGATATATTGGAAAAAGGACAGTAATTTCAACAAATGGTGCTGAAAAAAAAAATTGGACATTCATATGTAAAAAAAAAAATGAATCTAGACACATACCTTAAACTTTTTACAAAAATTAACTGAAGATGAATCATAAGCCTAAATGTAAAATTCAAGATTATAAAAGTTTTAAAAGTTGCTATTAGGAAAATTAAGACAAACCATAGACTGAAAGAAAATGTTTCCAAAATAAAGGATCTGTATCCAAAATATGAAAAGGATTCTTAAAACTCAACAATAAATTTAAAAAGAACCAATTTTTTAAATGAGCAAAAGATCTGAAAAGATACCTCTCCAAAAAAACCTTTACAAATGGAAAATAATACAAAGAAATACTCAATATTTATCACACCATATATTTGTCATCAGAATATAATTAGTGAATTACACATTTAAACAAGCACTATATATCTATTAAAATGTTTGCACTTAACTTAATGTTTACTCTTAAATTAATATTCTATTGTTTGATGGCATCCTGTAGAAACCAAGTATATTAGGGAGACTATAATAACATATTTTTTTCTTTTAAATTTTAGTCGGTAGTTTGAAAGTTTCAATTTCTGTTTTTGTAGTCCTTGATGGAATATTTTGCTAATGGAAGTATGAAATCCTAGAAATATCACCAAGACATTCTATAGTCATTATATAGAATGACTTCTATAGAAACTGAAGGAAATTGAGTAATTAAGACAGAACAAGAGCATGAACATATATTAAATGATGCAGGTCAATGTTCTGCATTTATATTTTACCAGTTCATAAATTGACCAGAGGAAAGAGTTTTTTCAGCCTTAATAGAATAAGGGTAAAAACTAACTCTTTTTAATGCCCTTTGTGGATACTACATTTTCAGTTAAAACATTAATTTAAATAGGTTATAGGTGACAGATATGGAGTACTTTTAAATATTAGGAAATAAAAGAAACCATAAAATGAAACAGATATAATTGCTGAAAAAAACAATAAAAGTTGCTGACAGCTATTGAATTATTTAAAAAAATTAGTCCAAAACATATTCTTCAACCACTGACACCTAAATTATAAAAAATAAATATATTTGATAAAGAGATATATGGCAGGCATAAGATAGAAAATATAGCAATACAAAATTAAAATGAGAAAGGACTCAAAGGAAGGAAAGAATGGAAAGGCAGCAGAGGATTAAACACTAGAGCATTATCTTAGTATGCTGTTTCAAACAAAGCATGATGTTTAACTAAATAAAATATATCAAATCCACCTTCTCCAGGGTAGGATGATAAAGCAGATCAAAAAAATGTTTGTAAAGACAAGACTGGCCTTGAAAAGACTAGACGAGAGCGTTCATTCTGACACTGAGCAGCATACAAATTGTTAAACCAGATAAGAATGAAGGACGTTCACATCCAGAAAATGAATTGTCTCCATGCAGAAATTGTATAAACGAGCAAAGGAGATGGCTTTAGGAGATGATCCAATAAAATCCTAAACAGCCTTCTTAGTGTGGAAAACAGATACACATTGTGCCCTTTCCATGCCCTGAATTATGATTCCCTGGAAATCTTAAATGTTCTCTCAGTCCAAATATATTGGAAAAGCAGTTTATAAGTGCTGATCGTCTTAGTTCAAGCATTTTATGCAAAATCCTCAGGATCTGAAAATCCTTTCATGTTTTAGACTTAGTTATTTTTGATTGTCATTATTTGGGGAAGACCAGTAGCTTTTGAAAAATCATTAAGTCAGTTTCAGTTTTCTCAGACTCCATGTCAAATGCATTAATGAGTAAAGCCACATAAATAAAAAAAAATAGTTCTATTTTAAAATAAGATAAATTGTCCCCAAGACTTGTATAAACTTGACTTAAATAAATGCATGTCATTATAAAGTCTGGGCCAACTCTTACTCACTA
This sequence comes from Lasiurus cinereus, assembly GCA_011751065.1. Classification (NCBI taxonomy): domain Eukaryota; kingdom Metazoa; phylum Chordata; class Mammalia; order Chiroptera; family Vespertilionidae; genus Lasiurus; species Lasiurus cinereus. Next base: position 41,654,901 of record JAAGEH010000041.1, read on the forward strand.
GGCTCCCATTTTTAAACCTGACATCAAAGATGTGCTCCAGAAGGCAAAACAAACACCTACAATGAGAAACTGGTTGTATTTCTCTCTTAATCATAAATACAAATAAGAATTTTATTTGGGGTTGATAAGACTTGATCTATATTTATTAAGCTTCCTTGCAGACAGATGTGGCATTATGAAACAGGCCAATAAGAAATAGGCTGATGTTATTAGGAAGGATATTCACTAATACCCTAATAACCTCAATGAGTTTCATTCTATCCCTAATAGTGTCCAAGGACAGATTTTGTCTCATAAATAGCAGGAAAGACTGATCAAGTGTTCACATTTACCGAGTTCTTATCCTCTACTTTGTCTTGCCCAGTGTTTAGTCAGGTTTTTCTCATTCTTTTGCCCCTAAACTCTGTGCGCCCAAGCACAAATAAGCACTAAAAGAGTGAAATCTGCCACCTTATCAAATGCTTTTCCTGGCATTTGACTGACCACAGTAGGACCATTTTCTTGTTAGATCCTACTGGTTATCATTCCTTGTGTGTCCAGCTTCTTTATAAAAGATTATGTTTATCTCAGTTTCTCCTGTTTACTCATAAAATGAAAAGTTGTTTTCATTTGTTTGTTTCATTGTGAGATGCATGGAAATTGGAAATTGGAGTCTTCTTCCTATGGCGATTGCTTTTCTTCTGAATAAAGCCTCTCCTTTATAAGTCTGGATTTGCTTTCATTTGACTTCCATGTTTACTGCAATACATTTTGTAATACTATGAGTAAACAATAAGCAAGCAAAGATAAAGACAGAGAAAATACTTAAGTATCTATGAAGAAGAAGAATGGAAAAATAAACTCATGGCTTATTAATTCAGAAAATGGAATAATTCTCAATAGAGGAAATGACTGAACTAAAGCTACATCAATTCGAAAGCAACACTGCTTGAATGTATATTGTTTAAGAGGAAAAAGAAAATGGGATAGAATCATAGTATGATATAATTTATGTAAAGCCTAAAAGTCTTCAAAAACAGTCTATATTTTACATGTTTATACATAGATACATATGTAGTAAAAGTAATATATAAGCTGGCACTGACTCTATCTGAAGAAAAAGTGCAGAGAATATTTGGGAATTTATTATGTTACTCTGCATGTTTTGTGTATTTCAGGTATTTCATAATAAATCAAACAAACATAGGAGGGAACTAAAATACCAGAGACTATTGATAAGTAAAAAATGGTCTCTGAACCAATATTTCCTAGCAAATGCAAATGTAAGAACTTCACCAGTAATTCTTTCCCCTTATCTATAGAAGGGATCCACAGAAGAATTCCTAATGCCTTGTAGTCAATTTTCTGTTAAAACGTAGGCTAATTTTCTCATCACTTTGAGTCATTCATTAAAGGCAGATATTGTTACATGTATGGTTATTTCCAATAATAACCTTTTCATAAATTTTATTGAAACATAAAACTTAAGTACTAATAATTTTCAAATAATGGTTTGAGAAAAGAATATTTGTATATATTTTTTATTTGTCCCTTATTTCAAATTCATATTTTTTCTAATATAAAATAGAAAATAGTCACCCATATTTAATTTCATCTGCTTGTAATTGGGCAGGAAAAATAAGTGAAAGATAGTTAAGGGCAGCTACCTTTAAAGTTTTTGATAATGTAGCCCTCAAAATAATATTAGAAAATTATGTACCTTCTCAGCTTAAAATCTGTGGCTGTGACATGAAAGCTCGGGAAGTCCCAGGCAGTTCCTCTTAAAGTGCCCACACATGGCCTTACTCAGACTCACTCCCTCTGAGCTCCAACATTGGAGCAGGAGCTTCAGAGGAACCTAGACATTAAGGGAGGAACTAATTTGTATGGAGTCAGGGCAAGAGCTGGTGGAGAAGCTTTGTCTCTGAAAGATGTGCTGTCCAAGGCAAGTGCTCCCTTCAATGAGTCCTCCCTGCTACAAAGAAGACAGACAGGGGCACCATATCTGAATCTCCATCACTTGACTCACACTTTTCATCCTACCCTGTTGATTCCCTGAGACCCCACCCCTTTCTACCCACAGGCACAACTAAGCCATTTCTAGTAGCTTTTCCATACAACTGGTATCTCTTGCCTCATGCTTTGACTTTCCTAAAATCTCTCAAACAAGAGCAGTTGACATCAGCATACCCCGTATCTATTAATAAGTTGCTGTAGGCCTAGCACTAGTGGCACCCCACCCTGGTTCACAGTTTGACTTCTCCTAGGTACCTCCAATCTCAATACAAGTAGTTTCCATTGGAAAATTGATTATAAACCTACACCTCCATAAATGACATACTCAAGGGGTAGATTCAGTGAGCACCAAAACCAATGAAGCAAGTTCTGCTTCATAGAGTTTGGCTCCTGCACAGCAGCTCTTCAGCAGTAGTTTCAGCCAATTGGCCTGAGGGTCAATCCCTCCCACTGATGCCAACATAAATCATGGCTCAACTATTATAGGGCATTGCAACTCACACAGGGGTGCACCAGGAGTGCCCAGTTCAGGTGACTGGGGAAGTTGAGCCATTGGCTTCTACAGGACATCTACTATACAAGACAACTCTATCAAATCTGAGAGACATAACGTATTTACCTAATACATAAAAATAAACACAGGGAAACAGCCAAAATGTGGAGACAAAGAAACATGTCACAAATGAAAGAACAGGAGAAATTTACAGAAAAGGAACTAAATGAAATAGAAGCAAGAAAACTACTAGATACAGAATTCAGATACAGAGGCAGTAAAGCATCAAATAGGCTGTCAAATTACAGCGGGAAAGTTAGGGAGAGGTGGGGTAGATAAGAGGTCAACCGAAGGACTTATATGCATGCATATAAGCATAACCAATGGATTCAAGACCCTGGGGGAATGAGAGCATGAATGGGAGTGTGGTGGTGGTGGTGGGGGGGGCAATGGGAAGATATGTACACATGTAATACATTAATAAAAAAGTGGAAAAAATAAATGACAAAAAAACAAAACAAACAAACAAATAAAAAACCAAAACAATGTTTATAAGAATGCTCAAAGAAATTAATGAGAACTTTAAGGAACTTTGTGAGAATTTCAAAATAATTAGTGAAAACATCAAAAACATAAAAAGAACCATACAGCCAAGACCAGTTTGGCTCAGTGGATAGAGCGTCAGCCTGCGGACTGAAAGGTCCTGGGTTCGATTCCGGTCAGGGGCATGTACCTTGCTTGCAGGCACATCTCTAGTGTGGGGTGTGCAGGAGGCAGCTGATCAATGTCTCTCTCTCATCGATGTTTCTGACTTTCTATCCCTCTCCCTTTCTCTCTGTGAAAAATCAATAAAATATATTGAAAAAAAAGGAGCATACAAAAATGAAGCATATACTAATTGAAATAAAGAATAATTAGTAGGGGATCAACAGTATCAACAGTAGAGGATGCTGAGAATCAAATAAATAATTTTGAATATAAGGAAGCAAAAAACACCAATCAGAACAGCAAACAGAAAAAAAAAATAATCCAAAAATATGAAGATAGTCCCAACTGGTTTGGCTCAGTGGATAGAATGTCCTGCAAACTGAGGGGTCCTGGGCACATGCCAGGGTTGCCAGTTTGATCTCCAGTGTGGGGTGTGCATGAGGTGGCCAATCAATGAATCTCTCTCATCATGGTTGTTTCTATCTCTCTCTCCATCTCCCTTCCTCTCTAAAATCAATAATATATATTTTAATAATATATATGAAGAGAGTATAGGAGCCTTGGGGCAACTTCAAGCATACCAACATTCACATCATGGAGGTTCAGGAAGGAGAAGATAGGGACAAAGAAGTCAAAAACCTATTTGAAAAAAATAATGACAGAAAACTTCACTTACCTGGTGAAAGAAATAGATAATCAAGTCCAAGAAGCGCTAAACAAGAGGAACCCAAAGAGGCTCATGCTAAGACACATCATAATTAAAATTCTAAAGACATTAGAGAGAATCTTAAAGATGGTCAGAGAAAAGCAGTTAGTTACCTACAAGGTAGCATCCATATGACTGTCAGCTGAGTTTTCAACAGAAACTTTGCAAGCCAGAATGGAATGACAAGGAATATTCAAAGTGATGAAAAGCAAAGACCTAAAACCAAGATTACTCTACCCAGCAAAGCTATCATTTAGAATTGAAGATCAGATAGAGAGCTTCCCAGAAAAGAAAAAGCTAAAGGAGTTCATCACCACCAAACCAGAATTACACGAAATGTTAAAGGGTCTTCTAGAAGAGGAAGGAGGAAAAGAAGAGGAGGAGGAGGAAGAAGAAGAAAGAGGAGGAGCAGGAGGAGAAGGAGGAATAAAAGATAAAGAATATGAACCATAAAATGGTAATACATGCATACATATCAATAATTGAATCTAAAAATCAAAATAAATGAATATGGAATCTAATAAACAAAATAAATTGATGAATAAAATAGAACTAGAGTCATAGAAACATGGAACAGAATGATGAGTCTCAGAGGAAGGGGGGAGGAAGGTGGGGAAAAGATTAATCAAAGGATTTATATGCATTATCTATGGACACAGACAAGAGTGGTGATGCCTGGGTTGGGGCAGAAACTGGGTGGATGAGAGCAATGGGGAAAAAGGAGGGGGTTTGTAATATTTTCAACAATAAAGGTTTAAAAAATTAAGAATTCCAAAATGAAGAGAACATGTAGATTTTCAGAATATAGTGGACAGAAGTTGAATAGATAGGAAGTTAGAAGATTTCAAAGATTGGAAAGCTGTTCTCCAGGAGTTAGAATGTCACTAAGTCAATTTAATAAGGTAACATCATAATTATATTATAAAGAGATTTTTTTGGTGGTCTGGGTTTGCCTTTTTAGACTATGGAGTGACCAATAGCATAAAAGCATATACATATATTATTTGAGCAAACACCACTATTGCAAAATGCCTATCCCAATAGCTTGAATGATGACTAATGATTTCATAATTGTCCTGAAAGAAATGAAGATACTATCAAGCATGTAAAAGCTTTTGATGGTGAGATTAGTGCTAGTATTTGCCTTTATACAACATTAAGTTAGGACACAGAACCCTGATGGCACCATCACCACATATAATTCCATTCTAAATAAATATTTTTCCAGTTCCTTTTCTTGAAGATTTTATTTCTGAAATGCTTTTTTAACATAGTAAAAAGTTCAATTCTTGGGTTATAGATCCTCTTTTGAATTTAAGTAAATGCTGATTCAGAATCCATAAAAATATCATTTACTTGTGGTTTAAGCAAGAGATGCAGAAGTAAATTGCCTATATATCCCAGGAGAGTTATTCTTTGATTCAGTCACTGCAATTATTAATGTGAATAGAATATAACAAAATATGACTCAGAAGATATTGAAATTGTTTACAAATGACTTGAAATTTAATTTCAACTTTCTGATTGTTGTTGTTTGAGGAAGAAATTGCCACTCAACATTTGAAATAAAACTGTTTTATTTCTTGCTCAGCAATGGAGAGTTGTACTTTCTGACGCTGTTATCTCTCAACAAAGGGCATTGCTGATTTTAGATATGGGTTTTGGGAAATGTGTGTATCAGAAATTAGTGGGCCATTAGAATGGGAGTGGTTAAGTACTGGGTGGCCTTTGGCTTTAGTTACAGGATTTTGGCTGCCACAAATTGGTTGACCTTCAGAATGTGGGACAGTTGAAATCCTCATTGGTTAATGGGAGGGTTTTAAAATCAGTTTTAGAAGTTTATTTTCATTCATATAATAATAATCAATCAATATAACAATAAGTACTTCTGTAGGAGAATAGAAGCTTTTCATTTTTTAATTATAACAGTAAAAAAATATACCTTGAAAATAATTGGGAATTCAGCCTTCTCTGTTTCCAATGTCTGACATAGTAAATGATAAAATCAATTGAACAGCTTAGTGATATAGATAGGAAGATAGTAAAGAAATCAGTGCAGGAGTGAAGGAAATAGTCAAGTTTCAATGATTTGTATATAGTTTTCCCATGCTATGAGTTAACTGCAATAATTTTAAATTAATTACAAAAGCAAATTAAAGTATCTGCCCTTTTATAGAGAAAAAGTTAAACATACATTAATTTTAATCATATCTGCAGTAATAAACTGCTCATATTTTTCATCTTCCATTTGAATATACCCTATTTGTTTATTGGACTTATATACTTCTCAAGTCCAACTGTTATAAGAAGCCCAAAAACACAATTTGGAATTTAATTCACTTTATAATGAACAAATGACTTATTTGAAGTTTGTACAATATTCTATCAAGAGGCTAAATTTTTATTTTCCTTTAGAGATCTCCTATTTCAATCTAATTAATATAAATATAGAACATTAAGTATCTTCCATCTAATTATTTTTAAATCTTAGCTGCTGTGATAAAGAGAACTGAAGGATGTTGTTGTGGTAGGGATGGAGACAGGGAATGGAACTAAATTTTATGGAACCCCTGCTATTTTTCCAGGTGCTGTTTATGTGATCAGCTTGTTTTCTCATATTACCTATTTAATTTTTATGGTAACTGCCCCATTTCCTTTATGAAAAACATCACGCATAAATAAATATAAAATTCCTATTGTTAGACACTTTATATATGAAAGGTTATGACTCAGAAAGATTCAATAGATTTCTCTAATAAAAATATGAATTGAGGGAGCTGGGGCTCAAATCCAGCCCTGCCTAACACCAAAGCCCGTGGGAGCACCTCTATCCCTTGTTATTACAAATTAACAAAATAATTTGTAAATTATTGTATGCTGTGAATATCAATTTAACTATGAATTTTTCAGTTTCTGTTGTCTATTCTACATATGATTTTTGTCAGAGAAACAACTGAATTTGCCAAGTGGGTTGTGCCAATAGTGACTCAGTTACACTCTTCTGCAAATATTATTTAGGGAGCTTTCCTTTGTCCTGAAAATTGAGCCATACACTATGCACACTAACATGCTTGCCCTGGAGGAACTCAAGTAGGGCAGCTCTAATAGTCTCTTTTGGTTTTTAAAGTGTCGGCATTCAGCTTATTGGAAGGTACATGATAGAACGATGCTTCCCCTTTTTAGTAAATGATGCTACATTTCTTTTTGTTTTCCAATTTTCTAGCTCTCTGCAGTACTCCATGACTTTCCAGCTACAATTGCAACTGTGTTGTGAAGTTCATTAGTCAAGTCCCTCAACGCCCAGGGATCTATTTTATTTGGTCCTGCTGGTTTATGTATGTTCGCATTTTTTAAAGTCTTCCCCAATGAGTTTTAGTCAGTATTATTTTTTTTAAATTCCTTTCTAATTCTGTAAACTTCATTTTCCTTGCCAGCATTGTTTTCTTAAGTTGTTATATCATCTATCCAGTTTTTATTTTCTTATTGTTTCCTGTGAATCATGGGCTTTAAAAAATTAACTCCTTTTCTCATCTCTTAAAAAAAACCTGCTCATTTCTCTACCCATTTTTTCCCCATTTTGCTATTGGAATCTATGTTTCCTGGTATTAGTTTAAATTCTAAAATTTTAAGTATTTCTGTACCCCTTTCTCAGGTTCTGCCTCACTTATTTAATATTCACATATCTTACTACTTAAGCACATTGGCGGTTACTTTTCTGCTCATTAGCATATGGATAATGTAGTTTACCAGTGGTATAGTTCTCTATTGCTTTGCTTGATGAAAAAAAAAAAATTCCTAGTAGAAAAAAGAGCAATGTGGTATGTGAGATATATATCACATACCACATTACATATACATATATATGTGTGTAATTAATGTGGGGGAGATATAAATTGTGAAAGAACTATATATTGCTCAATAAAAGTCCAAGACAGATGCCTAAATTTATACTTCATGAATAATAATGGCCTCTACATTTTAGGTGTTGTGTTAGGATATTTGACATAGACTCTGTTGAGGAAACAGAGAAGAACGGCAGTAGTGAAAGTACAAATTGAACCTGAGGTATACATGGCTCCTAGAGAGCTGTGTTTCTGACCTCATATAGGGGCAATTTCTCTTCCATTTTAAAGATTATTTTGAGGAAACACTCAAAGTAAATTAATGGGCTGTGATTGGGCATTCCTTTCAGGTTCCAGAGAATTTTAGCTGCCTTTTAATGTCAAATATCTCCTGATAGTCCCTACTTAGCTCCTAACTGTACCTTCTTTTTTCTTCACTTGAACTTGCTATAAAAATTATATTTGAAAATATAGAATGACATTCTCCTCAGACTTTTCTAAAGTATTTTGTCAGTATTAATAGGTCGGAGACTTTCCTAGGACACCCAACACATGGCAGAATGAGACCTTACCAGTTAATAATGCAGATTTTTTTCAATAGATGGAGTTACCCAAATGTTGATATATATGTGATTTGATATGTATGCTATTTTGTTGTATTGACAACAAGCTTCAAAACTTCACATGTCACCAAAGCCGTTTTGGCTCAGTAGATAGAGCATTGGCCTAAGGACTGAAAGGTCCCAGATTCGATTCCAGTCAAGGGCAAATACCTTGGTTGCTGGCACATCCCCAGTGGGAGGTGTGCAGTAGGCAGCTGATCGATGTTTCTCTCTCATAGATGTTTTTAACTCTCTATCCCGCTCCTTTCCTCTCTGTAAAAAATCAATAAAATATAATAAAAAATATGAGAACTATTTGGGCTTCTTCTCTAATTGAATAAATTTAAAAAAAAACTTCATATGTCAAATTTTCTGAAGGTATTAACATCATAGATATTTTTATGCTTAAAAATGTTGAATTTCATGCCAATAAAAGAGCATTTGTGGGAAGTTTTAATTCATTACTTTATTTTGAAGAAAAGTATTGCTGAAAGTTATGGTATACTTCAAGAAGCTTATAGTGAACATACTCAATTTCAAGATACTTATGAATGCTGGTTTAAATGCTTTAAAAGTGATGGTTCCTATGTGAAAGACAAAGAACGTCCAGGTCAACCGAAAAAATTTGAAGACCAATAATTACAAGCATTATTGGATAAAGATGAGTGTCAAACTTAAAAAAAATTTGCAGAAAGATAAAATGTTGCTCAGCAAACAAGTTCTGATCATTTAGAAGCAATGGGAAAGATTTTAAAGGAAGGAAAATGGGTGCCACATCAACTGAACAAAAGACAAATAGAAAACCGAAAAGTCATCAGTAAGACGTTGCTTCAATGGCACAAAAGAAAGTCTTTTTGCATCGAATTTTGATTAGTGATGAAAAGTGAATTTATTTTGAGAATCTCAAACGCACAAAATCATGAGTTGATCCAGGTGAACCATCAACATTGACTGCAAGGCCAAATTGTTTCGTAAAAAAGACAATGCTCTGCGTTTGGTGGTGGCAGGAAGGTGTGGAGTATTATGAGCTTCTAAAACCAGGTAAACCATTAATATTGATTGTTACTGACAACAAATAATCAATTTGAACTATGCTTTGATTGTAAAATGATCCACAATGGGCCAGAGAGATGGCAAAGTAATTTTGCTTCATGATGACGCACCATCACACACTTCAAAACCAGTTAAATACATGTCAGAAGATCTTGCCTGAGAAGTATGAACCCACCCGCCATATTCACCAGACCTTGCTCCTTCAGATTACCACTTATTCTGATCAATGGCACATGCACTTTCTGAGCAGCATTTCAAAATGTACGAAGAAGTGGAAAATTGGGTTTCTGAATGGTTTGCCTCAAAGAAGAAAAGTTCTATTGGGACGGTACCCACAAATTACCTGAAAGATGGGGGAAATGTGTAGCTAGGAATGGACATTACTTTGAATAAATCACTTCTAATGTTTCTTTTGACATTATTGTGTTTTCTTTGATTACAAAATCCACATTATTAACCGGTATACCTGGTACAATAGAATAAGCTACACATACATTAAGTATACACTCAAACAGAATAATGTGGTAAAGAGTCCTTGGTAAAGAACATTGCAATACGGGGTTCTGAATCTCATAGATGAAGAGGTTACAGTATAGTCTATAGGACTAGCTATTACTCACTAAGAATATAAGATTGCGATAGAAACACTGGGAAATTACATATTGGTATTGTTCTTTAGTGGCATGTATGTTGCATATATTTAATTATACATAATCACACTCTGTCTCTCATATAACTGTGTGTGTGTATATATATATATATATATATATATGTTCATGACACACACATATATATGTTCATGACATTTGATAAATGCACTTAAATATTATTTTGAACTATTTCAGCGACAAAAAGGATTTTATGATAAATATGAATGGTTTTAAAATATGGTATGTGTATCTTTGTTCTCAAATTCAACTAACATTTATTGGGTTCCTAACCTATACCATTTGAATCATATATATTAACTCTTTAAATAATATGGTAACATCAATGGTAGGAATGTGGGGTCTCTGACTCTCATATATGTGCTGTTCCCATAAATAAAAAATGAATTTGATTTTTTTTTGTCAATCTGTCTCATGTTGGTTTGATGATTAGATCAGATGAAATAATCTTTGTAATAATAATATTTGAATTAAAATATGAATACTCTTTACGAAGTAATTCCACCAACAAAAATTCATCATACAGGTATGTAATTTTATATGAAAGTACAAGGATATAGATATAAATATTCACTGCAGTCTTTCAGTAAAGACTTAAATATTTTTCAGTAGAAACTCATTAAGTGATTTTGATACATGAATGAATTGGGTTATTCCAATTTATTTTAATCACTCTGTACTATTTTGGAGTATTTCAATGTGTATTGTTATTACATGAAGTGAGAAAAATTGCAGAATGATATTATATAATGTCTTCTGTACATAAAATATTATATATATATTGCGCTTACATGCAAAAGCATTTTTTGAGAAAGGAAAATCAAGATAATTTTTAACTATACTTCAGAAAATAGCGCTGTGGTAAGAGTAGTAAGATAGAGAAAGTTTTTTGGGAGGAGGAGAGGAATCCTTTGTACTATTCAATTTATTACCCTGGAGATGAATTATGTTTTCTATTAAGCAATAGTTTACCATTTAAGAATATTCTATTTGTCTTTGTATATTTAGGCTGTGAGACTCAATTCTTTGTATACAGTGGGTGCTCCATAATGGATGATTTCATGTATCCCAGATGAAACATGCCAGCAGAGAGTCAAATGATACAAATGGAGTCTCCTACATTTAGGTTGAAGAATTCAGCAATGATTTCCTGTGCAAACATCCTCTCATGGAGGGAGTAGTTAACCAACATTAAGTTACTTAAGATCTAATTGAAAGGATGACCAAGGTCCTTGTTAGAGAGCATGTGTCTTGGTATTTCATTAAAATTAGACTTAATGAGGCTATTACCATCCCAGTCCACAATGTCATATTTTTGGTTGAAGGACACCAAGGCTTACTCCGGCTCAATTTTAATCAAGATTACTCTTCTAGGTAGAAATTTCACTACAGTCAGAAATAATGAGGAAGGACATAAAGATAGAAAAGAGTCATGTTTCCCTGTTCCCCCTCAATTTTCTTCTAGCCAAATTCCTACTAATGGCCATTTCTCTCTTCATTTTTCACAAAACAAGGCCAATCCATCACTCATACTTATTAAAACCCTGGGTTACAATATAGCTCCTGAGCCCAATACCTTTACTATTTCAGAGCCAAAAATGAGATACCTGTCTGAGTATACATGGCAGTAATGTAGTGGCTAGGAAAGTAAACTTTGTTCACCATATGTTTTGGACAGAGATTAACTGTCCTATAATAAGTTTAGAAATATGGAAATAATATCAGAAAAAATACTGAAGATCCTAAAAGGACTCCTTAGGTGGAGTGTACCATACCCACTTTCATTTGCCAGGCAAGTACATGCATTACTGTGAAAACCCATAAATGCAGAAAATGTGCATAAAACTATCAAGCAACAGATAAATTAAAAAAAAAATGAATGGCCAGAACTTCTTGGGACACTGCCTTCAAAGTATCAATTATGTGAGCTCACAACTTGGTTCCAAATAGGAGATTAAAACTTTATATTTGATTGTTGTGTTGTTTGATTAATATACTCAGTTCAACAAATGTTTACTGAGAACTTACTCTATGCTGAATCCTCAGACGTAAAGCGATCAAAGGTGGTCCTTGCCATCATGCAGCTTTTAGTCTACAGGGAAGGAGAGACAAGGGACAGGTAAACACATAAATAAATCTACAAAACTAATTCTAATACATGGTATTGAAGCATCCATCTTATAAAAACTGGTGTTTGAAATTTTAATCTTGCTATTGGCTTCTGTAAATGTTTGCTTGCTTAAATAATAAGGAAAATGAGACTATTCTCACTTCAGAGATGCCATTAAACCTTCCCTGGACAAAATTATCAGTGCTGGCACCAGGCCAGGCCTTTGGTTGAGGTCTCAAGGCTTCAGCACATAGGGGCCTTTTAAGAACTTTCAAAGGGGTGGGAAATATCCCATATTTGGGCGACAAAGAAGGTGAAAACATATAAATAGGGAAAATTTCTGCATGTCGGGGCCCAGAATTTGAGAAACAATTTCCTCTGGACCCGTACGTAATAAATGTAACTCCAAACTCTCCAAGCATGGTTTGATTATTCCGGTTTTCTGTAATAGTATAGGTTCAAAAATCAGGGCTTAATGACAGAGAGAAATTGTAGGGCGACTTCCACAACCAGTTGCAAATGACCAAGGAGGCTGCTAAGTTGGTAATAAGCAAGCAAGGATTTATTGAACTGGCCAGCCAGCAACAGCCGCGAGGGCACCATACACAGGTGGAGTCCATACACTCATGACTGCACTGTCTCAGGGGTATGCAGCCCCTTTTAAAGATCCAAACCACATTTTTTTCCCTTGTTCTAAATCCTCAAACAGCCGCGGAGGGGCAGAGGGGGCCCGTGGGTTTCAGTGGGCCACAAAGGTTCCTGTTGACTGATCCTTATCTCCCAACCACCCCCTGCTAGACATTGGAATGTGGACCTATCTTGTAAAAGCAAATTGTAAAACTGAGCAAAGTTAATCATCTCCCGGAGCCACTGAGTCAACAGGGATCAATCTCTTGTGGTTCTGGTCCTCAGGCACAGGAGAATAAACTTTGTGACATGGGATGGATTTATGTGAGCTTCTAGGTCAAACAGCAGTTTTTACTTGAGATGAATGCTCTTAAGGTCCTATTTCAGAAATGACAGTTGTGGTGGAATGCATTTTAATTTATACAGAGAAGGTTTTATTTAAAGTTACTCTGTGCTGAGATCAATTTATGTTCAATATAAATTAGAAATGTCTTAAATTCTCAAAATTCATCTAAACTATGTAGTTTTGTAATATTCATCTTCATAAAAAGAAATGAGCACTTTTCAATCCAGCTTTTCAAATTCTTATTTTTTTATAACCACTAAATTAAAATTCAGTACACCCAGACAAATCCTCAGCCTTCTTTTTACTGTAAATGATTGAAGTTTTCCATCTGTCACTTTAGAGTGTCATCTTTTTCATTTTAAATGCTCACATAATGACTACATGCCAAAATCTTCTTTGAGCTGACTAATAACACTTAAAATTAAAAGAAAATGTTAGAAGTAATGATTTGAGACTACTAATTTATTTATGTTTTCCAAAGAATTTTTCTGTTGATTCTTTACTGGAAAGCAAGCAAGAAAAACAATCACAAACCTAGGACATGGAAGTGATACTGACAAGTCTAATTGCTGATCGGAACCCCCCACCACTGTGGCGGATGGCAACCTGCAGTTGGTTTTATAGAATCCCTCTGCTGGTCCATTATTTGCTGGTAAATCAAGTTCTAAATCACTGATTTTCTTTGCCAAGTTCTTTATTATCACTAGCACATCCTTTTTCAAATATTTATTTAAAAGGAACACAGATGTGAAGGCCAAATGAAAAGCAACAAGGCTATTGGATTATAACTTTGATCCCCTTCTGCAATCATTAGTTCTTCCTGTGCTGGAAAGCTCAAGGAAACATTTATGTGCCAAATAATCACTGTTCCCACCTCCTCCTTCCTTCTCTTGTCATCTTTTGCTAATTTGAAAATTCTAAATCTCTTCTAATTTCTTATTTTGAGCATTCATTTCTTTCTGTACTGATAAGCTGAGGTAATATTAAGCAGGATGGGTTTCTTCGTATTAATTATCCATCACCCCTCCCACAGACATGATTGCTTTCTTGTCTGTTGCTTAGTGGTTGTGTACATTTCATAGCTGGCCCTTCTGATTGTACATATTCTTCATGGTGTCTGTCTAAGTCTTTCATTTACATTCACTTGATAATTTAGGCCTTGTAGGAGTAAATTGTTTTGTTACAAGAAGAATCCTGAAGGCTTTTGAATGATTTCTTCTAAAGTAGTCAAATCCATTTTAGCATTCAATAGTTCTAACTTTCAAGGTTAAGCCCGCTTCTCACACACACACACATACTTTGAATGCTTCAGCAGAACACACTGGGCCTGAAAGGCAGCAAGTGACTGATGATGCTATTGATTTTAGCCTGGGTAGGTTTTCCAAGTATGGAGCTTTACAATACTCAGAAACCAAAATAAACTCCACATAGTAACAATAAAAATTAAACAGTACTTTGTTTTTAATAAACCACACACTCACTAACACTTTCCATCTCTACTATGTTAATGATATACAAATGGGTTAAACTTCTTAGAACCTCAAATTAGTGATATGCAGAGAGGAACAGGTATTTTCATTTTATATTCAATACAAAAGTATTATTTTATATTTGTTATGTAATATGTTATGTTTTACCATCCAACTATACCCAAGAGACAGGTAGAATAGAAAGCTCCAATGTTTATTATTTTATAATTATAGTAAATATCTAAAATTCTTTTATCATTGAACATGAAAATAAATACATCTAAAAGTTATGGACCTGTTTTCCATTTTATATACTGTTTATTTAATTCAGTTGTCTATTGATTCTATAAACATTATGTTTGTCTGAAGTAGTATTTTTATTTAGGACATTTTTTATTATTTGAAATTAATTTTATATTTTGAATGTATAATTCTTGGAAAACTCAAAGCAATATAAGAGGTATACAAGAAATCTTTTTCTAATCTTTGTCTTGTTAAGAAAGATTAGAAGCCTGAGTCCCTGTCCCCTCAACCTGCATTCTGACAAATATGCTAACCTATAATTAAGCCCAAGCCCCCTTCCCGCTTGTGTTTGGCCTTGCCAAACCTGTTTCCCTGAATGCTTACCTTAAGGGGACCATAAACCATGCACAGCCCTCACAGGAGATTAACTGCTGGCACCAGTGGGGGCCTTGGTCATAATTTCACCTCTCCCTTACAACTGTCATAGGGACTGCAAGAGCCCTTGAAAAAGCAGACAAATATGATATAAGGAAGGTCAAGAGACATATGAAAACATGCTCAAAGTCACTAATTATCCAAGAGATGCAAATCAAAACGACAATGTAGTATCATTGCATACCTGTCAGAGTGGCTATCATCAACAAATCAACAAATAATAAGTGCTGGCGAGGATGCAGAAAAAAAGGAACCCTCGGGAAAGGCTGGTGGGAATGCAAACTGGTACAATTACTGTGAAGAACAGTATGGAGTTTCCTCAAAAAAGTAAAAATGGAATTCCCATTTGACCCAGTGATCCCACTTATAGGAATATATCTAAAGAAGTTAGAAACACCAGTCAAAAAGGATATATGCATCCCTATGTTCATAGCAGCACAATTTATAATAGGTAAGATTTGGAAACAGCCTAAGTGCCCATCAGCAAATGAGTGGATTAAAACTGTGGTACATCTACACAATGGAACACTATGCTGCTGTAAAAAAGAAGGAATTCTTACCATTTGCAACAGCATGGATGAAACTGGAGCACATTATGCTAAGCAAAATAAGCTTGTCAGAGAAAGATAAATATCACTTGATCTCTCTCACTCATTTGTGGAATATAACAAACAACATAAAGTGATGAACAAAAACAGATCCAGAGGCAGAGAAGCATTGATCAGACCTTCAAACGTCAGAGGCAAGGTAGGAGAGGGTGAGGGTAAGTGGGAGAGATCAACCAAAGGACTTGTATGCATGCACATAAGCCTAAGCAATGGACACAGACACCAGGGGGGTGAGGCTATGAGTGTTGGGGGGGGGGGGTGGAGAGGCAATGGGGGGATAAGGACACATATGTAATACCTTAATCAATAAAGAAACAAGAAAAAGCAGACAAAGAACTTGGTACCCTTTATAAGAGAAACACCTGCTGCATTCAGCGCTCAGCATTGGGAACCAATTTCCCTGGGCCATTCAGCACCAGTGCTCCTGCAATAAAGTGTTTCTTCTGAATCTTCCAAGTGCCTAGCTGTGTGTCCTTCTCCTTGATAATTGTTGTAAAAGTCTTGTTCTACCATGTCGACTCCCTATGTAACCATTTTTAGTTCCTTGTGTAGTTTCCCAGTGTTTTTTTGTGCAACTTCTAATTAATCTATTATACGTTTTCTTCCCTTTTGTAACATACTTGTCCTAAAACACTTTTCCTCACTTAATATTGAGGATGGGCAAAAGTAGTTTTACAGTTGTGAATATGCAGAACATAGTTTATTCCTGTATTATTTATAATTATTTCATTATTTTCTATATACTTTCTTTTGTTTCACCTGTCTTCTAGAGATCATTTACTATCAAGACAGAGAGAGTTTCCTCATTTTTAAAAATTCTGCATAATATTTTGATAGGTAGTTGCACTCTAAATTTTAGTTTATTTCACATTCTTGGCAGCAGTTATGAGAGTAAATTTTGAATTGCCCTCTCAATAGACTATGTGGTCCGCCTTTTGGATTTTTGCATTTCTCTTCTGAGGAGTGAATTTAAACATCTTTTTATCTGTTGAAGTATCTATTTTTCTGTCAACTATGTACATACTTTACTCATTTTTCTAATAAGTTATTTGTCTTTTATCAATTTTTTGAGGATCTCTGCCTATAGAGATACTAATCATTTTGTGACATAAAATTTTATCAGAGATTTTATTCTTATTTTTTTTTAAACATGCACTTATGGTTGATTCTGTTAGTGTATAATTTTGTGATTTCTAGGCTTTGAGTCATAATTTAAAAATCCTGCCTGCTGTAAGGTTATAAAATGATTCACTCAGTTTCCTTAAGCACATGTATGTTTTTATATTTTATACTGAAATGTTTATTAATTTGGAGTTACATATGTCCAAAGATATGGATCTAAATTCTCTAAACCAAATGACCCAAATCATTTATTCACAAGTCCATGTTAACTTCATACATTGGAGATATAGCCTTTCTTATGTACAAATCTCCCCTATGCATTTAGGTTATTCCCAGTCTTTTTTTTTTGTCCTTTGGCTTCTATATGTATTCATGCTTCTATGTAATAGTTTTAATTAGTCTGATTTATTTTTAGAGACTTCCTAAATATTCTTATTTGTTCATTTTTATAAGTACTTTATAATTTGCATAACAATTTTAGAAGCCAACTTCCTGTTTAAATCTAATTGTTAACAATTGCTATTTATTTTGTGGATTTTCTTCTTCTAAAATCAGGGTTTCATTTTTCTGGATGCTTTTCATTTCCAAATCGGGTGACGAAAGACATTAACATCTTATAGCTGTGTGCTGTTTCTACATGTGAAAGTACCTTTGCCTCCGTCCCTCAGATTATGTGACTTGGAGGCTAAAAACCTTTAACGACTCTCCATAGGATTTGAAGTACAAACAATTTCCCCTGTCATGTAAAGACCTCAGAAGCCCTTCAGCCTCTTCTCTCACTGTGCACCCCTTCTCTACCCATAGGCATCTATTTGCAGTTCTAAAACAGTATGATATGTCTCACAACTAGACATGGGCTACAAACAGTGCTTCCCATTTCTCTTCAAGGGTCTATCTCTAGCTCTTTTGGGGAGCAAACAGTCAAGGCTTCAGCTCTTCTGGAAAGGTCTCCTTACCTCTCATTATCTGCTCCAGGTACCTCTCATCTGTCTGTGCTCCCAGCATCCAGAGTTCATCTCTCTTATAGCACTCATCAAACTTTGATGAAAATGATATTTTAAAGCCTTCACCATGTTTCCAGGGTATGCTTTTTTTATGCGCATTCTTATGAGACTGGTATAGTAAATGCCAAAATAATCATTGAATGACTGTTGAATTAATTAATATAATACTAGAGGCCCAGTGCACAGAATTCATGCATGGGAGGGAGTGCCCCTCAGCCCAGCCTGCACCCTCTCCAATCTGGGACCCTATGAGGGGTGTCCGACTACCCATTTAGGATGTCCGACTCCCCCATTGGGACTGGGCCTAAATGGGAAATCGGACATCCTGCTCACAATCCAGGATTGCTGGCTCCCAACTGCTCGCCTGCCTGCTTTCCTGATTGCCACTAACAGCTTCTTCCTGCCAGCTTGATCACCCTCTAATGACTCCCCTGCCAGCCTAATTGATGCCTAACTGCCCTTCCCTGCAGGCCTGCTCACCTCTAACTTCTCTCCTCTGCCAGCCTAGTCACCCCTAACTGCCCTCCCTTGCAGGCCTGGTCCCTCCCAATTACCCGCCCCTGCTGGCCTGATTGCCCACAGCTGCCCTCTTTTGCAAGCTTTGGTTCTTCCCAACTGCCCTTCTCTGCTGGCCATCTTGTTGTGGCCATCTGTGTCCACATAGGGGCAGGATCTTTGACCACATGGGGGCAGCCATCTTGTGTTGGAGTGATGGTCAATATGCATATTATTCTCATTAGATAGGACAGAGGCTTGGTGCACGGGTGGGGGCCAGCTGATTTGCTCAGAAGGATATCCCAGATCAGGCTGAGGTTCCCTTGGGGCATGGGGCAGCCTGGGCAAGGGACCTGGGGTGGTTTGCAGGCTAGCCATGCCCCCCAGTGACCCAAGCAGAAGCCCTGGTGTCTGGGATTTATTTATCTTCTACAAATGTTTTGCTCAGTGGAGGCAGCCATTTCTGTTGGGATTTATTTATCTTCTATAATTGAAACTTTGTAGCCTTGAGTGGAGGCCTGGACCCGCCAAGATGTGTGGAAAGCTTGGCTTCTTCCATCCCTGGGAACACCCAACCCTCCCTCCTGTTCTCTCTGTGACCACAGCCATCTTGGTTGGGGTCAATTTGCATACTTGCTCTTGATCGGCTGGTGAGCATGGCTTATGGGTGTAGTTGAGTGATGGTTATTTTGCATATTACTCTTTTATTAGATAGGATAATTCTTGCAATAGGTGAGGAATTATTTTAATTGTTCTTTACTTAGAAGCTCAAATGTCAAAAATCACAAACAAAATTTCACTATGTTGATGCCTAGACTTGAGACAGAACTTAAGATCCTTGGCAAGGAACTTAGGGGTGTTTGTTTGTTTGTTTGTTTGTTTTGTTTTTACCATTTATTAAAAAATACAATAAGCTTTTCATGCAAATCCTGCACTAAGATTGAGTGTGGGTGTTTATATGGACATATGTGCCAAAACATAGTATGAAGAGCAATCCTCACTATTGGTATTGGTATGTACTTAAAAAGTAGTGTTAGCTTTAAAGTCATTTTACACTTATATTATTATAACTTGCTCAATAATATAGATGTATTATAAAAAGTTAGCCATCCTATCTTTAAAAGAGTAATATGCAATTTAACCATAACTCCGCTACACCCACAAACCACGTCTATCAGCAAATCAGGAGTGAGTCTGCAAATTAATCCAACTAAGATGGCTGCAGCCATGGAGAGAGGCTTGAGTTTCACCAGCAATGGAGGAAGCCAAGCTTTCCACATACCCTGGTGGGCCCAGGCCTCCATTCAAGGCTACAAAATTTCAAATATAGAAAATAAATAAATCACAACAAAAATGGCAGCGGCTGCTGAAACTGATTTGGCTCAGTGGATAGACCATTGGCCTGCGGACTGAAAGGTCCCAGGTTTGATTCCGGTTAAGGGCATGTACCTTGGTTGTGGGCACATCTTTAGTGGGGGGTGTGTAAAAGGCAGCTGATTGATGTTTCTCTCTCATCGATGTTTCTAACTGTCTATCTTCTCCCTTCATCTCTGTAAAAAATCAATAAAACATATTTTTTTAAAAATGGCAGCAGCCATGAAATTGGAGAGAGCAGGAGGCTAGGGTTGCCCCCAGTGATGGAGGAAGCCAAGCTCCCGCAGCCCTGCCTCTGCTACAAAGTTTCAATTATAGAAGATAAATAAATCCCAGATTCCAGGGCCTCCACTTGGGCCGCCAAGGCTCATGGTGGTCTGCAAACCACCACAGGTCCTTGGCCCAGGCTGCCCCATTCTCCAAGGGAACCCCCACCCTATCTGGGACACCCTTCAGGGCAAACCAGCCAGCCCCAACCCCATGCACCAGGCCTCTATCCTATCTAATAAAGGAGTAATATGCAGATTGACCATCACTCCAATACATAAGATGGCTGTCCCCATGTGGTCAAATATGGCTGCCCCCATGTGAACACAAGATGGATGCCACAACATGGCCAGCAGGGGATGGCAGTTGGGAGGGACCAGGCCTGCAAGGGGCAATCAAGCCTGTAAGGGAGGGCAATTAGGGGTTACCAGGCCAGCAGAGGAGGTCAGTTCAGGGTGACCGGGCCTTCAGGGAAGGGCAGTTTTGGGGGAACCCAGACCTGCAGGGGAGGGCTATTAGGGGTAACTTGGCCTGCAGGGGAGGGCATTTAGGGACAAACAGGCTGGCAGGGGATCAGTTAGGCATCAATCAGGCTATCAGAGGAGTGGTTAGGGGGTGATTAGGCTGCCAGGCAGAAGCAGTTAGGGGCAATCAGGAAGGCAGGCAGGTGACCAATTGGGAGCCAGTAGTCCTGGATTGTGAGAGGGATGTCCAACTGCTCGTCTAGGATCAGGCCTAAACAAGCAGAGCAGTCAGACATCTCTTGAGGGGTCCTAGGTTGGAGAGGGTGCAGGCTGGGTGAGGGACACACCCCCCATGCACAAATTTCATGCACCATGCCTCTAGTATAAAATATAAGGCTATATGGTTAATAATGCCTAAGCATATATAACTAAATATTAAATCTCTTTCTGAGAAGTATAAATTCCTTTTAACTGGTCAAACAAAAGTACTTCCAGCACTAAATTCAAGAAAGGCTAAAATTGGTTTTGTAAGGCTAGGTATGGCACCTAAAGTCATAAAGCATAAAGAAAAAGTATTAAAGGTTTGATTACATTTAATCAAACTTCTATATGTCAAAGAGAGCATAACTTTGCTTTGTAATATAAAGGAAATATTTATAAAATATGACAAAAGGTAAATATATAATTCACATATCAGTCTGAAAATTTTATTTTAAAATGTATTTTGATAGCATAACGAGCATAGAGCATTCCAAGATAATTTACAAATGACTAAGTTTCACTAGCAACCTAAGAAACATAAAAATTATGTCATTACAGTAGGGTTAATTATATACACACTAGAGGTCTGGTGAATGAAATTTTTACATGTGGGGATGTCCTTCAGCCTGGTCTGCACTTTCTCCAATCTGGGACCCCTCACAGTCTGAGACTGCTGGCTCCTAACTGCTTACCTTGCCTGCCTGCCTTATTGCCCCCTAACCTCTCCCCTGCTAGTCTGATTGATGCCTAACTGCTCGCCTATCAGCCTGATCACCTCCAACTGCCCTCCCCTGATGGCCGAATCACCCACAACTGCCCTCCCCTGCCATCCTGGTCACCCCTAACTGCCCTCCCATGCTGGCCTGGTCACACTCAACTGTCTTCCCCTGCAGGCCTGGTTGCTCCTAACTGCCTCCCCTGGCAGCCCAATAGCCCCCAACTTTCCCCCCTGCTAGCCCAATGGCCCCCATCTGCCTGCTCCTGCTGATCATCTTGTGGTGGCCATCTTGTGACAGCTATATTTTACAGCCATCTTGTGGGGGCCATATTGTGATACTGTGAGGGTGGCCATCTTGTAATGATGTGATGGCAGCCATCTTGTGCCGTCAGCTTGTGACGACGTCACGTGTGATGCCACCTAGGCTTTTATTATATAGGATAATACAAAGAAAAGGCCACTCCTTTTTTCTTTATAGCACATTTAATTTTGTTCTCAATCCTCCAATCCTCTGGCTGGTGGGAAAATGTTAACTTTACAATGAATAATATTATCACATTTTTCTAATGCAAACTATTTTAAGTTTTGGCAAAAATATGAGTGCTCCCTTTCCCAAGAATTCTTTGTACTATGGCCCTATATCACTTAAATGAATCCATCCTACTTCAACTGTTTGCTTGTCATTTCTTCAGGGAAACATACCTTATTCTTTAGGTAAATTCTCTCTGCTAAATGTTCTCATTGTAGTCTGACTCTGTTTTCATAGCATGTATTAGAGTGTTTTTATTTCATTAATCCTCCTCCTCTTCTATGACTCTGTTTCTACCCATACTGTATTTTCCTCATCCATTTGCTCTGGCACCATTTTGACATCCATTAAACCTTATTAAATGAACAAAATAGACAAGAGTTCTAGAGTAGTTGAAACATAAATTGGTATGAAATTATTGAAATTAAAAGTGAGTATACCCTTTGACCTACCACTCAGTCATAGTAATTTATTCTGAGCTGTACAAAGTTTTACTATTCAAGAAGCATTATCTATAATAGTGAAAATTAGAAAAAAATCTAAAAGTTCAACAAAAGGAAAACATTAAAATTTTGCACCTTATTAAAACACTCTATAAAATACTATTTAAAATGCTATAAAAGAATAGTTTAAGATGTGGGAAAATAATCACTATAAAGTCCTAAATAAGAAAAAAAACATTTTGTACACGATGCTTCCGTATTTTTTTTTTTTAAAGAAAAACGCACACACACACACGTGCTTCTATCAACTGAGCCACTGGCCAGGGTTGCATACAAATATTTTCAAAGTCATTATGTGTGACTTGTATACCTATAGCTTTCCATATGTATATTTTTATGTTTATATCATCTCTGCATTGTACATGCATTTATTTTTTAAAATATTTTTATATTGAAAGGCAAAAAAAAAATAACAATAGTTCTGATCACTGGGAATTATAGTATTTATTTATTTATTTATCCTCACCTGAGGATATTTTTTCATTGATATTCAGAGAGAGTGGAAGAGAGAGGGAAAGACAGAGAGAAATATCAATATAAAAGAGACACATCAATTCGGCTGAGCTCTGACCAGGGCCCAGGCCAGGGAGAAGCCTGCAACCAATGTATGTGTCCTTGACTGGAAGTGAATCTGGGCCCTTTGGTCTGCAGTTTGATGTTCTATCCACTGAGCCAAACCGGCTAGGGCTATTGTATTTTTAAAATCATACTACCTGTTAACACTTATATTTAAATTACATATAATAAAAATAGCCAAACAAAATTTGGTACCAGGATAAAAAAAAGTCATTGTATTTCAGGATCACTGCATTTGGTATATCTAGCTAAAATTTAAAAAAAATGCATATATGTATTTTTTACCTAAGTCAATACATTTGTAGAAAATCTAATAGATTCAAAAGATGAATGCATTTTCAAAAGCTTTCTCTAACATAAAGGTGACATTGGGCAATGCTTCAGTTATAGACAAATCACAACTTTGTGTCAAGGATGGATTGATCGGAGTCAGCTGGCAAAGATCAGGAGGATGACTGAGCATCAGCTTCTTGGTCCTTATTTCTGACAGGGCTCAGTTGAGAATTCGTACTTGCCCAACCTCTCCTGAGTTTGTCACTCCTCCTGCTGAGGGCCTCTTCTCCACTGCCCGCCACAGTGGATGATGGCTGCTACTTTGATGTGCATGCCAGAACTGCAACCCTGAGGTACCCTAAGCAAGGCATATGGTTAACTGTCTGCAGGTGTCTGACAACAGGATGTCTTCTCAACTTATTGAAAGTCCAGGCACATATTCTAGTTGATCAAATCAACTATAAATCACCTCAACCTACTTTTTGATTATTGATAATAAGCAATAAATATAAATTTTGAATTTGCTTTTCACTATATCTTGAAATATAATAGAAGATAAGATGAGGGCAAAGGGAAGAAAATCAGTTTTGAGAGATGTTGGAGAGGAAATCAGAGACTGTGAACTAGAAGTTACTTTCTTGTATAAATTGTCTACTTGTGGTTGTGTTAATTATATAAATGGCCTAGGTCTTAACTTCCTTTTAAGAAAATACCAGATTATGTAATCTAACTGCCTCTTTCATTTTCTGAATCTTACAACATATGGTTTAATTTGAGGATCTATTAATCAGCATTTTAATATGTATTCACGGCTTCATTTGTTACCATCCTTTCTCAATGACTCCAGTTTTAAATATATTTTATTGATTTTTTACAGAGAGGAAGGGAGAGGGATAGAGAGTTAGAAACATTGATGAGAGAGAGACATCGATCAGCTGCTTCTTGCACATCCCCTACTGGGGATATGCCTGCAACCCAGGTACATGCCCTTGACCAGAATCGAACCTGGGACCTTTCAGTCCGCAGGCTGATGCTCTATCCACTGATCCAAACTGGTTTCGGAAATGACTCCAATTTTAAAAAAAAGACAGTAATCTCTCAAACTGGAATTTTAGCAAAAATTTATGGGCAATAACTATAATGAACAAGCACATATTTTTCATTTAATTTTTATCCTTTTGGAAAAGGCAGCATTGATCTTCAAATTGTTAATTATGAAAATAAAAAAATGTGGAATTGATTGTGATACTAGAGGTTGAATAAAAATAATTGCAAAAATAGTAGTTGCCAGGGGCTGGGGTAGGGTGGGAGGTGAGGGAAATAGGGGGATGTTGATCAAAAGGTACAGACTTTCTTTATAAAATGATTAAATTCTGGTGATTATAGCTCACAATATTGCACTGCATACTTGAAAGAGAGTAGATGATAAGTGTTCTCAACAGACACACAAATCCACACACATACACAATATTATGTGAGTTGACTGATATGTTAATTAACTTGATTGTGATAATTATTTCACAATATATACACACATATTAAATCATTGCATTCTACACATTTAAAAAAAATCATGTTGACAGTATAGAATTTAATTGTGTAGATGTACCATAGTTTTCTGATCCACTCATCTGCTGACGGGCACCTAGGCTGTTTCCAAATTGTAGCTATTGTAAATTGTGCTGCTATGAACATAAGGGTGCATAAATCCTTTCTGATTGGTATTTCTAGTTTCTTAGGATATATTCCTAAGAGTGGGATTGCTGGATCAAATGGGAGTTCAATTAAAGGAGGAATTCTTACCATTTGCAGCAACCTGGATGGAACTGGAGAGCCTTATGCTTAGTGAAATAAGCCAGTCAATGAAGGAGAAACACCACATGATCTCACTCATTTGTGGATAATAAAGAACATTATAAACTGATGAACAAAAAGATAGATACAGAGGCAGTAAAGCATCAAACAGACTGTCAAACTACCGCAGGAAGATTAAGGAGAGGTGGGGTAGATAAGAGATCAACCAAGGACTTGTATGCATGCATATAAGCATAACCAATGAACACAAGACACTGCGGGGGGGAGGGGCCCCTCTCCCTCCCCGCGCGGGGCGGGGCGCAATGGGAAGATATGTATACATATAATACATTAATTTTAAAAATAAATAAAAATAATTAAAAAATAAAAAATTATGTTGAACAACCTAAATTGATCATCTTTATTTGTCAATGAAGTTAGGGAAAAATAAGAAAGAGTCCAAGATCTAAAGGCACCATTTTGATTGTAGGTTTATGATCTCATCGTTTAAATCATCAGAGTGAAATCTGTCTTTGAAATAATTGAAAGAAAATAAAATAATTCTTATTCCATTACACTATTATGAAGATGTGAGAAGGTAGAGCAAACAATAATATTTGTCATATATTCTGCAAGATCAAAGAAAACCACATGGTTTCTAAAACCAAGGGGAAAGACATGGAGGATCATAATGAGTGCATCAGACCTCTCAGATGCCATCAGACCATAGTCAGCAATCTCCTGTCAAACTAATTCTGTTATAATCTATTAATCCTCTGAAGTCTGAAGGTAGAATGATAAGAAGTGATAACCTCTGCCTGGAGGGACTCTGGAGTGAAAAATAAAACTACTTCCTGATCTATGTCTAGATTTTTCTCAAATTTCTGGCCCTGAGGCAGTATCAGAAGGAGGCAAGGACATAAACTTCCCAGTTAGAAACTCTTAAATTTAAATAAGTGTTCTGGTGTTTGTCAGATAACTAATATGAAATAACTTCCTTCATGAAATTGGGGTTAATTTTCCTACATAAGATTGCTGAATAACTGCATAATACATGTTTGCAGCAAAATGCCTGACATTTAATATTTCCACAGTAATTTTACTTCTTTTTCTTTCTTTATCAATCCTATCATAAATGATAGTGATGACAGACAGATGATAGATAAGTAATCTTGCTCTGAAGTCAAACTCATGTGTCCATTTTTATATCTTATTTGTCTTCAGTTTATACAACTATATTGTTAATTTTACACAGTCCATGATTTTTTTTCTCCTTGCATCCCCACACCTATCACCCAATGAAATAAGAGATGGGGTACAAGGGACTATAATGGATTAGAATATAAATAAAAAGACTAGGAATAAATAGGAAAGTTAGATTGATATTTAAATTAAGCTTGGCACTTACATGGCAGACATAGAATAATAATAAAGGCCAGAGAGGACTGGTAATCACATGGCTCCTCAACTGAGGGTGATTTCAATTGGGAGCGGGAGAGTAAGATAATCAGTTGCTGTTCAGCAATGTCCAGTATTCACAATCCTCATTCCCTTTCACATTTGTGGAGTGAAACTATTTGGTAAGCGACACAGGTACCCATTGTTCCTGAGATATTAGACACATTACACAAGATAATGTTGAGAGTAGCTTGCACAATGCAGTGCTAAAAAGGGCAGGGGCAGAATACTTTACCTGGGGAATTTGAAAAGCCAAGATTTACCATCTAGTATAGGCTCAGTTTCAAGAATTATCTGGGGCTTTCGTCACTAGAGGCTATTTTACTAAGTGTTTGCTATGCCAACTGAAGTAGGAAGAGGCAGAGGGTCCTTCCACCTCTGGTTGAGAAGCTAGCACTCTCAGGGATGTGTGCTCTATTTGGAAATGACAAGGTGAGAAGCTTCCTTTGTGACACGGTAGCCTTCCTGTCACTTCTCCTCAGAATCTCACTTGGCTCAATTGCCTTGAAGCTAAACAAGTGGAAAAAGCCATGATTTGTTTATAGTGTGTACACATATGGTGTGTGACATTGTGGACACTCCAGATAACTTAAACTTTCCACCTGACAATGGATTTCTGTGTAATTCATCATTTTCCTTTTGACATATATTCCTGCTTATTAACATGGAGTTTGGTTCCAAGAACTCAGAAAAAGACTTCAGAGAGAGAATGATAAATCATTATGGTTTTCTAAACAATAAACTTGCAAAACCTGGAGGGCAGTGCTGGAAAATATTTGGTTTCAAGGACTGCAGCAGCAGCAGAAAGGATGTCTCTCTTTCTTACATTGTCTATTCTTTACTCGTATAAATTAGTGGTTGGTTTGGACCCATTGCATATGAATAACCTGTCCTTTTGCCTAAAACCTGTCAAACTGCAGCTGAGTCAGAGATCCTCAGACTTTCCAAAAGAAGGCCCAAGGCCTGGCAGAAGCAGCAGCCTTGCTTCACAGCTGGGCCTCATCTGGGTACTTCCAAACCCCATACAAAGAGGAGAAATCTGAAGATGTCTCTGTAGCTCCTGCTGGGCTGCCACAGAGAGTAGCTGACATTGCCCTTCCTTGGAGATCCAAGAACCAGTGTACCCAGTGGGCAGAATGAGACCATACCAGATTACAACTCTTTATATCCATAAGAAACACACTCAAGGGGCAGACTCAGTGAGCACCAAAGCCCTACTGAAGCAAATCCTGCCCCATAAGGATGTCTCCTGCACAACAGATCTCCCAAAGTAGACACAGCTGGTTATCACAGCCATTTGGCCTGGAGGTCAATTCTTCCCAGTGATACTAAAAGCAATCAAAGGTTAACTACAATAAGACTGTGCAAATAGCCACAAAGGGGTGCATCAAGAGCATCTACCTCAGGTGACTGGGGAGGCTGAGCCACTGCGCCCTATAGGACACCAACCCATAAAGCCACTCTATTAACTCAATGAGACTTAGCAGCCATCTAGTACATAGAAACAAACACAGGGAAGCAGCCAAAACATGGAGACAAAGAAACAGGTCATAAATAACAGAAATGGATGAAAGAAAAATACTCAATATAGAGTTCAAAACCATGGTTATAAGGTTACCCAAAAATCTTCTAGAAACCTCTGAAAAATTTAGTGAGACCCTCAAGGATATGAAAAAGGACCAACCAGAAATTAAGCATATACTGACTGAAATAAAGAATAATATATAGAGATCCAACAGCAGACTAGAGGATCCCAAGAATCAAAGATTTGAAATACACAGAAGCAAAATCACCCAAAAGCAAAGAGAATCCAAAAATATGAATATAGTGTAAGAAGCCGCTAGGACAACTTCAAGTGTACTAACATCTGAATTACAGGGATGCCAGAAGAAGAGAGCAAGATATTGAAAACCTATTTGAAGAAATAATGACAGAAAACTTCCCCTACCTGGTGAAAGAAATAGGTTTACAAGTCCAAGAAGCACAGAGAATTCTAAATAAGATGAATCCAAAGAGGACCACACCAAGACACATCATAATTAAAATGCTAAGAGCAAAAGACAAAGAGAGAATCTTAAAAGCAGCAAGAGAAAAAAAGTTACCTACAAGGGGACACCTCTATGACTGTCAGCTGATTTCTCAACAGAAACTATGCAGCCCAGAGGGAGTGGCAAGAAATATACAAAGTGATGAGTAGCAAGAACCTACAAGCAAGATTATTCTACCCAACAAAACTATCATTTAGAATTGAAGATTAGATAAAGAGCTTCACACACAAGAAAAAGCTAAAGGAGTTCATCACCACCAAACCAGTATTATATGAAATGCTGAAAGGTATTCCTTAAGAAGAGGAAGAAGAAGAAAAAGGTAAAGATAAAAATTATGAACAATAAAATGACAACAAATACATATTTATCAACAAGTGAATCTAAAAATCAAATGAGTAAAATATCTGATGAACAGAATAAACTGGTGAATATAATAGAATCAGGGGCATAGAAAGGGAGTGGACTGAAAGAAGTGGGGGGTTCAGGAAGATATTGGAAAAATTTTTACATCTATAGATGAGGACAGTGGTGGGGGATAAGGGCATGGGGTGGGGTGGGAACTAGAAGGAGGGGAGTTATAGGGAGAAAAAAAGAGGAACAACTGTAATAATTTGAAAAATAAAGATTTATTTAAAAAAAAATAAAGTCAATATCCCAAGATAACAAACCAATATTTATCTTTCCAATAAATCATGGATCTCTGATATTGAGTAATTATAAACTCTGAGAATTACCAATTCTGAGAGCTTATGGTTTTCCATGTCCTATGAAGTATAAAATAAGTTTCTGTACTCAAGTACTTCAGAGCCCTGTTTAGCAAATGAGGCTCATACATAGATAAGCAACATTTAAAGTAGAATATGAGATCAAAAGATAGCTACAGATAAAATTATTCACTTCATAAGAGAAGACTATTAAGGTAATTATAATTTGGTGGTCAAAAATACTCCAGAATTAGGAAGCAAACCCTTTTTCTCTTAGTGTATTATAACCCAATAATTTAATATTTTAGTTTTACATTTTACATCTCATGTTTTCAGATAGTTTCACTAATACTATCCAGAAAATTATGTTTGGTGATGGTTTATATCAATGCCTCTCAAACATTAATGTGCATTTCAATCAATTGAAGGTTCTCCTTCAGTGGATGTGGGTGGGACCTGAAACTGCATTCCTGATCAACTATCAGGCGATGCTGGTAAAGCTGCCAGACATGGACCACTTTGAGCAGCAAGGACCTGAAAAGCACCTTCGTCATTAAACAAGGACCATTCTAGCAAGTGGACTTTATAAGATGAACCATACAGAAAGTTAATTGAACTTCATTAATTAATTAAAAACTGACATGTAATACATGCTTAGATGCACTTTCACTAGTATTGCAATCAAGCCACAGTTTCAGTGTGCTGTTCAGAAAGCTCTAACTATGACTTAGAATGAATACATGGTAGGATTCCAAATCTTGCCAGCCACAGTGCTTCTTTATATGTTCATTATCTTTAAATTATACTTATTAAATACCCACAGGGTTCTCTTCCAACTCCAGATACTACACAAAATAGAATTTAACAGGAACTACTTCTCTCTTTTCCAAGATCTAGCCAACCAGACCGTACACTGAA
This sequence comes from Lasiurus cinereus, assembly GCA_011751065.1. Taxonomy (NCBI): domain Eukaryota; kingdom Metazoa; phylum Chordata; class Mammalia; order Chiroptera; family Vespertilionidae; genus Lasiurus; species Lasiurus cinereus. The sequence goes on from JAAGEH010000041.1 coordinate 41,685,314, forward strand.
ATTCAGATGTAAAACCTGATATTTTTTTTCATATGACCCTAAGGTCATTTTGAAAAACCTAAAGAGTCTTATTAAAGATTTAGAAAAAAAAATCAAAGCTGAATTCTTTGTGAAGCCTCATTTTCAATTTGATCTTTTGCCAAATCCCTGCTCAGGAAGTCACTGGAAACTGAAAACATTCAGAATTTGAACAAGAAGAAAAAATTCCTCTTCTCAGTATAAGAATAAATAAATGAAAATAGGAATAAAGAAAAGTATCTTTTATTCTGTTGACAATAGATGTTGTGTACCCAGACCAGAAACTAAGAGTCACTGCAACTGTGGTTAGACAATTAAGTGTCTCCCCAATAAGCCCACTTTTTGACTGAAGTTTCAATTATACATTTGGTCAAAATATGTATGAAAAAATGCTACAAAGTCAAAGAACAAATACATTACTTTTTATAGTAGCAACTTAACTCCATGTGAGATCTCAGAAATAAACCCCAAATGTCTCATTTGGGGAAGTATTATCAAATGAGAGTTTTCACTGGCAACTCTTTCTAGGAGGAATGCATCATCTCTGCTAAACCTCACAGGTCTGAAAGAACTGAACCTGAAGGGGAGTTGTAAACAGCTTGCTGCATTTGGAGAAAATTGTATATATATGGAAGAGAAGCAGCAGGAGATGTTGAACAGAGAATCTGGAGTCTAGTGACAAAGCTTCTGTGTTCCTTATCTGTTGGGGAATTGAGGCCTTAGATCCAAAGAAGAATCATTACAACATTTTTTTAGATGCCATCTTCTAGGAAGCTAACTTTAGTAGAGCTATAAAGAGGATAGACTATTTAGAGAAAGTCTTGAGGCCAGTTATCATGTAGGAGCTTATTGACTAAAAGCCCAAACCAATGTAATAGCAGTAGAAATACAGAGGAAATAAAGTGCATGTATGTGCATGTAGACATCTGTGTGTATGACTAGAGTAATTAGTTCTGTGTGGTACTTCATAGGTTGTTTTTTTTTTCTTATTAATAGGTCTTAAGTCAGTTTAATTCTCAAACCTGGCCAAAGCACCCTAAGAGGATAGAGGTAAATATTTGTCTTCCCTACAGACATTTGGAGATTCTTTATGTAGGAGAAAAAGCAGTATTAAAATATGAGTTACCAGAATGCTCAGTAACATTGCATGAATTTTCCTACTTCTCCTCTCAACATTATGGAAATAAAATGAATATCAGAGAATGATTTCTCCATGAGTCCCATTCTGTTTCATATCTTCAAATCATGAAATTATTTTCTCATATATGTGTAATTTTTTATTATATTATAATACTAATGGCCCGGTGCACAAAATTCGTGTACAGGGGTGAGGTGTTCCTAAGTCCAGCCTGCACCCTCTCCAATCTGGGACCCCTCAGGGATTGTCCAACTTCCAGTCGGAGATCCCTCTTGCAATTCGGGACTGCTGGCTCCTAACCTGCCTTCCTGCCTGATCACCCCTAATCACTCTGCTGCAGCCTGATCAACCGTAACTGGCCCCTGACGGCTTTCTCACCCCAACTCCCCTTCTCTGCCAGCCTGATCACCCCTAACTGCCTCTGCCTCAGCCCTGTCACCATGGCTTTGTCCAGAAGGACGTCCAGAAGGTCTCTCAGTCTAATTAGCATATTGCCCTTTTATTAGTATAGATATGAATTATAATATTCATTTTGTTATATATGAATCTATATATTGTTTTAAACATGTGTGCTTTTAATCAGAAAGAAATCTGGATGAGAGATTAAGAGCTGTTGAATACAAGTATGAATAGTGACACAGCACATTATGTTGGTTTAGTAGCAGTGTGTTTACACAGAAAAGTTATCACATTAATGTATGGATATTGCTGCTCCTGGGGAATGATTAAACCCCCCAAGGGAAGTGATTGGAGTGAGTAGAGGTTTAGCAAGGTCTTAGAAAAGAGAGTATATGTCAAATGCATGCTCTGATACCTTCTAAGGCTTCTCTAAGGTTGCAAAGCTGGTGAACCTAGTATCCTGTGTGTGTACACATTACCCTCATGACTGCATATCCAGAAAACATGGTTTGTTGGCTGTTTTTAATTGTTTTGTTTTCTAATTTGCTGAAAACGTGAATTAAAAAAGCAGATTGATAAATTACTTTTGTTTTCTCTAATAAACCAAGGGTAAATTTGGTCCAGAAAATTGTCTTATGCCATTATTAGGATGTAAGTTATTTGACTTTCAAACTCCTTATTTTGTTCAGTGTTAAAAGCTTTTATATAGAAAATATATCTGCTAAATTCTAATGCAATGATTATAACTCTCCTTCTAAAACAACCACGGATATATTTTAAATTGAATTTATAGGGATGACTTTGCCTTATAAAATTATATTAGAGGCCCTATGCATGAAATTCGTGCAAGGGACTCAGCCCTTGCATCCTGGCTTCATCCAAGAAGGTCGTCCAGAAGGATGTCTGGAAGGACATCCAGAAGGTAGTTCAGCTGCCCGGTCTAATTAACAAATGACACTTATATTATTATTTTAAGTGTACAATTCTATGATACATCATCTGTATATTGCATTGTGTGTCCACCACCTAAAGTCAAATTTCCTTCCATCACCATATGTTTGATCCACTTTATCCTTTACTAACCACCCAACCCTCTTCTCTCTGGTAACCATCATACTGCCATATGTGTCTATGAGTTTTCATTTGCTTGTTTTTCTTGTTTCTTCATTTATTGCTTTCTGTTTTATATCCCACGTGTGAGTGAAACCATGGTTCTTGACTTTTTTCTGTCTAACGTATTATTTTTTAAATATGTAAAGGAACATGAGATTTAAGTCTCAGCTGATACTTATTCACACCTGCTATTATCAGGGGAATATTAAAAAGTCAATAGATCATTATATATATATATATATATTGGCCCAGTGTATGAAATTCATGCATGGAGGAGGGGTTCCCTCAGCCCATCCTGTACCCTCTCCAATTGGGCACCCCTTGGGATTGGGCCTAAACTGGCAGTTGAACATCCCTCTTGGGACCCCTGACTCCTAACTGCTCACTTGCCTGCTTACGTGATCACCCCTAACTGCCTCTGCCTACCTGATCACTCCTAACTGCCCTCCCCTGCTGGCCTGATCTCAACCCTAACTTCCCTTCCTACCGGCTTGGTTGCCCTCAACTCACTCCCCTGCCTGCCTGATCACCCCTAACTGCCCTCTCCCACAGGCCTGATCTCACACCCAACTGCCCTCCCTTTCTGGCCAATTTGGTTCTGATTGGTCGGTTTCTATCCAGTCAGCATCAAAAGCTCTGCCTCCTAGGTTGCCATTGGTTCCTCACAGTTCACCCAGATTTGGTTCTGATTGGTCGGTTTCTATGATAGTCAGCATCTCTGGGGCTATCTCCGAACCTGATCAGAGAGGCAGAGATGATCAGCAGCCCCCGAGGAGGCCTGGAGAGAAATAGAGGTGTGACTGATGGCAAATCCTGTTGAGAAAGAGAGAGGCAATTGCTGATCAACAGCTGCCACTGAGATTGTGGATCAGATCCTGCCTCTCTCTTCAGGCCTCTCTCTGGGCCTGATCCACAGCCCCTTTGGAGTCAGTACCTTTTTTGGTCATTACAGACCCTGGGTTTTTATATATAAGAAGAGAGAGAGAAAGAGAAAGACAGACAGAGAGAGAGAGAGAGAGAGAGAAAGAGAGAGAGAGAGGTTTCTCAATGTGACTTCTTATCAAATAGTGTGGTTTCAAATTTGTTGTGGAAATGTCTCTGTGTGACTTTGCTGTGAGATTTTTTTTTTAGCTCATTGCTACTTTATAAATGTAAAGCAACTTGGATTTACATCATTTTCTAATACAACAGAGATACTTTAATCCCATTTTCTAACCCCATCTGCAAAATAATGGCTCCTCTTGCTTGCCTCAGTAATTTTTTAATTTAAATTAGGTCATGAAGGTAAGTGGGAAGGAAAACAATGCTAACATTTTCAATGTTTATTACCTGAATTTTCAAATTACTTGAAGAAAATCATAAGCTTCTTTCAAATAAAGTGTAGGCGCAGCTTCAAACTTGTATTTTACCCTGTAAACTAGATATGTGATCATACTGGAAGTAGTTATTTTTCAAACTCCATTTTTTGTGATTATTTTAAAGTTTGAAAGATAAAGCCAAAGTAAATTCTGTATCCTGACAACAGATAATCTCAGGCATTGCATTTATTATTACCTGGCTAAGTCTAATAAAGTGAATTATCATAGCCAAATATTGTCTACCTACCAAGTCTGAAGGGAATAACATTATATGTAAACTAGATAATTTAATGACATAATTTCATAACTGCTGAATTTACCATCCTAAACAGTAGGAAAGGAAGTATTAATGTACTCATTGGTAAACACTAGCATCTTGCTTCCTAAATTTTAATTTTCTGACATTTAGATCTCTCTTTTGTTCTCCATTATTTATTTATCAATGCATTGCATACTTCTTATGAATCTAAATAATTGTATCATCATCTAAGACTTCACATCATTAAGAGACTTTCAAATCTTGAGCAAATACATGTACTATTAAGCTTTCCTTTTTAAAATCTTTTTTCAGAAAAATTAAAAAATAGTTATTGTGTTGCACTTTTCCCCCTAAAAACAACTAAGAAATAATGGAAAATTTCTTCTAAATTAACAAAACATAGTTAGACAATGAGAACTGTGCTTACATTTTGGGGAAATATTTTACTGTTAAATAATGAGTTCACTTATATCTCTAAAGAATATTTACAAGATGAAGATCTGGTTACTGAATTGAAAAGAACTAGGACATGCAGTCCAGATGAAAACAAATGGGAAGAATTCTGGACAGAGAACAAGAACTGTGTTCTCAGTTTTACTGCTAATTAGCATCTTGCTACTCAAGTCACTTCACTATTTTCCACTTAAATGTATTTTTTTTTACCAGTGAAAGGTCAGTGACACAAATTATTTTTAAAAATATATTCAGTGCTGTTAGAAGTACTCACTGAGATATTCTGGAATTACATTTTGTGTGCAATCCCCGAGAAAATTCAATCTGTATTTTCTGTGCACACAAAGGATGAATTTAGTCATTGCATGGACTTGTAGTATTTGCCTAGAGATTCTGGCTTTTCAACAACTTAAGCTGAGGGTTTATAAGAACGACTTGATTTCACAGAATTTCACAGTTTTCTTAACTACAAATTGGGGAGATAATGCTTACCTACCTGCTGAAGTATTATATGGATTAGTTAACAGAGGAAGAGCACACATTTTGGAGTCCCATGGTTTCTATTCTTTCTTCTTGATATCTCATCATAAATCACTTCTATCTTGAAAGATTTTCATTTTTTATCTGTCCAGACTGTTTCACAATTCCCATTAATTACCTTTGCTAGAGGCTCGTTGCATGGATTTGTGCACTGGTGGTGTCTCTTGGCTGGCCTGTGCCTTCTTGAAATCTGGGACCCCTCGTGGGATGTCGGACTGCTGGTTTTGGCCTAATCCCCACAGGCCAGGCTGAGGGACCTCACTGGTGTGCACCAGGCCTCTAGTATGCATATAAGATCTTTGATTAATCTCTTTCCACCCTCCCCGCTTCCCTCTGAGATTCATCAGTTTGTTCCATGTTTCCATACCTGTGCATTGAGCATCTCCTCTCTGGTGGTCATTGTGTGTCATAGCTACCAGATGAATGATTGAATGGTCAGATGGCCACTTAGGCTTTTATATATAGAGATCATATGGAAGATCTAATTTATCCAGTGAAATTGATAGCTCTCTCTCTCTCTCCCCTACTCTTTTATTACTTTAGAAATGAAAGTTCATTAGCCTGCCTGAATATTCATTCTGAATACCTCTAATAGTTAATTCTTTTTAAGTTTTTTCCTTTTGTTGGTATAAATAGGACTTAAAAGAGATTAAAGAACAATTTGAATTTTTCCTTAGCTTTGTTATGAATATACGTGAAATACCATGGTCAGCTAGTAATTTAAGTAAAATGACCAATTTGAAGAATCATCTGTGTACCATAGAACTGTACACTTAAAACCTATATACACTGAGTGGCCAGATTATTATGACCACCTGATATTTGTAGGCAAATTATCTATATACTTCATCATATGGGACATGGAATCTGAAGACCTGTTCGAACACATTTGCTGTCTGCAGTTACCAAGATAAAACATCTCCAATTCACACAGGAACACAAGGATTGGACAGTCAAGCACTGGAAAAAAGTCATGTGGTCCAAAGAATCACATATCCAGTTGTATTATGCAGATGGCAGAGTGAGAATTTCATGAAAACGGCATGAAAGCATGCACTCCACATGTATGAGTACAAATGTTCAAGCTGGTGGGAGCAGTGTTATGGTTTGGGGTATGTTTTCTTGGCATGATTTGGGCCATTTAATTCATGTGGACAACATCTGAATAGCACAACATACCTAAATATTTTTGCTAAACAAGTTCATTCTATCATATTGATGGCGTATCCAAATGGAGATGGCTTCTTTCAACAAGACAATGTGCCATGCCACTGTGCTTGTATTGTGCAGCAGTGGTTTCAAAAACATGAGGGAGACTACCTTGCTTAGGTGGCTCCCACAATCACCAGATCTTAATTCAATTGAGCATTTGTGGGACAAAGTTAAAAGAGCCATCAGGCAGCAGGTTCCACAATTATCAAATCTCACAGAACTGGACAGTACTATTTACAGGTATGGTGTCAGATTCCTCACATCACCTTTCAACATCTTGTGGAGTCAATGCCAAGAAAAATCGCCGCAGTATTGAAGGCCAAAGGTAGCCCACAAATATGATGGAGTGGTCATAATAATATGGCCACTCAGTGTAATTTTATTAACTAATGTCACCCCAATAAATTTAATTTTTAAAAAAGGCTTAAAAATAAAGTAAAATGAAAAAAATGGATATGGGTGATAAAATTATATAATTTGTCATGTTTTCTTTATTTTTGTAAAGCTTGAAATAAAGATATTCTTTGTACTATTAAATATTAAATTATACATATATATTAAATTAAAAGCAAGGCCAACTTCAATAACATACATTTATTTGACATTTTATAATGTGTCTTGTATAATATGTAGAATAATAAGTTCCCAACTATTTTTTTCCTTTCTACTGAATTTATTGGGGTGACACTAGTTAACAAAATTATACAGGTTTCAGGGTACAATTTCACCTGTACACTGCATAGTGTGTTCACCACTTAAAGTCAAGTCCTCATTCACCATCATTTATCCTCCTGTTGCACCTAACTTGTATTATTTGGTATATACGTATTAGTTACACATACTTTTCTGTGCTTGTGCTATGTTGCTATCAAAGCACACTGATCTACACTATTCTATTTATACTTCAAAAATTCAAAAAGCCCCATAAACCAAAATTTTATACATAATTATGCAGCCAGTTCATTTGATGACAAACTTGAAATAAAAGTTGTGAGTTTATTTGTTAGTCCTTCTTAATGCAGCTCTTCATATGTTTTATTGCATCAATATTATGGGCTTTGATTATAAAGTGTTATTGTAGATGTTATTGGGGATACTATATAATGCACAGTATATGCATCATTTTACCTTTCAAAAATCTGAAGGATTTTGAATCTCTGTAATATACGTTGCCCTAAGTATTTTGGATAAAGCATTTTGGACCACCACTGAAAATCATATCATGATAACTAAACTGTGTAAGATTAGAGAAATAACGTGTCATTAAAATAAGAAGAATTTCAGGTGCTTATTTGTTTATTTTTAGTTCAATTTTTTATGCCTCCCAAAAGTCACATGTTTTGAACAATAGGGGACTCAATTATATATGTCTGTAAATTTATTAAAATTCCAAAAGTTGTCTGTATTCACACTATTCTTTGATCACAACTGGTTTAAAGTTGCCTCTCCATAGTCAATAGCACCTAGAACTTCTGCAAGATATTTGTTAATCTTTCCATAAAACAAAATGGTCTCTCTTCTTTTCTAATACGTCAAGATAAAGTCCAAAGGGTAATTGCGTACTCAAAAAAGTTGAAAGTACATTCCATTTCTCCATGGTGATTTGTCTTGCTCTTGCTATTTTGGTCACATGGATACTCCATGTGCCAAAGGAAGTGGTAGATAAAACTATGAATGATGTGTGCAGATATCATATTTGTCATAAGCATCAATCATCATCTTCTCAGGAATAAAATAATATATATTCATTCCATTATGAAGTTCTTCCTAAATAAATTGTGTTTGCCCTAAGGACTGTTGTTGTGGCAGTTATTTTTAAGCTCTCTGGCAGCAAACCTTCTGTGAACTTTATTATTTTAATATGAGTCATCACTGAGCTATATTTAATGTTAGGTGTTAATATAGCTTCAGAACTGGCATGAGCCTCTATAGCTGCATGAGCCTTTATAGCTGCACATAGTGTAGGCAAGTTTAGTATAGATTTCACTGGATGAATTGGAAGCTGTTAATGAAAGTGACAATAGAATGTATCCAACAATAGAAAATCAGTTAAATAAACTATAGTAAATCCTTAAGATGCAGCAATGTACAATGCAAAACACTATATATTTAAAGATGGGAAGTTATAGGATTAATTTTATAAATGCTGTTTAAAAGCAATATGGAAGTATACTAACTTAACTACATATACAAGCACACATAAAAATACATTTTTTAATTTCATGGAAGAAAAGAAAATGGGATTATCTGGCTCTAAAACATTTGTGGTGAAGGTGCCAATAGAGTTGAGTTATTAGTTATTCTACCTTCTATTTGTCTTCATGTTATGATTTTAAAAAAATATATATTTTATTGATTTTTTAGAGAGGAAGGGAGAGGGATAGAGAGAAACATCAATCAGCTGCCTCCTGCACGTCCCCCACTGGGGATGTGCCTACAACCAAGGTACATGCCCTTGACCGGAATCGAACCTGGTGCCCTCTAGTCTGCAGGCCGATGCTCTATCCACTGAGCCAAACCAGTTTCAGCATGTTATGCATTTTTAAATACATATGTATTACATTTGTGTGTATCCATCATCCCCCAAATCAGAAGCCCCATATATGAGACTCTCAATTGCATTCTTCTCTACCAGATATTACCATGTGAGGGTTCAGAGATGCTACCCTACTTGCAAACTAACAAACTGACACAGTTTTATGAATCCTTGAAGACAAAAGAATCTTAGGACAGAGAAAAGAACTGTCATACGTAGAGCAGGCAACATTAGCTTCATGTTCCCATTACTTCGGCTTGCTTCCCAGGTCTCGTAAAGGTGATGTGGATGCAGAGAGAACTTGTAAGAACAGTGTTTGTCTTTCAACTGAATAACTTGGAGCTTAGGAAACTATAATATTTTGAGGGGATTGCTAGAAACCTTCCTAATCTTTTTCCCAGTGGGAGACTTATCTTTATTACTCTTGGTATCAAGCAAATTTGTCCTCTGCCCCAGAGGGAGATCCCATCTCTAAATTTTAAGGCTGATTGCTCTAGAAACATCCTTGAAAACATATTCCAGAACAAAGCTCTCAATGCTTGCACTCAGAAAATATACACAAACAAGTGAGACCCAAAGAAACTGTCTTCTAACACCAACTTAAGTTTTTCTTAATAATTGCCCTGTCTTATTTTACTCTTTAAATCTAATTGATATATCTCTAAACAATATATGGTTTCTTACCTTTGAAATTAAAATTATTATAATATTCAGTATTTATTCTCAATATCATATTTTAAGTCCACATTAAATTTGGAATTCATCCATGTTAATATAGGCAGCTATAGTTTATCCATTATCACTACTGCATAATATTCCATTGTTTGAATGCATCAGAACTTAGTCAACCATTACATTTATGCATTTGGATTATTTTCAGTTTATGTGAAAATGTTTCCATAAACAGTCTTTTATAAGTTTTCTAGTGCTTCTATTCAAGATTTTCAATAGAGCATTTCATAGGAGAGGGGTGTTAGATCAAAGTTAGGCAAATAATGAGATTTACTAGACACTGCAGTAAGTGTTTTCCATAAGGGTTGAACTTTGAACATTATCTTCTATTAATGTTCATTTTCTGGATGCCTATAATGAGTGAATGTTTCAGGTACTTAGTATCCTTGCCATCATGTGATATTATTCCTATTTATTTCTTTTTTCCCACTGTTATTGCTTTTTCTTATAGAAATACCAGAATTCTTTGTTATTTTCTGGGTTTAATTGATTGCCAGTAATATACACTATAGTTATAATCCTCAATTCATGACTTGCCTTTTCATCTTCATTTTATTTTCCTTCATTTCATTTGGTAACTTTTATAATCCTAATGTCTTTATTTTAAAGCATATTAATCATTCTAGCAATGTTTTACTTTGTGCTTTGTAATCAATGTCTATTAAAATGCTTAATTATAGATGCTGATAATAAATATAAGTTCCCAAAATGACTTAATTTTATTAATTTAATAAAATATTGCAGACACATGTGTCCCCCCAAGATTACTTACCCTACTGATTATATCTGAAAGATAAATTTATCTCACACTGCTGTTATAATAAAAACCTGACAAGGCAGGTGATGAAGGCTGTCTGGTCCCTTAGCCCTCTCTTTCACAGCAAACCTGTGTCAGAGTAATCATTCATCCATAACTCGGGATCTGCTGGTTAACCCCCAGAAGAGGAGCAGATGCTAAGAGGAATGCAGATTTTACTGTAGCTATACAAATTCTGCAGCAAAATATATATTCTTATAACCAGGAGGATATGATATCAAATTGAGACTCATTTAGGAAATGACCATATTTTCTCTTTTTTTCCCCTGTTTTCAATGCTAAAAGGTAGAAGAGAAGGTGGTCAGTTACTATATGCAAAATAAAAATGTATTCATTACCCTCTAAATATTTAGTTTCCAAGTCAATGCACAAAAATCTGGGCGTATAGGATAACGTTCAAAAATGAAATTTCATTAATCATTGTGCACACATTGCCTATGCATTCTCTGTGGATAAGTCAATGATAAAATTAGCTTAACAAGGATGTATAAATACATAAAGAAAAAAGCCCTTTACATTGTATTTTCAGCCCTTGCCTTGTTGTTTCATATGAATAAAACATGAACAAAAGGACCCTAATTTTATTCTGCCCTATTAATAATTTTGATGCATAATTTTCTCATTCCAAACATGAGATTATAAATAATCTTCCTATCTGAGGCTTCTTAAGAAATATTCTTCTGATAAACTATGTAGCATTTCCCATGTCTAGTCATTTCTTAGAACATTTACTAATTGTTTTCCCATTGGTTACTCCTCTTCCTTTATGACTAGAAAACAGACCTTTCCCTTGCTCTCTACTCCTAGAGGTGGAAGATGCATCAGAAGAAAGTAATTCTTTAAATACTTAAGTGACAAAATATAGAGGAGTTACCCACATACAAATAGACTTTCTGACCTACTTTGCAGACATTTTGTCAGGGCAATGTTAACCGTTTTCTAAGCTCACTGTTAACCAATTCCATTAGCTGTGCAGGAAATGAAATTTATGATATTGCTGCTTACTGACTTTTACTTTAATGATAGAGATTCATACCAGCAGCATGTGTTTATTAGCATTGGTTAATTAAAGAAGAATAAAAATAGACTATATATGATATCACTTTTCACTAAATGTTATATAAAACCAATCAAATAACCCTTGTGTAATTACTTTACCCCTGATTAAAATTTGTGACATATTTTTTGGATGTATTCCCAGAAATGGGAATCTTAATTTGGAATCTAATGAACAAAATAAGACTAACAGAGACAGTGGAGGGAGACTCATGGAGACAGAAAACAATCTGACAGCTGTCAGAGATGAGGGGCTTGGCGGTTAAGTGAGAAGGTGAAGGAATTAAGCAAAGAAAGAAAAAAAAAAGAAAGAAAAAGAAAGGCTGGGCCTAGATAACAGTATGGTGATTGTCAGAGGGAATGAGGTTGGGAGAAGTAGAAGAAGATAAAGGGGGGATAAATAGGGATGGAAGGAGACTTGACTGTGTGGTAAACACACAGGACATGATATAGACTTGTATACCTGAAACCTGTATAATTTTATTAACCAATGTCAACCCAATAAATTCAATAAAAACACAAAAAAACCTTATATCTTAACAACAGTAAATAAATAAATTAATAAGTAATTTGGACAAAATCATGATTTGTTATAATCACTATCGTATATGTTTTATAAAACATCCTTCATAGATATTACAGATTTTGGACATCTCAGCCATGAACAACATATCAAACTGAGTGATGTTCATCTTTCATCCATTTTTTACTTATAACATGCCCTATGTTCTTTTCATGTCTAATCCCTAAATCTCCACTGTTGCCTCCCATCTGCATCCAGATCTCCTGCTTCTCCACTTACCCTACCAAACCCTGCTTATGTCCCTTAATCATACTTGCATATGGCTGATTGTTCTTGGCAATATTTTTCTTGGAGGTGTTTGCATTTAAGGGAGGCCTAAATTTTGTGCCCAATAGTTCCCCTTTTTACTAAAATGTTGGTTCTGCAAAATTCTATCTTTTGAGGAACATTGAGCTTTTATACTTCCTGGTCACCACTAAGGTGCTGGAGAGATAGAGCACAGAAAAAAGATAGCATCCTGTAAAAACATTTTAAGCTAAACTACAACGAGAAGAACATTTCTGAGCTATCTTTTGAAAGTTTAGAGGAACGATGATGTAGGACCCTTACAATATTTCATTGCCATTTTCATTTGTAATGACACCTGATACAATTTATTTGTCTCCTCTCTAGGAGCAACATCACTTAGGCAAAACTTCTTTCAAATTGCTAATCAAATATTTTCCCTGAACACTATTCTCAAAGGTGGTGATACAGAGTACATAGTTGGATCTGTAGCACTGATTAGAGAAAAAGGTGAGGCAAAGTGTTCATTGATTCTTTATTATTTTCCTTTGATAGCCTCTCTCCTAAAAGGCCATGCTTAAGATTTTATCAAGTCCTCCAGTGACTCCAGCAATGGTCTAGAAAATAAAGCAGAAGCTTCTGTACAAATTGCAATTGTTGGATAGCTGCCAACAGTGCATCGTAGGAAATCTTCTGAGACTGCATTCACAGTCTGCAAAAGTACTAAGATGAACTGCTTATGTCTACCAGGGTGCAGGAGGGAGACAAGGCAATTAATAGGTCAAATAACTACTGGCTCTGTGGCATTATATGGGATCATCAGATGGGGTTATAGCTTGGTGATATGCTTGGGGGAGATGACCTTTGGTTTTTAATGTTAGCAAATTATAAGAAATTCCAATGTTTCTTAAATATTATTTTGTCTATTTGCAAATAATATATTGAAATGTTTGCCTTGGCCAAAAACTGAATAAATTATTCATATATATATAATTGTGGAAGTGTTGTTTGGGATTAGGAAACAGAAAAGTGCATGAGAAGTAACTGATTTTGCATTTGAGTAAATTAATCTGGAAAACTCACAAAATCCTATATAATAAAACCCTAATATGCAAATTGACCTAACCACTGAACAACTGGTCAACCGGTCGCTATGACGTGCACTGACTATCGGGGGCAGAAACTCTATGCAGGAGCTGCCCCATGGTGCTCAGCCAGAAGCTGGGCTCACAGCTCGTGAGCGCAGCAGCAGTGGCAGGAACATCTCCTGCTTTTGCTGTAAGCAGGTGGTAAGAAACAAGAGGTCCTGGACTGCAAGAGCCTTGGACTGCAAGAGAGATCCTGGACTGCGAGAAGATGCAGGCCAGGCTGAGAGACTCCCCCAGTGCACAATTTTCATGCACAATTTTTGTGCACTGGGCCTCTAGTAAAATTATAAAATCAAATATTACTTAGTTTTAGCCCTTTATATCAGTGTAGCTGTTTCTACTTTCAAAACACTTAGCTACTAGATGTTTTATATTTTTAGTTCCCATAATGACTCATGGAGATATAGATGGGAAGTACTAGTATTCAAACTTTATGCAGAGTGAAACTGGATACAAAGAAAATCAGTGCTTGAACCTGAACAAGAATTCAGGTACTTAACTTTAAAAATGTAATTATGTGTGTTTTTACAGTACTTTAACTTCCATTATACCATGTGACAAGAAAGAAGAATACCTAATGAGCAACTTTCATGTCCAACACTGTATTATTAGTTTTATGAAATATTTCCTTTAATTCTCACCCTCACTCTCTGAGGCTGCTGCTAATTATTTTTACATTATGCATTTTATGAATACGGATATTAAGGTTTGGAGAGGCTAACTTGGCCAATGAAAACAACTAGTATATGGCAAAGTTAGCGGACAATATTAAAGATGGCTAATGTCAAAGACTACTATTTTTCAGGGATATCATGTAACCTTAAAATTGACCCAGGATCAGCAAAGTTTACTTCTTTCCAAAGCTGCTACCTGTTTATGATAAATTTCCGAGATCTTTTTGAAGCTTCTCCCTACCAGGTATTATCCATATGCTAGTGTTGACAACCTTGATAATAATTATTTTTTTCCAGTGGCCGAAGGAGTGCTTTACCCATGAGTCATGTCTTGTTCAAAACTTTGAGAGGTGCTAAATTTGGAAATACCTCTTCTAAAATATAACAAAAGAATAGTGGATTTTATATAAGTAAGAACATTGTAGAATTTCAATTTCACTTACTAAGCCTATAATTTAGAATTAAATAGTATTATACAGTGGTACCTCGAGATACAAGTGCCCTAACATATGAGATTTTTGAGATATGAGCCATTGAGCGAGCATTTTTTGCTTTGAAATACGAGCAACATTTGAGATAGGAGTAATCTTGAGGATCCGCCGGCTGCACACGACCCACCAGTTTACCTCGACTCGAGCATCTCATAGTTTCCCTCGCCTCAAGGTTATGGAACAAATTAAACTCGTATCTCGAGGTACCACTGTACATTAAATGTGTCAGGCACACAATATATGTGGCACATAGTAAGGCTTTTCCCAAGAGGCCAGGCACATCGTAGGTTTCCCCCCTTTTTTCTTTATTCTCTGCCAGCCTTTTTGGAGGACAAGATAATAAGTTCTATCTATTGTTTGTTATTTGGGCTGTTTATTCTTCTTTTCTGTTCTCTAAACAAAAACAAAGCTTCACGTATTTTGTATGATGAGGTCAATGTACAAATACATTCCCTTAAAAATAACCAATCTGTTTGATTAATTTGATCTTGAGATGCTTCCACTCTATTTTAAAAAATGTATAATGCTAATGTTCTTTTTTTTAAAAAAAAATAGAAATTTAACATATTTTGAAAATATTCAGTACAGCCTTTATGGAGACACTTCCTAAATATGAAAAAAAATATATAATGTATGGGGGTGATACTGATGAACAAAATTATACAGGTTTCAGGCACACAATTCTACAACACATCACCTGTGCCCTGTATTGTGTGTTCAATACCCCAAGTCAAGTCTTCGTTCATCACTATTTACCCCCTTATAACATCTACCACCTCCCCCACACACTTCTTCCTATTTTTCCCCATCCATGAGTTTTTTTTCACCTTTTTTTTCTTTTATATTTTATTTACTTCTCTGACTCAATCATTGATACTCATTCCTTCATGTTTCTGCAAATGTGTCTGGATTGTTAAACTTGAGTAGCAATCTCTAAGCTGCTAAAACCAGTATTTTAAAAATTCATCAGTTTATTCTATTTATCAGATTTTTTTATTCACTTGCTTTTTAGATTCACTTGTTGATACATATGTATTTGGTGTTCATAATTTTTATCTTTTCCTTTTTTCTTCTTCTTCCTCTTCTTAAAGAATACTTTTCAGCATTTCATATAATACTGGTTTGGCAGTGATGAGCTCCTTTAGCTTTTTCTTATCTGTGAAGCTCTTTATCTTTCCTTCAATTCTGAATGATAGCTTTGTTGGGTAGAGTAATCTTAGTTGTAGGTTCTTGCTATTCATCACTTTGAATATTTCTTGCCACTCCCTTCTGGCCTGCATAGTTTTTGTTAAGAAATCAGCCAACAGTCCAATGGGTGCTCCACTGTAGGTAATTAACTGTTTTTTCTTACTGCTTTTAATATTCTCTCTTTGTCTTTTGCTCTTGGCATTTTAATTATGATGTGTCTTGGTGTGGTCCTCTTTAGATTCCTTTTGTTTGGGGTTCTGTGGGCTTCCTAGACTTGTAAGTCTATTTTTTCACCAGGTGGGGGAAGTTTTCTGTCATTCTTTCTTCAAATATGGTTTCAGTATCTTGTTCTCTCTCTTCTTCTGGCATCCCATAATTTAGATGTTGGTACACTTCAAGTTGTTCCAGAGGCTCCTTACACTATCTTCATATTTTTGGATTCTTTTTGCTTTTTGCTTTTTTGGTTGAGTGTTTTTTGTTTCTTTGTATTTCATATATTTGACTTGATTTTTGCGATCCTCTAGTCCACTGTTAGATCTCTGTGTACTTTTCATTTCAGTCAGTGTATGCTTAATTTCTAGTTGGTCCTTTTTCATATCCTTGAGGGTCTCACTAAATGTATCGGCCTTTTCTAGAAAATTCTTGAAAAACCTTATAACCATGGTTTTGAACTCTATATCCAGTTGTTTGCTTTCCTCGATTTCTTCCATTTGTGATCTGTTTCTTCATCTCTGCATTTTTGGCTGCTTCCCTGAGTTGACAGAGTGGCTTTGTATGCTAGGTGTCCTATAGGGCCTAGTGGCTCAGCCTCCCCAGTTACCTGAGGTTTGTGTGCACACTCTTATTGTAGTTAAGCCTTAATTTTTGTTGGTATCCATGGGAGGAATTGACCTCAAGGCCAATTGGCTGTGAGGACAAGCTGTGCCTACAATAGGAGAACTTCTGTGCTGGAGACAACTCTATGAGACAAGACTTTCAAAAGTCTCTATGCTCAGCTTGGATGGGACCGAGTTTCAGAGCAAAGCAGACACCATTGGTTTCCTGTCAGCCCTGTCCTAATAGGCCCCTGTGTCTCAGTGTCCTGTGGTAATTGCTGCAAGCACCTCTGAGAGAAAACCATCCTCAAGTTCTGCCCACTGCCAGACAGTCCAGTTTCTTCCCAAATGAGTCTGGGTCCCCAGAGTCTCGCCCAGAACTGGAGTTCAGCGCAATCAGGAGCTTTTGTCTCCCTGCTGCTTGAGAAAGCCAGTTGGGCACTCAATTGTTAGTCCTCTCCACATGTACAC
The DNA here is from genome assembly GCA_011751065.1 of Lasiurus cinereus. Lineage (NCBI taxonomy): Eukaryota > Metazoa > Chordata > Mammalia > Chiroptera > Vespertilionidae > Lasiurus > Lasiurus cinereus. The sequence continues at coordinate 41,702,540 of JAAGEH010000041.1, forward strand.
GTCTCAGTACGTCTGCCTCCTGCAGCTCCTCTGGGTCTCAGTGTGCTTTTCTATTTCCTTCTAGTTGTAGAATTCCCACTCAGCCAGCCTTCCTGTGGTTCTAGATGATGTCTGTTTTGTCTTTTAGTTGTAGTTTTAAAATTGTTGTGCATGGCAGCAGTTTAGGTGTTTACCTATGGCACAATCTTGGTTTCTTAAGACTAGTTTTTGCCACCTATTTAGTAAAAGTATTTCTCAGAATGCTTTTATTTTGGAAATATTACTTTGTCTTAACATGTTCAAAAATATCTCAGATTCCTCTGTTTCCCTGATGCCTCTCTGGATCCCTTTAGCCCAACTGATCACTCCTTTTAAATATATATTTAGTAATCTGTACCACACATTGTACCACTTAGTTCTTTCTATTTACTACATGAAAGTTTTCTTCTTTCTCTAACTAGATGCACATATTTTGAGTTTTCTTCAAACTCCAGTGCTTAGCCTAGTATTAGAACTATTACAAGGCACCTGGGAAGTATTTTTAGTACATTAATTGAACCAGAGTCATTGGGAAAAATTACAGTGCAAAGGAGAAATTCCATTCTAGTATATGCTATTTAGCTACAACTTAACCAAGAATGGCACATTAATTTGATCATTTGTACCAATTATTATTAGCTGGTGGCTCAGTGCTATGCTGGAGAGTTTTAGAAACTAGCAGGGCTCAAAAAGTAGTGCCATTATTAATTAGCAATCCCTTCTTTAAGCACAGAAAGTGGGGTAAGATAAAGGGTGGAATACAAGGGCAGCATTTCACTATTATTAGCAATAATTTTTAAGTTTCTGAATTATTTTCATGTTTTTAACATCAGTTTTTATACATGGAAGTTCAAATTATTAACTAAATACATGAAATAATGAAAAAGCAATCATAAGATTTTTTTTCCAAGCAAATCACTGTTAAATTTGAGTAATTACTTTAAAAAATGTATACATCTCGCCAAGACCAGTTTGGCTCAGTGGATAGAGTGTCGGCTTATGGACTGAAAGGTCCCGAGTTCGATTCCGGTCGGGGGCATGTACCTTGCTTGCGGGCACATCTCCAGTGTGGGGTGTGCAGGAGGCGGCTGATCGATGTCTCTCTCTCATCGATGTTTCTGACTTTCTATCCCTCTCCCTTCCTCTCTGTGAAAAATCAATAAAATATATTTTAAAAAAATGTATACATCTCTTATAGTCAGAATCAAATGCCAAGAAAATAAGAAGCCACAGAGATATGATTTAAACATTGATATCAGTTCTTCCTTTCTATCCATGAGGATCATAATGCTATGCCTTTTGAGATGCCATAGAGAATGAAACCATTTTTGGTGCCCACCTAGTGGTCTCTTTTGCCCCCTCCCCACAACAAGACTAATGAATTATTGAGACATTTCACACTCTTTTTGTGTATTAAAATAATCTGGGTTATCAATTCATAGCAACTTATACTATGTAACATGACATCATCTTACTATGGGAGGAGCATTTAGACATATATTCCTTTTTCTCTCTATTATCCATGAATTTACTTCCATTCAGAATCTTTTTGTTGTTGTTGTTTTACCCCAAGTGGCTTAAAACATCTCCAATAATTATCAAAATCTCCTATTAGCATAAGGACTGTTCATATACACTGAAAACTGTTGATTTAATTATCTAACTCTCATTCCTGACAGGCTCTACTTTCCTTTATTTCACATTCTATCCCTCCCTCCTCACTATCTGTGGCTTCAATGAGTTATTGTCATAGTAATTATTGGCCACACTCTAGACTTATTGTCATAGTAATTATTTCCAAATGAATTGGAAATTCTCCCCTATAAATGTAATTTTCCCCAAAATAGATACGATAAACAAGTAGATCTGAGAAACAGAAAAAAACTATGGATCAGAAGCTGGCATATTATTCTGGATTCAAGTTTATATCACTTCTTGCTAAAAGCTTTTCTTAAACTTAACCAAATTTTCCCGAGGTTGTGCTGATTTCTGTTCTTGCATGCTTTCAGAAGATTCTGTTTATACAAGTAAGCACATGGTAATATATTTTATGTTTATTAGCTTGTGATTTAGCCCTGAGTATGGGAGGGAGGAAGGGTGGGAATCTCATTTATTTTTGAATTCCCAGTATCTGTCATAGTACCTGGCATAGAGTAGGCTCTATCTTTGTAGTTAGGAAATAACATTGTAACCAAGGGAAAATGAGAGCTACCTGTGATAGCATAAGTAAACAAGTAATAAATTTAATACCATTATAATAATTTTATTCAAAAATTCAGTTTTGTTTGAACATTAGGATATATACCAATACTCTATAAACCAGCACTTTCACTTTACAATGATAATAAAAATTTTACATCTACAGAACTACTTGGCATTACTGGAATACTTCATCTTTATAAAGCCCCAAGTGCTTTACTGCCAATGATATAGCACTCTAATTACAATGTTTTGAGGGACAAATAACTTACTAACAATTCCTTACAGCTCATTAGCATCTGGCATGGACTATTATAGTGAAGATGATCTGTGAGACTGTAAACCACCCACCTCTTCTAACAGAGGAGACTATGAAATTTCAGAGAAGTGGCATAACCTACTAAGCCTTACAGTTGGCTAATTATAGTTCCAAGGCCAAAACTCACATTTCAAATATAAAGGATGGACCATGACTCTCCACCTGCCTGCCATGCCTCTATCTCTCTGTCCGAGGGGATGATTACTGGAAGAGATGTGCGTGAAGTAGAATGGCCTATCACAGAGTCTACTACCCTGTCAATAAAAATGTCCTAGGGAGGCCCCTGTTCACCATAGGCAGAATTTAGTAAGTGAAGTAGTTACTTGTCTCTAAGAGGCACTTAGAAAGTATATGACACAGATATTTGACATCATCAATGAGGTTAAGAAAGGTTTCCATGCTTAATTAAAGTAAATTTGACTAATGAACAGTTAGTACGAGGGAAGAACGTAACAGGAAGAAAGAATAACAAATTCCAAGACTATGAGTGGAAGAAAGGGAGGCTATTTTAAGTGATTGAAAGATAGACAGAATAGCTAGAATAGTGTGAGAGATAGTGCAACTATCTAGTCCCTGCAGCAGACAGAGCTAGGAAATATTGTATTATTATGTGAATACATAATAATCCATGTATTCACACTTCAAAATTTATGTCTGCATCTGTGTGTGTGTGTGTGTGTGCGCGTATATGTGTGTATATCCTATCTAATAAAAGAGTAACATGTAAATTGATTGTACCCCTACTACACCCACCAGCCACACCCACAAGCCAATCAGAAGTGAGTATGCAAATTAACCCAACCAAGATGGCTACAGCCACAGAGTGAGCAAGAGGGAGGCTTAGGTTACACCTGGTGATGGAAGAAGCCAAGCTTTCCACACACCCTACCTGGCCCAGGCCTCTGCTTAAGGCTACAAAGTTTCAATTATAGAAGATAAATAAATTCCAATAGAAATGGCTGCTGTCACAGAGTGAGCAGAAGACTTGGTTCTGCTATAAGGCTACAAAGTTTCAATTGTAGAAGATAAATCTCTGATACCACGGCCTCTGCTTGGGTTGCCAGGGGGCATGGCCAGCCTGCAAACCACCACTGGCCCTTTGCCCAGGCCACCTCATGCCCCAAAGGAACCCCCAACCTGATCCAGGACACTCTTCAGAGCAAACCAGCTGGCCCCCACCCATGTACCAGGCCTCTATCCTATCTAATAAAAGAGTAATATGCAGATTGACCAACACTCCAACACACAAGATGACTGCCCTTATGTGGTCAAAGATCCTGTTACCATGTGGACACAAGATGGCCACCACAAGATGGCCAGTAGGAGAGGGCAGTTGGGGGTCCAGTCACCCCCAACTTTCTTCCTCAGCAGCCTGGTCACCCCTAACTGTCCTCCTCTAAAGGTTTGATCACCCCCAACAGCCGTCCCTTGCAGGCCTGCTGGGAGGGGCAACTGAGGGCAAATAGGCTGGCAGGGGAGCAGTTAGGGGGTGATGAGGCTGGCGGGCAGAGTGGTTAGGGGGTGATCAGGTTGGCAGGCAAAGTGGCTACGGGCAATCAGGAAGGCAGGCAGGCAAACCTAAATGAGCAGTCGGGCATCCCTCTAGGGGTTCCAGATTGGAGACAGTGGAGGCTGGGTTGAAGGTCACCACCCCCTGCACGAATTTTATGCACCGGGCCTCTAGTATACACACACACACACACACACACACACACGAGGCCTAGCGCATGAAAATCATGCTCTGGTAGGGTCTCTAGCGGCTGCCAGCTGGGGACTCCCTTCCCCCAGCTGGCTGTCGCCTTGGCCTGGCACTGCTCACTCACCTGCTCCACCATTCCACCATAGTCCTGCTGTCATCAGGGCCCATTGGGGCCAGTAGTGCTTCCACTGCTGCATCGCTGATGCCCATCATGTTCCATGCCAAACCCTGGTGGTCAGTGCATGTCTAACTTCAGGTCTGTCAAACTCCCACTTGTATGGACAATTTGCATATTAGTCTTTTTTTATATAGGATATATATCTATACACACTCTGAGTAGCAGATTATGATGAAATTTGAACGCATAATAATCTAGCCATTCAATGTATATCCTATATAATAAAAGGCTAATATGCAAATTGTCTCTTCAACCAGGTATTCAACCAGCAGGTAGGCTGGCCAACCGTTCATGACCCCTCCCACTGGCCAGGCTGGCCTGACCCCATCCATGCGCAAATTCATGCACTGGGCCTACACACACACACACACACACAAACACACACACACACTGAGTATCCAGATTATTATGCATTTACAGATCATAATAATCTGGCCACTCAGTATACACACACACACACACACACACACACACACACACACACTAGAGGCCTGACGCACGAAATTTGTGCAAGGGTCTTGGCCCTCACAGCCCTGGCCAGCCCTTGCAGCCCCTCATAGTCTTGGCCACAAGGTCATCTGGATGGTTGTCCAGGCGGTTGTTCTGCTGTTTGGTCTAATTAGCATATCAACTCTTTATTACAATATATATATTTGTGATATATATATATATATATATATTTGTGTGTGTGTGTGTTCATATCAATACTTCAGTTTCAAACACCACAAGGTGGCATGCTAGTTTCCTCTTTTCCTTATCTTTTAATTTCCTTCTCTAACACTAAGAGACAATGCTTTCATTATGTGCAATATTGTTACTTACTTCTTGAACCATAGTATTCACTTCAAGTATTTTTAGAATTATTAATGTATATGGACAGAAAGTTAAAAAATGCCAATTAAAATACAGTAATCCTATCTAATAAAATCATGATATGCAAATTGACCACACTTCCACTATACCAATAACCCATGCCCACCAGCCACACCCACTGGCCAATCTGAGAGAGTATGCAAATTTACCCATCCAAGATGATGATGGCCACAGAGAGAGCAGGAAGGAGGCATGGGTTGCCCCTGGACATGAAGGAAGCCAAGGTTTATGCAAACCCTGGCTGGCCCAGGCCTCCACTTAAGGCAACAAAGTTTCAATGGCTTCTGCTGTGGATCCAGCAGAAGGCTTGGCTCTGCTCCAGGCTACAAAGTTTCAATTGTAGAAGATAAATAAATCCCAGATACCAGGGCCTCTGCTTGTGTCACCCGGGGGCATGGTCAGCTTGGAAACCACCACAATTCCCTCGCCCAGGCCATCACATGCCCCAAGGGAACACCGACCCTGATCCAGGACACCCTTCAGGGAAAACCAGCTGGCCCCCACCCATGCATCAGGCCTCTATCCTATCTAATAAAAGAGTAATATGCAGATTGACCATCACACACAAGATGACTGTCCCCATGTGGTCAAAAGTTCCTGCCCCCATGTGGACATAAGATGGCCACCACAAGATGCTCAGTAGCAGAGGGCAGTTGGTAGTGACCAGGCCTGCAAGAGAGGGCAATTGGGGGTGATCAAGCCTGCAGGGGAGGGCAGTTAGGGGTGACCAGGACAGCAGAGGAGGGAAGTTAGGGGTGACCAGGCCTCAGGGAAGGGCAGTTGGGGGGAACCAGATCTGCAGGCAAGAACAGTTAGGGTGACCAGGCCCACAGGGGAGGGCAGTTAGGGGTAAACAGATGGCAGGGGAGCAGTTAGGCATCAGTCAGGCTAGCAGGGTAGTGGTTAGGGGGTGATCAGGCTGGCAGGCAGAAGGGGTTAAGGGAAATCAGGAAGGCAGGCAGCTGAGAAGTTGGGAACCAGCAGTGCTGGATTGTGAGAGGGATGTCCGACTGCCCAATCCTACCTGTATTGGGCCTTCAAGGGGTCCCAGATTGGAAAGCAAGCAGGCTGGGCTGAATGACGCCGCCCCTCCCCACCCCCACACCACCACCATAAGCACAAATTTTGTGCACCGGGCCTCTAGTTGCGTATATTTCTTTTATCTTTTGCCTTATGATATGCACACAAAATATTGTTTTTCAAATCATATTGGTTAGAATATGGTTATATTAATCATTAGAAGTTTTTTTTGTTACAGTTGTATTTCATTTTTAATAATTTTCTCATCCTTGTTATATACTCTTTAAAATTTACATACAATAAAATTCAATCTTTGTGGTATACAGTTCTGTTTATTTGAAGAAATTCAGAGTTCTGGGCCCACAGTTGGGAAACAAAAAATTTCCATCATGCCCAAAGTTCCCTTGTGTTACTGTTTATAGGCAATTCCTCTCCCACCCCCAACAGATGAGAGGTTGTAAGTCACTGGAACCTTGGGGCACAAGCTGAAGCTGCAACCACAAGCAGAATGTTTCTTCAGGGAAGCTTCATCTCTGGTGGGGATGCCTTTCAATTGACTGAATCATGGCCCCTCAGATTACCTAGGATAATCTCCCTTGAAGCCAACTGATTATGGGCTTCAATCATCTATACAAAATCCATTCACAATAACACCTATATAGCATTTGATTGAATAACTAGAGGTTAGCCTAGCCTTGTAGTCAGCAAACTGCTGTTCGTGAGCCACATGCAGCTCATTGACCCCTTGAGTGTGGCTCTTCCACAAAATACCATGTCCTGGGTGGGTCTATTTTGAAGAAGTGATGTTAGAAGAAGATTAAATTTAAAAAATTTGGCTCTCAAAAGACATTTCTATCTTTGTACTGTTGATATTTGGCTCTGTTGACTAATGAGTTTGCTGACCAACTGAAACAAAGAATAACCCATCACAGGCATATTATTATTTTGGGGAATTTGAAGTAAATGAAAATGATGGTGCAGGAAATGTTTGCTGTGGATATCTATTCTCTCCTTCCTTATTAATAAAAAACAACTAAAATATTGTATTTTCTTAGCATGCACTATAGTTAGTGTGCCCAACTGGCAGGATTCAGACGATATATATATACACACATCCCTAATGCAAATAGACTGAATGACAGAACAACCAATTGCCATGATGTGCGCTGACCACAGGGAGTGTGTGCGGAACATGGCAGGCAGTGGCCATGGTGTGATGGTAGAGCAGGTGAGTGGGGGTGCCAGACCAAGATGGGGTGCTGTCACTGTCATAAGAGTGAGCCTCTGGTAGTTACTGAAAATTTTTTGCTCCCATGCTCTATGGTCTTGTCTGGTGCTTGCACCTGCTGCCAGAGCCCAGTGCCGTTCCTGATGTAAGGTGCCATCAGCTGGTGTGAGCAGGCGCTGCTGGCCCCCATCACCCCTCGGGGCTCCTCCACCTCCCCCTACTCTGGAGGGGCCAGCAACTGCCTCTCACACCCGCTGTTGGCAATGGCCCTATTCGCACCCCCTGCCAGAGATGGCCCTGCTCATACCTTCTGCCAGCACCAGAGCCATGCTCATACCCACTGCCGGTGCTGGCCCCACTGGCACCCGCAGCCAGCCCCAGAGCCACTGCTTACACCCACTGCTGGCGCCTAGCGCAGGTCCCAATCACTTGGCACCATCAGCAGGTGTGAGCAGCAGGTGCCAGCCCCAATCACCCCTGAGAGTTTCTCCACCTCCCCCTGCTTCTGATGGGTGATCAGGGCAGCAGCTGCTGCTTGTACCTGCTGCTGGTGCCAGCCCCAATCGCTCCATGCTGTCAGCAGGTGTGAGCGGAGCTGGCACCATCAGCCTGTGGGAGTGGGGGTGGCAGGAGCAGGGCTGCTTGCAGTCAGGGGACTGGGGGTCACAGTGGGAGGAACTGGGCCGGGGTGCAGAGGATGGGCCGAGACTTACCCCTGTGCCCACCATAGCCTTAAAAGATGCATGAATTCATGCACTGGGCATGCTAATTAGACCGGACAGTTGAGTTGCCTTCTGGATGTCCTTCCAGACAAAGCCATGGTTAGGGGCGATTATGCAGGTGAGTGGTTAGGAGCCAGTGCTCCCAGATTGTGAGAGGGATTCCAGATTGTGAGAGCATACAGCCCAGGTTGAGAGACCACCACCCTCCCATGTATGAATTTCATGCACTGGGACTCTAGTAAAGATATGAAAGAAGACCATGTGGATTACTTCCAGACAAGACAGACTTCATTTTGCCCTCAGTTCTATATCCTTCCTATAACCCAGATATGAATATGATTGCTGGGCTTTATAGCACCCATTCTGTATATATAAGGAAAAGTAGGTAAGATTGATATCATTGTAATTAACCTAGTTGTTAATAAAAGGAAAGGAGCAAAGGGAAGGCCAAATATTATAGGCATGCTATTTGGGCAGCTTCACCAGGAGCTGCTTCATACTCCTCACAGGTACAACACTGGGGAGATACACATGCCCAGTAGAGCTGGGGTGATACAGGCAAGGTACTAACTAGCCTGTCAGTTACAATGGGAACAGATCATTAGACAGAATAGGCGTGGCCATGTTGAGGATACAAAATTTGAGGTATTTAATCCCCCGAAATAAAAGAACTTGCTCTTCTGTTGCTCTTGGTTGTTCTTTGTGTTGCATTTAACTCCTAGCTGGCAGGCTTTCTCAGACTTGCTTCCTGCATTTGCCCACATAGTCCGTGGCCATGTGGACCCCACACGCAATGGATTAATGACTGCAATGAGCCTGATGCTGGACCCTGCAGGAACAAGGATTGGAAACTCTGGATACTGGCTTTGCTTTTTGCTTTACTAAAACCCAACTATTCTTCTTCTCTAATTGGACTAAGGGATATGGAACTCTGGAAACCCAGAGATGTTATTCCATGCAAATAAAAATTATTCATCTTCTGGTACGAGTGTCAAAAAGTTTTTTTTATTTGAGATAGTGTAAGGACTCTACCCCAGCACTCTGTGGGGGAAGGGTTACTTCAATTTCCCTGATAACAAGATGATACATTTAAAATAAGCATGGGCCTATTATTTTTATTTCAGTTTCAAGGCTAAATGTGTATATTTAAACCATATTTATTTGTCTTTAGGCTAAAATTAAAATTACATATACCCAGCTAGCCTTACTTTTCAAGTTGCATGATATAAGTCTTGAAATAATTATGTAGTTTAAAACCCGTTGAAACTTTACTTTCACTCTTTAAATGAAAATATATATTAAAGAATAAACTGACAGCATCATTCAAGAAAAAATATTTGTATTTCAATAGGATCCTGAAAAACCTAACTGAATATAGAGTTCAATCAATATTGGATAGATTATTTTTGACATAATTAATGGAATCAGAAATTTGGGTCAATGAGGAATCACAGTAATCATTTAGATTGAACTTACTTTAAAGATGGGAAAAATGCATCTGGACAGATTCAATAATGTGTCCCATGTCACATGGGTCATAAACATCATACTTAGGTTTAGTAAATGTTGTTTAAAGTTATTTAAAGATAATTATTCCTATTGTCCCAGACGCAATCATCTTAGAGTTGAGCTACTGGATTAAGTTTATAGATGTGGTTTAAACAAAGTTTCATTAGAATATTTTCACAAATGTGGGAGTTAAGAAACCTTTTGGCTTTCTTGGTCTCAGTTATCTCTCAGTATTTTTGTTCCTTTGATGCTTATCAAATTCTGACTTGTTAGTCTCCAATTCTGAATTTGGTTCTATCTTCAACCATTTTGTATTCAGATATTCTATTATCAGACGATTCTCTCAGTGTCCAAAGGTGTGAATGAGACTTCAAAGATAAGGCAGAAAGAAGCCACAAAGGAGTCACAGAACAATGTGCTACACTTTGAGATTAGTTTCAGCTGCAGATATAATATTCTCCACCTCCTGTGAATTCCCAGTTTTATTCCTGTGGCTTAGATATGTAGGTAGGCTTAGAAACCTTCCACAAAAAGACTCATGATTGACTACAATCAATAGAACAACACATTTTGTGTGGGTTTTTTTTCTCACGTTTGTCTCAGTTTTCATGGTAGTTGTATATTTCCTGGGGTTCAGAAATTACTTTAAATCCTGCTTTCTAGGAAATAAGCACAGTGTCTATTTTTATATGAAAAATATTTAAGGAATCATTTTATTATGCTTAGTTTTATTTTTAATAACAAAAAATAATTGACTTGTTTTTTTGCAGAACAGGTGCTAAATATTTTATACATAACAATATGCTTATTTGTTTCCTACTAGGCCAGAAACATGTACATCCTTCCAGATATTTATTCAATGTCCATAATAATTCAGTAATGTAGGTATTATTATTATTATCCCTTCAGGAAAAATGGTCCTAAGTAGGTCTTATTTACATATTTATATATAGTACTTGAAAATATGGTCTTAATAGAAAATCCATTATTTAAAAAAGTATATATTTGAATCCATTGGCAAATGGCTGAAAAAATGGGTTGCCTTTAAATTCAATGAATCTGTCATATTGTTGAGGGATTTATAGTACTCTTCCTTTATTCCTTAGCTTAATTGATATTTCTACTTCAAGACAGAACTATTTTATCTGCATAATAATGGGCAAAGGTAGGATATATCTTACTGCTACCTGGTGAACAAAGAGTGTTTCTCTTATTTGAAATTCAGATATCTACATACACAACAACAAAAATAAAAGTGATTATAAATTACTTTATAGAAAAATACCTCTTAGATAAACATCCATCACAACATAGGAAAACTGAGAAAAGACTTCTGAATAATTGATGGGTTAAAGATAAAACTATAATGGAATTTATAAAATATTTAGAAGTTAAAGACAAGAAAAAACATTTCATATAGATCTTTTTGGATTTACTAAGAAATAGTTAGATTATTTTCTGACTTAAAAAGCATGTAATATAAAAACAATAAATTAACCTTAAAGAAATATATAATCAAATAAAAACAAATTAAGAAGGCAAATGCCATAGTAACTCTAAAAATTTACAGAAATAAAAGTTTAAAAATAGAAATTGATGCAATGAGGAAAAAAAGAAATGTTGAGGATTGACCAAAACTTTAAGTCATTAAAAAAGATTGTGATGAAGAAAAACATGACTTTTAGCCCTGGCTGGTGTGGTTAAGTTGGTTGGAGCCTATGCCATACACTGAAAGGTCAAGAGTTCGATTTCTAGTCAGAGCACTTAAATGCAGAACCAATCTCCCTTCCTTTCTTTTTATAATCAACTAGAGGCCCAGTGCACAACATCTATGCAATGGGTGGATGGAGGAGGTCCCTCAGCCCAATCTATGCCCTCTCATAGTCTTGGACCTCTCAGGGTTTCTTAGTGCTGCTGTGGAGGTGGGGGAAGCTTCTACCACCACCACTGTGCTCACCAGCAAGCCAGGCCCACAGCTGGTGAGTCCAGGGGCAGTGATGGGAGCCTCTCCCACCTCTGAGGCAGCGTGAAGGAGCAGCAAGCCCTGTAGGAGCACATTGACCACCAGGCGGCAGCTCCTGCATTGAGTGTCTGCCCTCTGATGGTCAATGCATGTCATAGCGACTGACTGTTCTGCTGTTCGGTCAATTTGCATATTAGGATTTTATTATATAGTACTAGAGGCCTGGTGCACAAATCCATGGAAGGTTGGGATCTGTCCTGGTCCACCCTGATTGGGGCCAACTGGGGCCAGCCCAGCTTGGGGGAGGGGCCAAAGGAGGTCTGCAAATGGCCCTATCCCCAATCAAGGTGGAGAGCCAATTGGGGCCACAGTGCACATCAAACAACTGGTTGTTCCAGTTGTTCTGGCCACTTGGCTTTCATATATATAGGTAAGACACAACCTCGGTTGGGAATTTTTTAAAAAGAAAAGAAAAACTTGACTTTTAAGTAATAAATTAAGAAAAAATGGAACATATGCCCATACACAATAAAGATTAGAATACCATAACAGGATATTCTAAATAAATATTTGATAAAATAGACAATTTTACAAGAGGAGTCCAAGAGATTTATTAGATAGCTTATGGCAGTGGTTGGCAAACTCATTAGTCAAAAGAGCCAAATTAAAACAATACAATGATTGAAATTTCTTTTGTGAGCCAAATTTTTTAAACTTAAACTTCTTCTAATGCCACTTATTCAAAGTAGACTCGCCCAGGGCGTGGTATTTTGTGGAAGAGTCACACTCAAGGGGCCAAAGAGCTGCATGTGGCTCACGAGCCACAGTTTGCTGACCTTAGGCCTATGGCAAGATGTAAAAGAGTTAATGATGATAATAAGCATATTCTATCAGCCACTTGGCACTATGACATTATCCTGCAAACATCCACACATTTTTCCTAATGGGCTGCCAGAAGAAAAGATTTCCCCTCAAATAAAATCCAAACACAAAGGGAATCCAGAGACCACTGGGGAGGCCTAGCTGGTTTGACTCAGTGGATAGAGTATAGGCCTGCAAACCAAAAAGTCCCAGGTTTTATACCTGTCTAGGGCATATACCTTGGTTGTAGACTCCTCCTCAGCCTGGGGCCCTGGTCAGGGATCATATAGGAGGCAACCAATTGATGTTTCTCTCTGACTTGCCCTCTCTCTTAATCTCCCTAAAAAATAAGTGGAAAAATATCCTCTGGTGAAGATTAATAACAACAACAACAAAACAAACCCAGCAGAGACCACTGGGGAGGAGAGTGGCATAGAAAACACTCTCATCAATGTGGGAGGGGTTGATGGGGAGGGAACTCTGCAGGACAATTTGAATTTCCAAAGGCAGTAAGAGGGAAACAAGGTGCAAGGTAAAGTCTCCTGGCCCTGGGCCTAGGGTTAGGAGACAAGAGGCAAAGCAAAACAAACTTGGCTATAGTTGTCTCAAGAAGAAATGAAAGCTGAGGTAAATGTTCATTAAGGACATCAAGTTAGAAAAATACTACACAAAATAAATTAACCAGGTTCTGAGACTCTTCAGTCAAATTTGACCAATTTCAAGGAAACATCAATTTCATTTATACATTTTTTTCAGACAATTAAAAACACATACACATCTTCCTACAGCAATTGAGTAAACTTCATAGCAAAATTCAAAAGAATAGAAAGCGCAAAGGAGACCCAAGGCCAATCTAATACAAATGTTTGGAAAATTTACAAATCAAATAATAGCAAAATTAAGCAATGTATAAAGTATATGTTAATAAAAAGAGATTATTATTATTTAAATTAAATACATTTATTAATAAAACTCAACACATTAAGAGAAAAGAGAACTCTATAATCATCTCTATAAGTACAGATAAAGCTTTGGATGCAGTTCAGTATCCATCTGTGAAAACTTAGGAAAAAATGTATAGTATTTCTTAAAATAACAAATGTTTGCTTTTCCAACCTGTGACATAGATAATATCAGTGAAATATTAGATATTTTGCTTTAAAAGTCAGAAAATAAGATGTCTACTATTTCACTTCTATTTAACATTGCACAAAATTTCTAAGCAGGACAATAAGAAAAGAATCTATATCAGATAGAAATTGTTAAGATGAGTATAAATTATAATTAAATGTCTATGTAGAATCTGAAGAGAAAATAACAACTAATGTTTACAATTAATAAAAGTGTATATAAAAATAAGTTCCTATACATGTGAAAATAAAAACTCTTAATAATAATTAGAAATCTATAATAAAGATTCCATTCACAATAGAAACAATTTTTAAAATGATGAGGCAGTATTAGACTTGCTTGATCCAAGACTGCCACAAACCTTCAAATTTGTTAAAAAGGCAGTATCTACAAGCACAATAAAGTGAAGCACAATAAAACCAGGTATCCATGTATATTCACCTGTGTAACTCAAACCTCTGTCCAGATACAAAACATCATCATTTTAGAAAGTTTCATAATGCGTTACTTAATTAGTTTTTGACAGCCCGATACCAGAATCCAAGATTGCTCTGATTTGTTTTTTGCACAGAATAGTTTTGCCGGTTCAGGGACATCAGGCTAATGAAATCACAGAATATGTAATCTTTTATGCAGAAATTATTTTATTGAGCTCACTGTTTTTTTACATTCATCTGTGTTGTTTTATTAGAAGCAGCTTTTGCTTTTTTATTGACAAGTAGTTGTTCCATTCTATGAATATACCAAGTTTCTTTAATCATTCATCCACTGATGGATGATGGGGCTGTTTCATTTTCTTTATTATTAGCAATAAAGCTACTATAAATAATATTTAAGAAAATCTTTATTGTTGAAAGTATTACAGATGTTGCCTTTGTTTTTTTGTTGCTGTTGTTGTTTTTTCTTCCATTGACCCTCTTACTCTCTGCACCTATCCTTCCAATGGGATTGTGTTGGATATTTTCATACTCATCACTGCTTGTATTTACATCATATAGCCACTTGGCAAATTGGAGGAATTAAGTCACTAGGTTAAATTCATGGTATGTTTTACTGCCTTTTGGTCAACATTGTTATTGTTTTCCCTTTAATGCTCTTAGCTGTGCATGGACTGTACTTCTTAGTTATAATAACATCACATTTGGCCATATGCCTTAATTCGTTTCATGAAATATGGGGGTCAATAACAATGTCATTTATGAACAAAATGTTTAAAAGCCTACAGAAGGTTTCCCATATATACCTTGCATTTTTGCAATTTTTTTATAAAACAAATTCACACCTCACCCACAATAATTGTATAGTGGGTGCCAGAAATAAACCTCTGTTGTTACGAGCTAATATGATTTTTAGGTCATTTTTTCCACAGAATAACAGACTATTCTGACTTACATTCAGTTACTACACGGTGGTACCAATACATAAATGTTTAGATCTTAAGCTGAGAATCATTGGTTAAATATTTTGTTCTCAAAAGGCACATAATATTATTAGGTATAAAGAGTCACAAACATAAAATATAAAGGAAAATATTAGGAAATTCAGAGAAAAATCCTAAATGAGGGAAATAGTCAACAGTTGTAAGAGGATATCAGAGGAGAGAATGATTCTTCTTAATTTGCACTGCCATGGCCTTCCCCTGATATTATTTCTTCTCCATACCGTGAACAGATCATATTTTATTTCTTACATTTATTTCAAATATAAGCACATCCTCTATTTGTATCTTTTTATTAACTATATGCAGGTCTCATGACATTAATATACACATTATAAAATGATAAATATATGTCATCCTATATAATAAAAGCTAATATACTAAATGTCCGGTTGTTTGGTGACTGGTTGACTGCTCAATCAATCAAAATGTAATATGCTAATAATATGCTAAGGCCTCTCAACTGCTTGCTATGACATGCTCTGACCCCCAGGGAGCAGACAGTGGACCAGTCACTATAATGTGCACTGACCACAAGGGGGCAGACGCTCTGACTGGTGATTAGTATGCTGCTGGCATCTGGAGGATAGGGACTGAGCAAGATGGGCCGGACATGCCCTCGAGCCCTCCAGTGGTTCCTCCCCGGCTTCAATCATGCACCGGTGAGGTCCCTTTGTCTGGTCTGTGCCCTCTCAGAGAGGATGTTGAAGAGCTGGTTTCAGCTCAATCCCACAGGCCACTCCCCTCGGGAGGGCGCCAGATGCATGGCTCGTGGCTGGTGAGCTCTGCTGAGGCAGCCAGAGCGAGCCTCTCCTGATTGGGCCTGATTGGGCACGAGTCTGTGGCATGTGCAGTGGGGCCAAGATGAGCGAGAGCAGCAGGTAGGAGCTTCAGGCAGCATTGGACTGCGGGATTTAACCCAATTCCTGCAGGCCACCCTAAGGGCTCCATCTGTGCACAAATTTGTGCACCAGGCCTCTAGTGTATATATAATAATAAAAGTGTAATATGCTAATTAGACCAGACAGTCAAATGATCTTCTGGACTTCCTTTTGGACGATACTAGCCTGAGGGCCGAGGACAGCCACTGCAGCTGCGAGGGCCAAGCCCCTTGCACAAATTTCATGCATCGTGCCTTCAGTATAATATAAAACTACAAAGGTAAAACCAGTGACAAACATCCTATTGATTTATTTTGTTCCTACTGAAGACTACTTACAAATTCTGATTATGTATTGAAGGATCATGAATTTGCTTTCACAAAGCAGAAAATGATTTCTGGACTAAGCACAAATATAAACTATTAGATAAATATTGGGGTTTTACAGAATTCAGGGATGGCCAAGTTTGCATAAGCAGCCAAACTGGCTCTAGAGAGCCAAGATTCTAGCTTTATAAAATGAATATATATTAACAGTGTGGCCAACATAGGAACTAACTTCTGGTATAGTGACAGAAAATAGAGACTTTTTCAAAATGACATATTAGGTTTGATTGAAAGATATGAAAACAGTCAAGGTTTAACATTAGTTAATTAAGATTCTCTACATACCTAGATTTTGCAACTTATGCACATTCAGGTTTGCTTTGCATAGGATATCTCAAAACTCGTATTCCAATCCATTGAATATCCCCCTAAAAATTCTCACTCACCTAATCCACTTCAGGAGGTAGAGCTATAGTAACCATTGGATGCATTTACCATAGAGCTGATAGAAAATGATGAAATGATAGTTCAGATTTTGAAAAAAAATTAAACTATATCAATTAGCACTGTTCAATGTCCATTTAGATTCTTCTCACATCTGACAGTCTTAAACCTCCAAAGAATATTTACAAAAGTAGTTTTTTAAATTTTTTGTTTCTTTTTATATATTTTATTGATTTTTTACAGAGAGGAAGGGAGAGGGATAGAAAGCTAGAAACATCTATGAGAGAGAAATATCAATCAGCTGCCTCCCGCACACCTTCCACTGGAGATGTGCCCGCAACCAAGGCACGTGTCCCTGACCAGAATTGAACCTGGGACCCCTCAGTCCACAGGCCGACGCTCTATCCACAGAGCCAAACCAGTTTGGGCACAAAAGTAGTTTTTTAATGCTTGTAACATACTTCTCTAAAAAAATTTGGGGAAAATACTGCTTAGCCTGGGTACTGAGAAACCAAAGTTCCATGAATTAATTTGCTCACTCTCTAAATTTATCATATTTGGACTGCAGAGAGGAAACTTGACAGAGCTATTCTTCTTCAGTTACAATTCTTTCACACTTTTCCCTAAAGATCAGCATCACTTTCTGTGTGTTATTAAAGACATTAATCTAAAAATATCTGAAATGACCCTAACAGTTGACTTGCTAGTATGAAGGTTTGCTCAGCTGACTGCTCATGCTAATTAGATTGGTGAACTGCAGAAAGTGTCCTTAGTTTTAATGTGCACTCTGAATTTGACAGTTTGGGACCTCTAGACCATCAGTGTTGCTGCAAGGGCCATTTGCAGAGTCACAGGAGCTAATGTAAAATGGAATCTATTACAGATT
Source organism: Lasiurus cinereus (assembly GCA_011751065.1). Lineage (NCBI taxonomy): Eukaryota > Metazoa > Chordata > Mammalia > Chiroptera > Vespertilionidae > Lasiurus > Lasiurus cinereus. The sequence continues at coordinate 41,720,235 of JAAGEH010000041.1, forward strand.
AAAATATTCTCACCCATGGAGCTATTTAAGGACTTAAGTACCATTCCTAGGAATTATTTTAAATGAAGTATAGTATCACTGGAACTCTCAAATTTCAGACATATCTTACTAGACTACTTTCTATTATGTGATTTAGATTGAGAAAAAATAAGGAAAACTATCATATAACTAAAAGATAAATGAGCTCCCACCCCTTTTGATAATTATGAGACTGGACCTGTACACACACGTCCAGTCTTACATGTTCATAGTGCATGTTGGTTACAGTTCATAGTGAAAGTTTAATAGAATCAGTGCCTGCTGCCTTGAGAGTGATTCAATTTGGAAACCAGAAACTTAATATAAATCAGAATGGCAATATCATACTACTAGAGGCCCATTGCATGATATTCGTGCAAGAATAGACCTTCTTTCCCCTGACTTCACTCCCGGCCACCCAGGAGCTGAAACATCCCCTCTCCCAGGCCCCCCAGGAGCCAGCACATCCTCACTCCCCAGTTGCCCATCCAGGAGCCAGCATATCTCTGTTCCCTGGCCACCTGGGAACTGGCAAGTCCTCGCTTCTGGCCAGAGCACTAGTCCTATAGCTCCCTCCACAGTCCCCCTTCCCCTCATAGTAGGCATCATGCCCTTCTGGCCGCTCCTCACCTGCATATGCAAATTAACCACTATCTTTGTTGAGTTAATTTGCATACTCACTCTGATTGGCTGTGGGGATAGCAGAGTAATGGTTAATTTGCATGTTTCTCTTTTATTAGGTAAGATTGGTAATACCAGGTAAGTACCAAGGGCAAGTCATGTGCCATCATGTGGAGGTGACTGTAACATTCACCAGAGATCAAAAGTGAAGGAAGATCAATATTTTGGAGGAGTCTTTCAATATATTTCCTAGGATTTTAAAAGTTCAAGACTTCCAAATGTGGATTTTTTACATAACATTGTGTATACTTTTTATTTTTTTTAAGGCTTTCTCATCTCTGACTTAGATTGGAAAACTCTCCTAACAGAGGTCTCCTCATTTTCACTCTGGTTGACAATATTCACATTCTAAATCAATATGTACATTCTATACTAAAAAAAAAAAAAAATCACAGGTCTCTTTATATCAGTGGTTCTCAACCTTCCTAAGGCCACGACCCTTGCATACAGTTCCTCATGTGGTGGTGACCCCCAACCATGAAATTTTGCTACTATTATGCATCGTGATGTAAATATCTGCATTTTCTAATGGTCTTAGGCGACCCCTGTGAAAGGGTCATTCGACCCCCAAAGGAGTCGTGACCCACAGGTTGAGAACTACTGCTTTATATAGAGATCTCTTTATTTAATAAAATGGCAACATGATCATACCATTCCTCTGCTTGCTCTTTCACTTGGAATAAATGCATGGTTTCACTCTAGCCTTGTCCCTCACCTACCTGGCACTTTATTTTCATGTTTTAGCTGCATCGTACTTCCAGGGATTCCTCAAATGCCTCCACATCTTTCTGCTGCATGAACTCTGCACAAACACCTCATATCCCATTCCTCATCTGTTAGTGTGGCTAACTCCCATTCTTCAAATGCCAGCTTAATTGCACTTTCTCAGAGTAGCTCCCACCTGCTTAAGTAGCTGCCACCTGCTATTTGCCCTTGAGCACTGTGTTCTGATCTTTCTAACATTTAAAAATAGTTTATAACTGTGTGTTTGTACTTATTAGGATAGAAGCTAAACTGCTGTTAAATAAGCAACATCAAAATCCTGACCCCAAGATTCAGTAGCTTGAATGAGGTATGATTTGATTTCTCCCTCCCAAAACATCTTACTTGTTTTGATGAAAAGCCTGTTTGTGGAAGAAATTGTTTGAAATTTTTGGGTTCAGTATACTTCAATGAATTGTGGAAAGGACCTAACTAATGGAATAGCTGAAAGAGGTAAAGAAATAGTATTATACATGGTTATAGACAAGTTACTTGCAGAGTTTGATTAAAATTATTATTGGCTATGCACCGTATAATAAGTTTATGATAAATTAATGTATAATAGATGGTATTCAGGTTTAGAATTCCTCTATCACATTGTGTGATTTAATAGAGAAATTTTCCATGTTAGTAAAATTGCATCTGCCTGACTTGTATCTTCCTGGCTAAATCCAGTTTCCTTTCATCACCATTTCTCTCTCTTATAGTCTTTTCTACCTCCCTTAATCCCCTTTCCCCTCTGGTATTCGCAATGCTGCTGTCTGTGTTATGAGGTTTTGTGGTTTTTTGTTTTTTGTTTTTCTCTTGCTTAATCCAGGGGTGGGGAATGTCTGGCCTGCGGGCCGTTTAAGGCCCAATAAAACAATTGGTCTGTCCCTGCCAAGGCATTTGGGGTGAGTTAATTAAATATTTAACCAAATATAGTAGGCTCATTTTTAAGTTGATAATTTTGTATGACATGCAAATGATGTTATAACTATCCAAATGGCCCTTGAAAAGGTTCCCCACCCGTATTACTTCATTTTTTTTCAGACAGCCTTTCTGACAGCTGTCTGTCCTTTATCTATGGTTCTGTTTCTATTGTGTTTGTTAGTTAATTTTAATTAGATCCCAAACATGAGTGAAATCAAATGGTCCCTATCTTTCTCTGATTGGCTGATTTTACTTGAATTTTTGAAGAAAGTTCACACGGAAAGCCTATGATGAGTTCTTATAAGAACAAGAATTTTATTAGTTTTGGAAGCTTCTCTGACATGACAAATCCTTCCTTAAGCTCTTACTGTGCGGAAGCTGGGTTGTAATGATAAACAGTATGACAGTGGATTTGCATTAGAGATTAGCATAAAATATCATAAAGAGGAGGTACGGTTAGTACTTAGAAAAATCCTGCTTCCCAATTAGTTGGTAAGGGACAGTTCCTAAGCCATTAGCTAATTATGGTATGAATTTATTCAGTGAAGTCTTACCACCTGGCATTCTTAGTTGTACTAAAAAACTAAAAGAGAGTACAACATTGAGATTTAGTTATACATGTCAGAAAATTGTATGTTTCTCTAAAATCCAACATTTCTGCTTAGTATTTTCTGCTCAATTAGCCAATTTCAGAGCGAGCCTCTAAATATATAATTAGAACCATATTCAGTTCAGAAAACCTCTAATATATAGCTATATTATCATGTATCATACTTTATAAAATATTCAACATGGTACCTTCCAACCCTCAGACAGTGACTCCTCCAAGCTGTTTTTAAGGGGAAAAAATATTTGAGGCATCACAGCATTCCTTTATCATCTGTAGTTTCTGATATATCATTTTGAGCTCCATAGCAATAACCACCACATAAAATAAAAAATTACCGAAGGATTAAAAGCAAAAAAAAAAAGTTTTGGAAATAGTAAAAGTAACTTAGAAATGATATTCACTGCCATTCTTGTTTTGCAAAAAATAAATAAATGTGAGGTTCAGAGAATGGAAATGATTTCCTCATGATCATCTATCTAATAATAGCCAGCATACAAAGAATGCTTAATAGATATTACAGTTAAGCCCCTTACATGTATTGTTCCATTTAGTCATCTCAACAAAGTTGTGAGGTAGATGTTATTGTTATCCTTATTTTACTGAATCATCTTATTGAGGAAAAGGAAGTTTTTTAAATGTGGAACAGTCTAACATTAGATTTCAAGACTGTTGCCTTCTGAAACATTATTCTTTATATCAAATTTTAGTGCATGAAGAAAAAAAATGACTGCAAAGTTACTACCAGAGCTAAAATTAATTATAAGATTAGTAAAAGCCAATTTCTAAGGAAGAGTTCATTCTTAATTTTTGGATGAGGTGGTGTGTGACTTGATGTCATTGGTTTGTCTAATAAATCAGTTCAAAGTACACAGGAAAAGTTGAATTTTTATGAGAAGAAAGGTGTTGATGATATAGATCCAGGTTGTTTGGAGTTTCTGGTAAAATCCAGAAGCAGAATAAAAACACTGGTATTTGGAATATGAGACCTGGGTGACTGATGAATCTGCTTACTGCTTCCATCATGACACACAATTATCCCAGCTTCACCTCTTCCTAGCCATGAGAGTTTGGTTAAGTTATACTCCTCTTTGGAGAGAAAAGAAAGTATTAGTGAGATAAATTAGCTTGTTTAACTTTCTCTAACTGGCTGCATCTCCTCTCCTGCAGGAACTGTGACAGCAAAGTGAATAAGAATGACTTCTCTCAGCATTGAGAGCCACCAAGGCCTATTAGCTGTTGATTTTACTGGTCATACAGGCCTATTATATCCAGAGTTTGAAGGTATCAATACACCCACATGCATCACTTCTCTAATGAAAGACCCCAATATCCTGTCATCCTCCAGGGAGTCTGAGATATTTGAATTTTATCACAGCTCTCCACTCCAGTAACTCTAGAGGTTCTCAATTAGCATGTTCAATTAAAACTTGGTTAAGTGTAGATTTTGCAGGACCCTCGCTACCTGAGCAGAAGTGGCTGGGTTTCCTATTTACTAAATATCTATACTGCTGATGCATTCTAGTTTTAGGATAAATGTTTTATCTCTCAAAGCAGAGATGTCACCAATATTTCTATTCCCATCACTCTTTTAAAACTTTGTTATTAATGCATCCTCTTGTTCTGCCAATGCTACTATGGAGTATGTGTTAGAGCAGTGGTCGGCAAACCACGGCTAATGAGCCACATGCGGCCATTTTGCCCCTTGAGTGTGGCTCTTCCACAAAATACCACATGTGGGTGCACGCGTACAGTGCGATTGAAATTTCATGGCCCATGCGCAGAAGTCGGTTTTGGCTCTCAAAAGATATTTCATTCGTTGTACTGTTGATATTTGGCTCTGTTGACTAATGAGTTTGCCGACCACTGTGTTAGAGCATCTACTGCAATTTGAACTCCAATAAAGTAAAACAAAGCATTACTTCCCGAAGTGAATCCTTATACAGGCCCACTCTGATCCACTCCCATGAATGGAATATCATCCTGATCCATACTATTTTTATCCTTCAGGGTAATTATTTCTGGATGTTTGCTTTTTGGTTAGTACTTCATCAAGGTAACATCTTGAGACTGCATAATTTTTGAATTATGAGGATGTCAAGAAGCCCAATTCATATGCTTTGTCAGTAGCTGGCTGTGTTGTGAGCTTCTGCTGAATCTCTCTTTCTCTCCTCAGGTAGGATCTCTGCTTTGAGCATGTTCTAACTGCTCTCAGTCAACAAAACTCTCAGCATTTTTCCACCAACTGCAGCCAAAAAAAAAGGGGGGTGGAGTTGGATATGGGAGGGCATGTAGTGTACTGGACTGTTTCCTTCTGTTGGGAAGATTTTGTACATATTACAGTGAAATGAAGACAAATGTCTCATTCAGTAGATAAATATATAGTGAGACATGGATGCTATTGTTCTTCCTGTGTACTCATTAGTCATGTCTAATAAAAATGACTACAGGTGTAACTGTGGATTCACTTCATGGTGATCATCATGTAGTTTATATGTGTAAAACCATGAATTCAGAGCAATAGTTTAAAAATGTGTTTATATTACAAAAGGAAGATTGTAGTAAATTAAAAATGTACAGAAATATCATTGCATATTCTAAAAGTAAAACCATGTCCACACTTCTGAAGAAAGAAAGAGAGAGAGAGAGAGAGAGAGAGA